>VZRX01001716.1:296327-308445 GCA_013398075.1 Notiomystis cincta
TGGTGCCGGCAGCGCGGCTCTGTGCCCGTGCCCGTCGGCCGAGTCGTTCCCCGTGCCCGAGGGGCTCGGCAGGCCGCAGGTGTCCCTCGGAGCAGCGTCCCCTCCCTGCAGCCGCCACAGCGCCGGGCTGAGCCCCGAGCTGAGCCCCGAGCTGAGCTGCCCGTGCTGGGCTTGGCGGGGCTGCTCCTGAAGGGCTCTGTGCCTGCGCTTAGGTTCGAGCTGCGCATCGCTTGCTCAGGCCCCCCGAGGGGGCTCCCGGAACGCTGCTGCGCTCCTTGGAGCCCGCGAACATTTCCAGTTTCAGTCACAAACAGTAAGGTAACCCGGAATTACTCACCATAATGAATCCAGTTGGGATAACCAGATCTTCAGAAAGAAGGGAAGCAGAATGCTAGCCTCGAGCTACCACTGCAGAGCTGATTTTTAAGGAGTTAAAGCGTTTATAAACCTTTTGTTTCAGTTTTGAGGCAGGGCAGTTAGTAGTGGGAAGAGAGGTGAGCTCAAATCTTTATTTTGTTTTTGAGGCTTTTCGTGCTTGTGTATGTCTGTCCATGGTTGGGTGAAGAGAAACTTTTCAAGGAGATGTTTATGAAAAATATTATACTGTCAAATGTTATTATCAACCATGCTGCTTTAAAAAAAGTGCTGATAGGCTTTTTAGGCTCTCAATGGCTCATAAAACCTATATAACATATGAACAGTTCAGAAAATGTTAATGGTTCTAGTTCGGATGTCACTAAATGTTTCCTTAATGAAGTACCAGGTACTGTTGCAGTGATTACTTCTGATGGAAGAATGATTGTGGTAAGACTTCTATTTTTTAACATTTTATTTTCCCCCATAGAGACTTTCCCTGCTGGCAGTAAAGAAGCTCTGTTAGATAGGCTCACATATTCACACTTCTAAATTATGTAGTATAGAATAATTGCCAAAAAGCTTAAAAAAAGGATTTTGTAAACACTTGCTGCTTCCTGCCTGTCATGTCAGCTTTTTCCATTGATAAATTTGTGCAGTAGCTCTGACCTTTTTGTCAAATAACTTTCTCTTTGGGAATGCACAAAAATTGCATTGCTCTTCTTTTCCATCATTTAGTTTCCATCTAAGATATCTGCTCTGTTCTGTAAGCTCTTCAACTTTCATTTCATTTCTTTCTATGGCTACAGAGAAACATCAGCTGGAGAGTTGTTGTGGGCTTCTGTTTATACCTGAAAACCTGAGGATAAGCCAATTTAATATGTTAGACTGTATAATAGTTTTGGTTCTATTGCTTCTATGTGTTTTGGGTTTGTTGTTTTTTCTTGCATCACTTCCCCCCATCTGTTATTCTTTTGTGTTTTGAGTGTCACTTAATAGTATGATCCTGGCAGGAGGATTGTGTCTTCCTCTCTGTACTTAGCTTTGTGCAGCCTCTGGAAAGAGAAGACAGAAAACCATTGGCCTCACCAAATCTGCTTGGCTGAAGCCAGTCTGGTCAACTGTGTTTGTGCTACAAGGTGCTTCCTGTCAATAAGGATGTGAATGCAGTTGGTTTATATTGTTAGATGAAATAAATGCATATCACGACTGTTTGGAGGGCTGTTTTATGTGAGTCTGAATTTCTTAATCCATTAGTGATGGTAAAGTTATGTTACCAGATTTCAAACGTGTATTTAAGTGCCACAAAAATCCTGTGGTTTTTTGTTTGTTTTTAAAAAATAATTTAGTAAACACAAGGTAATCTCCTTCAAAGAGATACCATTTCAAATGGCTTGTTAGGAATGGCTTTGATATTGTTGACCACAAGAATGCAACTTTTCTGTTCTTTGTTTTATTTAATTATTTGTTTATTTTCTGGAAACTTCCATACAAAAAACCAGTGTAAAAGTAGTAAAACTAGTTGTCTGGAGGAACATCATTGATAAAAGGAAAAATTTACTTTTTTTAGTGCTAAAGCTTATTGTGTCTTTTAGCATAAACACATAGCATGTGTGCTTTTCCTTAATTGGCTATTGCTTTTAAAATTTCATTCTTTATCTGTTGGTGTTTAAGCAGAAGATTGAAACCTGAATAGAATATCTGTTCTCTCATACTGTTATTTGGTCACTGTTTAAGATGTCCTTGGCAGCAAAGACGAAAAATTTTAAGGGTAATGGGAGTGGGCTTTTTTTGTGTGGTTTTTTTCAGGGAACACTCAAAGGTTTTGATCAGACCATAAACTTGATTTTGGATGAAAGCCATGAACGAGTGTTCAGTTCTTCACAAGGAGTTGAGCAAGTAGTGCTGGGCTTATACATTGTAAGAGGTGATAATGTGTAAGTACAGCTTGTTCTTGTTTAAATCTTTTCATACCAACTTTGTGTGTGTGTGTGTATCTATATATCTATAATCTGTATAAATCTCCATAGCCCCAGACCCCTTGCATCTTTGTGGGGGGCACTGAGAGTATTGTCCAACTGGGTCACCATCCCTGAAGGTATTAAAAGATGTGTAGGAGTGAATCTTAGGGACACGGTTTAGTGGTGCACTTGGCAGTGTTAGGTTAATGCCTGGGCTTGATCTTGCAGGTCTTTCCTAAATGGCTATGATTCTGTGTGAAATAGCAAAAAAGAAATAGTGAAAGGAATCAACAGCTAAGTAACTGTAACTTCAAAGTAGGTACAGAGTACTTTGAGCATTCCAGTGTGCATCACTAGAAGCTTTCATGGAATATGCAGCATCAATCACAAGAAGTTGGTGTAATTCAACAGCAAGTAAACATTGTTAGAAGAGAAAATACAGCTTCTGTTTTAGAAGTCTGTGATTTGATCTCAACAAATAATAACCTGATCTTTGTTTTTTTTTGTTGCAGTGCTGTGATTGGTGAAATTGATGAAGAGACAGATTCAGCTCTTGACTTGGGGAACATTCGAGCAGAACCTTTGAACTCAGTTGTGCACTGAAAAGATGAAAATGCACAGGGACTTTGTAAATCTTTGGTTGTACAGACCTATTTAGCAATGTGGACAGTTTTTACAAATTGTGTTTAATTTGTTCAGTCACCAGTTTTTTATTATGAATATGTTGTAGTTTTGCATGTAAATTAAAGTTTCTACATTTTGCTAAAAATACTTTAACTGAATTTCTTTTGGGATTTCATGCTGCATAATTTCACTGGGAGATGCAGCCAGTATCAGTGATGGTCCTGATACTGTGTATATATACTTTATTCTTAAAATAAAATCTCATTCCTAAAGGTAAACCAAGGCTTTTCATGTTCACCCAGGATTATTTGAAGGTAGATGTGTAGTGGTCAGTTTAACCATCTCTAAATGTAGTTGTAAGTAGAAAACTGTTCTTTGTAATTGTTTTTTTTTCTGTATGTGTGTAGTGTAGAAAGGAAGAATGTTAGAAGCTTTCACAGTCCAATTAATGACTTGTGCACATAATTTTTTTTGTGGTGTCAGACCTTGTTGTTCAGTCCCCAGGACTATACTGGAGGTGCAGGAGTTTGTAATGCCTTAATCCTTGCAGAAAAATTGGAGAAATGGACTTCTGAGCAGGAACAAAAAACCCGTATGCACACATTTATTTGAAGCCCGTTAAATTCCAGACCAGCTCATTCTCTGTCTTCACCTTTCAGCAGCTGTCATGTTGCTCCAAATTGGGGTAAGATCTACAGAGAGAAAACTCTGTGTTTGCTAATGTGTAACCATTGTCTAAGAATGTAGTTTAGAAGACACAGAAGTACTGTAGGTTGGTAGATTATTTATTTTGAACGGGATTTGCCTTGATATTGACTATAAAATCCCCTGTAGCAATGATCACATGTCGACCTTTTATACATCACAGCCACAGCCAGGCTAAGTGGGATGAGCTCTGTGCAGTGTAGTGTGTTTGAGGCCACATCAGCATGAAGAACTCTGTACTCTTGAACAGAGCTGGTTTTGTTACTCTCCAGTGTCCCATAGGTCCAGTATTTTTCCCCTGTATATAAATGTGCTGTTGAAACAAACAAAAAAGGAATTTTAATGTGCATTTTTGGGAGTTTTATACTAATTTTAATCNCAGACCATAAACTTGATTTTGGATGAAAGCCATGAACGAGTGTTCAGTTCTTCACAAGGAGTTGAGCAAGTAGTGCTGGGCTTATACATTGTAAGAGGTGATAATGTGTAAGTACAGCTTGTTCTTGTTTAAATCTTTTCATACCAACTTTGTGTGTGTGTGTGTATCTATATATCTATAATCTGTATAAATCTCCATAGCCCCAGACCCCTTGCATCTTTGTGGGGGGCACTGAGAGTATTGTCCAACTGGGTCACCATCCCTGAAGGTATTAAAAGATGTGTAGGAGTGAATCTTAGGGACACGGTTTAGTGGTGCACTTGGCAGTGTTAGGTTAATGGCTGGGCTTGATCTTGCAGGTCTTGCCTAAATGGCTATGATTCTGTATGAAATAGCAAAAAAGAAATAGTGAAAGGAATCAACAGCTAAGTAACTGTAACTTCAAAGTAGGTACAGAGTACTTTGAGCATTCCAGTGTGCATCACTAGAAGCTTTCATGGAATATGCAGCATCAATCACAAGAAGTTGGTGTAATTCAACAGCAAGTAAACATTGTTAGAAGAGAAAATACAGCTTCTGTTTTAGAAGTCTGTGATTTGATCTCAACAAATAATAACCTGATCTTTGTTTTTTTTTGTTGCAGTGCTGTGATTGGTGAAATTGATGAAGAGACAGATTCAGCTCTTGACTTGGGGAACATTCGAGCAGAACCTTTGAACTCAGTTGTGCACTGAAAAGATGAAGATGCACAGGGACTTTGTAAATCTTTGGTTGTACAGACCTATTTAGCAATGTGGACAGTTTTTACAAATTGTGTTTAATTTGTTCAGTCACCAGTTTTTTATTATGAATATGTTGTAGTTTTGCATGTAAATTAAAGTTTCTACATTTTGCTAAAAATACTTTAACTGAATTTCTTTTGGGATTTCATGCTGCATAATTTCACTGGGAGATGCAGCCAGTATCAGTGATGGTCCTGATACTGTGTATATATACTTTATTCTTAAAATAAAATCTCATTCCTAAAGGTAAACCAAGGCTTTTCATGTTCACCCAGGATTATTTGAAGGTAGATGTGTAGTGGTCAGTTTAACCATCTCTAAATGTAGTTGTAAGTAGAAAACTGTTCTTTGTAATTGTTTTTTTTTCTGTATGTGTGTAGTGTAGAAAGGAAGAATGTTAGAAGCTTTCACAGTCCAATTAATGACTTGTGCACATAATTTTTTTTGTGGTGTCAGACCTTGTTGTTCAGTCCCCAGGACTATACTGGAGGTGCAGGAGTTTGTAATGCCTTAATCCTTGCAGAAAAATTGGAGAAATGGACTTCTGAGCAGGAACAAAAAACCCGTATGCACACATTTATTTGAAGCCCGTTAAATTCCAGACCAGCTCATTCTCTGTCTTCACCTTTCAGCAGCTGTCATGTTGCTCCAAATTGGGGTAAGATCTACAGAGAGAAAACTCTGTGTTTGCTAATGTGTAACCATTGTCTAAGAATGTAGTTTAGAAGACACAGAAGTACTGTAGGTTGGTAGATTATTTATTTTGAACGGGATTTGCCTTGATATTGACTATAAAATCCCCTGTAGCAATGATCACATGTCGACCTTTTATACATCACAGCCACAGCCAGGCTAAGTGGGATGAGCTCTGTGCAGTGTAGTGTGTTTGAGGCCACATCAGCATGAAGAACTCTGTACTCTTGAACAGAGCTGGTTTTGTTACTCTCCAGTGTCCCATAGGTCCAGTATTTTTCCCCTGTATATAAATGTGCTGTTGAAACAAACAAAAAAGGAATTTTAATGTGCATTTTTGGGAGTTTTATACTAATTTTAATCTTAAGTGGGATTTGGTACTTTTCACTGCAGGTTCACAGTTTGGAAACCAAATACATTGAAATGAAAATATTTGTTCTCCATAAAATGTGTCTCTCAATTCTTGCAGCTTCCAGCTTGTTTTCTGAGATTGTTCTTGGTGGAGCATGTGAAGCCCAGCAAAGCTTTTTTTGCCTTTATCCAGCTTGTGATTTAGTAATGTGTTGTTTTCTGTCCACATTCCTTCCGGGAATTGCTGAGCAGACATTGAGTAAATCAGATTAGGGTTTTCCTGTGATTACCCACAGTCAGGACTATATAACTTCAAGTATCAAGTAGTCATGGACAAATATCTTTGAAACCCAGATGTGCCAGAACTTCAAGATTCTTGAGGTGAGAGAGGGAAAACTTGTACCAGACCTAGGTTAAAAATATATGACAGAAGATAGTAAAGAGACAGGTATTTGTTCTGGAACCCCTGTTTCTGACAGCCTCTCTCAGTGTGCTGTATTTTGCCTTAGGTTCCTTTTCAGGGGCCTTGGTTTTTTCCTGTAATTTTTACAGTAATGGCAGAAATGCTGATATTTCTTACACCAGCAGCATTTTCCACGAAGGAAATAAAAGCTTCATTGACGCAGGTGCAAATCAAAGCTGAAAACACAATAGCAATCAAACTTTTGCCAAAACCTGCTTGCTAACCCTAAGAGCAGGACTTATCTACTTGGCAATGTTCCTTCCTGGAGCCTTGCAGCACGTTCCAGGAGCTCTGGAACTTGCTTGGAACAATGTGCTGCTGCCGCTCAGCCTTACATCAGCTCCATCAGTAACAGTGCCACCGGCTGCCAAAAAAATTCACTCAATGCTCAGCTTCTTTCCTGCTACTTGCACTTCTAGATGAAAAGGTTTCATTGCTTTAGGGAGGACAGGCACATGTGCATGTGCTGCTTTTGTCTGCTAAAACCGCTTTAATGGCTTTCCTGACATCTTGTTTTATACTCTAGGTTTATTTTATCTTTAGTGCCAAATCCAGCAGTGATGATTACAGTGCTCTGCATGGAAATGGAAATTACTCAGGTGGAGAAATTGAAGAAGCTGGATCTGAAGTACTCTAATGCATAAGAAATAGAATTAACTAGGATGGAAACCTGTTGAATGTGAACAAAGTTGGGCTTTACAGCAGTGTTCAGTGTAGTGAAATTCTTTTAAACACAGATACAGTTACTGTATCTGTGTAAATCACTCATAAGAAATACTGAGAAATTGTGAGAAAATATCTTCTACTCAGAAATGTTTTAAGGCACTGAAATTTTATATGGAAGCTTCCAATCCTAAAATGTTCCTTTTTAGTTATGGTTATTGCTTTGTATTTTTGTGCTGAAATTTTTGGGAATTCTCACTTGTGTAATTTTCAGACTTCAGCTCTGTTTATGATGCACATAAATGGTGCCATGTTTCTGATATATATATATATATATATATATACTGCTGGCTAGGATCTGCAACATTCACACTGATGAACGTGTGTGTTGTAGAGTCCTTGGGTACAGAGGACAGGTTGTCAAAACTGTATTCCAAGAAGTGTGCATGCAAAAGAGCAGGAAAAACCATGCAGCGATAACCCCCTAGGTTTCTATAAACCATTTCAGTGTATAAATTGGACATAAATACCAGCTCATCTGTACCATTTCATGCCTACAGACCAAATGTACAGGAGTTCTGTTTTGCCCTGAGTTAAGGACTGAACAGAAGCCAAGGCAGGAAGTGATTATGGCTGAGGAGCTGATGCTGATTGAAAATGTGTGATGCTGTGGAGGAAGTACCACACAATAGAACCTCAGTCAGTTTGGAAACAGATTTAAAAAACAGCACATTACGATGTAAACAGTCAACAGGACTGGGGCCAGCCTTTCTCCTAACAATCAGGTCATTAGCAGTAGGAGTGTGCAGAATGATTTCCATGATTAAAGTGCAAGTGCAGAATCCATGAACGTGTGTGCTCCTCGATGCTGAACGGAAACAGCCTTCTTGCTTTTTGCCATGTTTCTTTTACGGGTTGTCCTAACTCATCCTGGAAACAAGAGTCAGGAGCAAGTGCAGCTTACAGCTAGGAAGTGCAAATGGCCAAGGACTTTGAAAGGACAGGCTAAGATTATTTTGTGTAACTATAATAAGGTAGGATCACTCCCTGGAATTGCACTTCTGATCTTCAAGACAGCTTCTGTGAAAAGTCATCGGTTTATATTCAATTAAAATGGTCAGGATCCAAGTGGAAACAGTCTGTGAGAAGAAATGGAACAGAATGATTGTTATAATTTAAGAGATGATTATTATGTGGGTGAAGGGGACAGCTTCCTGATTGGTCTAGAGACTAGTTTATCTTCTTGCATCATTTATAACATCCATCAAGTAATTTTGAGTTTTATGCTGCAGCTTCTGATTTCACCATTTTATGGAAGTCCAGCCAATACAGAAAACAGTAAGAAAGACAAACATCAGTATGTTTGTATGTATCCATTTCATTTGTGGGTAAGACACACAATGCTTTGCAATGCTTTATAAGCACACTGTATGTGTCAGTAGTTTTGAGTTAGGTTCTAATTATGCTTTTTCTGAGTTTCAACAGCAAGGTGAAGATGCCAGCAAATGGCCCTTAGCTAAAAGGGAACTACCAGGCTACCCTGCTGTTAATGCCACTCTTCAAACACACAGGTGTGCCTGAGTGTGCCTTCCATCGTCTTGGGCTTTTAAGCAGCTGAGCATTAATTATGAAAGTACTGAAGTTTCCATGCTCTCTGCCAAGGGCCACATGAGCCTTAGTAACTTAATGAAGTGAGAAACTTCTCAGATGACAAAGCTTCTACTACAGGACCCAAAAAGGCCTAATCAGTGAAGATAATCTAAATGCAGAGAAGTACAGTAGGTGAGTTAAAAAAAGCCAGTGAGCAATCTCTTTTCCCTGCACTGCTGGTACATATTTTTATCTGTTTGTTCCTGACTGCATGCCCAGAACATCGACACATCTTGTCTTCTATGTTCAAAATGAAAGTTGGTTTTTCTCACAGTGATTTAGGTCCAGATGGCAAAATGAAGCTGCAGATACCAGAGTTATATTCTCTTTGCAAAGCATTAATGAGGCAGTTGGAACTGCAGAAGTCAGTGAATTATAAGTAGATCTTGGGTATTTCAGAGGTCAAGGTTCACTGAGTGGATATGTGAGGGTTCAAACAGCCTTTAATCAGTTGCTCAAGCTACTATTCTACTAATAAATAACAATGAAAAAGTAATTATGTTTTGTGGCCACAATTCAGTGCAACATTTTGAAGACTGGAAAACCCAGAAAACTTCTTACATCATTTGTTCTGAGGAAAAAGCAACTGGCATAAAGAGATTTCCTGAAACAGATTATATATTCTGTGCAACTGAATTAGGAAATCTAGTAATCATCTGCAGATACTCATGCTACAAAGTCGCAAGCCCACGAGTTTGACACAGCTGTGCTTCAAGTCTCCTGGAGGAGAGCTCTGGAGAGCTCTATGAGCAGGGAAGGGGTGGAAAGAAGGAGAACAATAAAAAAAGCCATGTTCTAGATTGCAAAGTTTATTAAATATCAAATTCAATTAAATACAGTGTAACAGCTTCACAAAAATGTATTCATATAAAGAGTGTCACAGCAGCATTTAATGCTTTTCCCACTACCTGTTAACTCAAGTCCTTGAAGAAGTGGGTAAAACTCTAAAATTCTTTCAGTTTTGATTCATCTCAGTACAACCATTCTTACTTTTCCAAAACTGGGACTTTGTTCTATACTGGTGGCTTTTGAGGACTGGGAAATGACAACTCAGATCCTAATTAAAAACTCCCTGAAGCAAGTAAAACTGCTTATATTGCTATCAATTTTCTACCACATCTGGGCTACTGATACCATATCATCAGCTGCTTGCAGCAACAAAAAGATTGGGTATCCTATCACACAAGGTCTGGAGAGTACTGAGGAAAGTTGATAATAATAAGGTTCCTTTTCCCCCCTCCCACTGGAAGTGTTTTCAGGTGTAGCACAAATGTTGATGCAAAACCTGCAGCAACTTTTAATACAGAAATCAACACCACTACCCTGAGAGGTACTGAGTCTGAATATCCCTCGTGATATTCAGGTGTATTGTGACAGTGACTGATCATGAAGCTGGGTTGCCCATGGAGGCTTTGGAGTCTGTTTCTGAAGGAATTCAAAAGCCAACACAGATCTGGGAAACAAGCTAAAGGTGGTCCTCCTGGAGCAGGAGGGCTACAACAAATAGTCTCCAGAGGTCCCTTCCAACCTCACTCATTCTGTGATACAAAATAAACATACCAAAAAGACCATAAAACAAGTCTTGGCACTACTTCACACTCACAGTCATTTTAAACCTACGTCGCATAAAGTGACAACAATGTAAAGTGCTCTTTTCTCCAGCCTGAACACCACTATAAGGTAATTAGCAGAAATTAGTCACTGCATCAGGACTGAAGCACTGGGCTCAAAACACATCAAACGGTGTCCTAAGCTTTGAAATAACACTGGAGAACTTAGAAACACATTGAGTGAAGGGATTAAACAGAACAAAGGGAATGCTTCTGTTAAAACACAGAACATGAGTGGAACAACATAACATAGCTACTGTAATAGGAAACATTTCTGACAGTTTTGTCAAGAATCCAGATCAGTCAATCTCCTGGTCAGAAAAAATGCACGTGGTTCTTACTGAGAGTGCAAAAGAAGTCAGCTATGCAGAAAAAAACCAACAGATGAGTGCACTGTGCTTGACATTCATTTAATGGACTTAAGAGTTTATATTCAGACAAAAATAAACAAGTTTCCACATCTGAACTGGGGAGAAGGGAAACCATAGATGCTCTATAAAAGCAAAAAATGTCCAGAGCTTTTACACAGCATTTCATTCAAATCATGTAATTTTTGTTTAAAACATCCCGGTACTCTTCTAGTGCTCTGCAAAGGGGATCCTGGTCCGCATGAAGGTTTTTTGAAGATCCAGCACATCCAGTTTCAAGTTCAGCAGTGGCTGGGGGGGAACAACACAAGATTCCTTATGTTACTTTTACAGCAGACAGGGAGAAATAAGGCACTGTAAGAACATTTTACATAACTCAAGAATCTGTGATCCTGAACGAGATTTTAAAATTTCTAAGGACTCATAACAAGGGAAGAGCTGGGCACAAAGGAAGAAACACATTTTGTGCACATTTGCTTGTCAGCCAACAGCATTTCTGAAGCTGGTGACAGACATTCTGGAGGCCACACACTGAACAGCCTCTGGGACTCCACACATGACTCCAGTGGCCCTTAACAGTGCTTCTCACACAGCCCCTGCAGAGCTCTGCAACCTGAAGTCTTTGTGTTCCTTAAAGGCTCAAAGCCGTGGTTTATTGGAACACTGAAACTGCACCGCTGCAGTCCCTGCAAAGCAGTGACTCTGGAGGAGCAGCTACCAGGAAGCAGGTGGATTTCCTCTTTGGACACCTGGCCTCAAATTATACAGTGTGTTTTATGCTCCAGGTTGCAAGCATTGAACTCATGTTTGCCTAAACACTACTGAACGATCTCTTCCTAAAGAAAGGCTGTCTTCTGTCCCTGATTGTGTTGCTCTTCTTCAAAACAAGACTGCAACACCAAAGCTACAAAGACAAGCCATGAATCATAGCAGGAAAAAACAGGATCTGAGTGCAATCTATGTACAGGGAAGAAGGGATGGGTGAAGTCTATAAAGATCTATAAAAATTTGGGGGTTCTTTGATGTCTTTGCTGGAGATTACTTTCAGTGAAGGGCAACTTCATCTCAAGCTGAGTTTTTCTCTGTGAGGCAGTGGGTGAATTTTCTCTCTGCTTGTTTTTTTCTAGGCAAGCACATAATATTCTATACAATATTCTGGGAATCAGAAATTTTTCACATTCAAGTCTAAACTGGAGAGCTAGCAGAAAAACATCTCCAAGCTTAGCAAAGGAAGTTGATAATAATGGCTTGAAAGCTGTTGGGACTTAGAAACAGTCACTTTTTTCCTTAAAAGCACTCCTAATGTAATGACACATTACCTTCTTTCAGTTCCTTAGTGATTTTTTCATCCAGTTCCTGTCGTACCTGGAATTATACATCAAATATACAGTTAAGATATAATATGACCCAAATGTAACTGCTTAAACTCCTAAAACATCCTTTCACCCCAAAAGCAATGCAATAAAGCCTAAAAATATCATCCCCAATGGATATGATGGCCTGTGATGGCCAAGA
>VZRX01001720.1:0-35414 GCA_013398075.1 Notiomystis cincta
GTGTGTGTGTGTGTGTGTCTTTGCAGAAATGTTGTGTATGAAGTTCTGATGAACAGATACAAAATTTGTTGGGTAAATAAAACTGGGGTTTAATTATAGGAAGTTTATACTATCAAAAGTAACATGCTAAAGAAGTGTCTGGGACATCACTCCAGGTGTATTAAACCATTGAGAAATTGCCAGCTTTTGGGTTGATAAGTTTGCATCGGCTTGTTTGAGATCCAGGGTGTGGTGCTGGGTTGCTGTCCTAAGGGGCTGATACCAGACACTACGCTGAGACTGTCCCTGTACTTCATCAGGGCAAGGTGTTGAAAACAAAGCACATCCAAGACTGATGTCTCAGAGGGTTTCTGAAGTGTTTCATTCGGGCTCTGCAGTTTGCACCAGTGTGTGAGAGGGAATGTCCAGGGTGCACAGCTGACAAATTACACTCTCTTGGCAGCCTGTAACATGTCACAGAAGACTTAAGCTTAATATAAGACTGTGCAACTCCTACTTTTGTTTCTCATCCCAGGTTTTGCAAAAGAAAGGAAACCAAAAAAGCTGACAACTGACCACAAGAGATGTCCATATATCTCTCCTAATGGAGCAGCATGGGGACAGGCCATTTCATCCATCTGGCCAGCAAGCTTGAAATCTCAACCTTACCGACAGTGATTTGGTGTCAGTCACTCTTCTCATCCCTTGCCTACTTAAGCAACAAGACATTAACAAAAAAATTGCCTAAACTGATGATTCCTTTGATGAACAGCATGAAAAAAGCAATTGTGTGATTCTCTCCCAAAAATCAACTAATGACTTAGTGACTTCCTTTCATGGGGATTTCTTGCACGGGAAGCAAGAGCCACTTGAGTCACTCAGCTCCAGGAAGGTGTCTCATTCTTGCTTGGACTGCTTTCTACCAAAAACGCACTAAAGCTCTGTTCTTTTTGCATTATCTGACAGTGAGACCAGGAGTGCCTCCCACCACAGTCCATCTGCGAAACTTCATGGTGCTGGGACCTTGTAACAGACTTTCCATGAGCAGAAGCCAGGTCTGTGTGAATCTGCACTCAGATTTCCGAATTCCTGGACACCAGGCCACACAGCCTCGTTGATCTGTGTCCCTCCAGGTCTGATGCTGAGGTTGCTAATGTGATCATTCCTGTAGAACTCACACCCGATTAGCAGAGAGAACAGATGTGCCGCTCCTAAAATTTGCATTCCCCATTTCCACCTGTGAGAATAATGCCATCAGCTCGCTGATTACTCATGGAGATTTGGGCTTGAACTCCAGACCCAAATCTTTTTACTTGAGCTACATTTAACCTATCAGTACTGCACTCTGGAAAAACACAATTCAACTGGAGTTGGAGAAAACATCTGTCTCTGATACACGCCATTGTGATGCTTTATGTCAGCTTGCATCAGTCAAGCTTGCAGTTTAACTCTGTTTCAGGGTTTTTCTTTTTTACATGCATCAAAAGGTTTGTCATTTTTCTGTGATTTAGGTAAAGGTAGGTTAAGTAATAAAATTCTGTGGGCTGGCAAGCACTGAAGCAAACCTCAGCTTTTAGCTTTATGTTCCCAGATGCCTACATTTCCAGTGGGTAGTCTGTCATATGTCTAAAGAAAATGAATGTTAATGAAATAGAAAGAGGTGAAAAGCTTCTATGATGGTAGAAAGTTTCTCATCTAATAGAATGGGTTCTGATAGAGGCACTTGATAAAGGTTTCCCAGGGCTCTAAAAAAATAATTACTTAAGTATTTATATGAGCAAAGAGTGGAGAACTGAGGGTGGAAAGGGGGCACCCATTTGCAAGTATGCTGTAGAAGGGATCTTCTGGAGCCTACCTAATGCACACTCTCACTGCCCTGTGAGTTCCAGGGGAAAACTCTTCCTCTATTCCCTAGCTCAGAAACCAGCTTGCTGCTGAGACACACTTCTGTGTTATGTTAGGGACAGAGTAATGGATTTTGAACTATGTCTCTTCAATGGAAATCCTTCTTTCCCCCCAGCTGGAAGGCAAAAGTATTATGTCTGCTTCAGCCCAGAACTGTCATCACATAGGAACTGACCCCAGACCTTTCAGAAAATTCATAGATTCCATCAGCTTTTTTCCTTAAAATGTCACATTCTTCCACTCTTAAACATTTCACTAAATGCAGGAGCCACGGGGGGCAATACATTGGCCTTGGCAAAGCCAAGATGGGATTAAAACCCCAGAGTCAATTCAAATCAACAGAACTGTTTCCATTACACTAAAGGGATGGCAACACGGAGGGAAAATTGCAGCTATTTTGCCAATGCTTTTCCTAATGATTCTTTTTTTAATTGAAAACTTGAATATCTGACTCATTTTCATAACTGACATACACATGAGCATATGGTTAAGAGAGAGTCAACTTTCCAATCAACCCTGAAGGTCTCCAGAGGTCTGCCACCTTCAGCCAGTAGTTTTTGGAGGATGATGTTTCATTAGTGGATCAAATCCAGACTTGAACTTGAATCCAGCTGGCACACACAAGGCCCTCAAGCTGACAAGCTGTTCCTTGGAGCGTTAGCAATTCTTCCCTCTCCTGCCCTAGCTTTAAAGCCAACCATTGGCAGTATGATGGACTGTTTCACCATGGTGTTTCACAGTGAAGCCATAACACCCACACTTCTGAATGGGAGCACACAGAGCTCCAGGAAATTCTGCATCAAAACTCAGCCTGAGCAATCCTTGATAAGCGTTTTCACGAGGGAGTCAGGCCCCCTTGTCCTCTGGGAGGAGGGAGCTCAGATGTGCTGCCCTATCCTCCCCCATCTCGTTTAGGATCCTGGCTGAATCCCTCTCCTTTCCCTCCCAAATACCAGCTTTGACTCTTTTCTTGGCTCCTTGACCAGTTTCATTCTGAAAAGCCACTGTGATCTGGTGCCAAAGTTCACATGTGGATACTGCCCCAGGCTGCTAACAGCTGTAAACCTTCCTCTCTTCTCACACCCTGCTCAAGTGCTCATTTATGACTAAGCAGATCGTATCACAGAATAAGCTGAGTTGGAAGGGACTCCCCAGGACCATGGAGTCCAGCTC
Organism: Notiomystis cincta; assembly: GCA_013398075.1. Lineage (NCBI taxonomy): Eukaryota > Metazoa > Chordata > Aves > Passeriformes > Notiomystidae > Notiomystis > Notiomystis cincta. Next base: position 3,058 of record VZRX01001720.1, read on the forward strand.
CTGGCCCTGCACAGGACCAACCCCAGGAGTCACACCCTGTGCCTCAGAGCATTGTCCAAACACTGCTTGAGCTCTGCCAGGCTTGGTGCTGTGACCACTGCCCTGGGGAGCTGTTACAGTGCCAAATCACCCTCTGGGTGAGGAACATTTATGTTCAGGAGAGAGACTGGTCTTACTTCATTGCCTGTGAAGCTCCACTCCACTCACTACCTTCGGTGAAGAATAAAATAGACTGAAGGGGGGGAAAAAATCTATTTTTTCCCTGTATTTACAAACCACAGAAGTCCTTGCTTTTAAGTACAACAATATATAAATTGTGATGGCCTGTCCTCGAGGTGCCACATTCTGTGTGCGTCAATCACAAAGAAGAGCTTATTCTAACAGAAAGTGACCCCTTGAATGCTTGCAGCTTTTTTTGCCCTAAAATGATGGCACTTCCTGCACACTGATAACTAAAATGCTGGACTAGGACTGAGATTCAGTTTCTGGTGATAATTGTCCAGTGCCAGCTGCCTTCTAGGTCAGCATCTGCCTTCACACTCAAAAAGCAATTCACACAAACACTGGATTGCTCACTGGTAGTGAAGAAGCATTTCATGAACTTTGAAAGTAAAGACAGGGTTTCAGTCTGGGTTCAAAATTTATGATGTTTTCTGTGCATCACAGTGCAAGGGTGTGTAAGCCAGTCTTAATGGAAAAGCTTTGGTGGCATTCTAGTTAGCTTTGATTTAAAGCTTAATTTAGGCCCTGAAAAGGGTTAGTGCATCTTTACAGCCATCTTGTAATTCTCCAAGAGTCCTGCCACGAAGTTAGCCAAGCCCACATTTCAACACGGCAGGGTCACTTTCAGATCAAAGAGGTACTCAGACACCTACCAAAACCCACTGAGAAAACTCTTACACCTTGTCCAAAAACCTACCAAAAAGGAGGCAGGTCATTCACATTACTGTTCAAGTGCATTCAAAGGGGGAGTAATGAAATAGCATATGTCGTATATACCTACATATATATAGTCACTCACGATGTTAAATGAAAACCGAAACTCTAGGCTGGAAGTGGATCTAACTAAATATTTAAAACTCAATATTAGAGTTGAGAGAATAATTGGCAGCAAATAATTCACCCATGAATTTAGCTTCTTTTTCAGCTTGTGGAGTGTCTGCATACAGATTGCCATTTCCTCAGATTTGATCATTACTTTAAATGAGTCTCAGTTTTATAGTGTAATTCTTTCCCTGTGTAGGTCGATGGAGAGGAGTCTCCAGTGCTTTCCTGATGCTTTGCATCTGAAGCCTGATCTGCAGATGTATTGCTCTGACCCACAGTTTGATGTGTGTCCTGTTTGAAAATCTGAGCGTGCCAGTGAAGCACTGCATTTTTACAGGCAGTGGTGTGGGTGAAAGCTGACCACTAAAGTACCAGGAAAAAGTAAATAATAAAGAGAAAGTAGGGTAGAAAGGTGCTCACTTTTAAATATTAGCAGATCCTCAGTACTGACAGAAGGCTGAAGAGGGCTTTTTGCCTCTCCTTAGTGTAAGCAACAATAGCTCTTAGTTCAAAGTAGAAGATAAGAGTTTACTGGAATCAATACCAAGCCCCAAGTATTCCTGCAGCTGGGATGGAAGAAGCCCATGTAGCAGTGCAGGCTGGGGGCCAAAGGGATAGAAATGAATACACTTTTCAGAAGAATTAGCTGGTGGCCTGGTGGACAGCCCGCAGAGAGGAGTGAGCAGTGTCCCTCACAGCCAACACAGCTGGTGGCCCACAGGGCTGCACTTGCAGCCAGCTCTGTACCAGCCTCTCTCTGCAGGGATGTAGCCAGCAGCACCAGGGAGGTGATGACTCCCCTCTCACTCAGCACTGTCAAAGCTGTACCTGGAGTCTGGTGTCCAGTCCTGGGCTCTGCTGCACCAAAAATAAAGACCCTGACTTATTGGAGCAAGAAAAGCAGAGGCCACCCGTAGGACTGGAGAGCTGGGAAAAGGTAAGGTGAGGAGCAGCTGAACCTATTGGGTTTGCTCACTTCAAAGAAGAGAAAGTGAAACAGACTTTGCTATTTCTCTACTGCAACCCAACAAGATGGTACAAAAAAATGGAGTCAGACTCTTCTTGGAACTGTGCAGCGATGGCAAAAGGGGCTATGGACACAAGCTACAACTTGGGAAAACTCAACGGGATATTCAGAAAAGTTTTGTCACTGTCAAGGTGGAAACCACAGGAGCAGGTGGTGCAGAGGTGCTGTGGAGTGTCTGTCCTTGGAGACAGTGGAAACCCCACTGGACGTGGCTCTGAAGAACCTGCTCTCACCACACGTGCTCCACATAGGAGGGGAGACTCTTCGACCTCTGGAGGACCCTTCCAACCTATGCGCTTCTGTGATTCCCTGATACTCCAATAAATATTTTTCCAGTCCTTGGAGCAAGTCCAAAATATTTTTACACTCCAAATCTGTATTTCTGTAAGAACGTAAAGATTTTTATAGCGATTTCTGCCTATGAAGAGATTTGGAATATTAAAATCTACCCCTACAGAGATAGATTAGTGGCAAAAAGAAGGCAACAAAACCAAAGGTGCAAAATTCCTTAATGGTCGGGCTCTCTGTGAGCATATCTCAGCTCAGCACGACTGACTTACGGTCACCCTGATTTACACCAGCAGAGAGCTCTGCATTGAATCTTAAGGCTGCATAAATGAATGTGTTTCACAGTTAACATAACCTCATATATAGTGCAGCTGATTTAAAGACATCTAAAAAGTGCTGTCTTTCTCACTGTTGTACCATAGTAGGAACCTACGTGCACCTCCTGTGATCTCTGACTCGCAATATTATCGTGTCGGATGCAGAATTATTAGGCACTGAAATAAACCTTTGCTTTTAATGACTAAAAGTCATGCAAGAGGATGCTGGATTTGAAAGCCAGCAGAAAAGCCCTAGGCTGTTTGAGAATTCAGATGCAAACTATTTAGTTATCTCTAGTCCTCTTAGATATCTATAAATATCTACACTCCACGGGGTGCTCATGCAATTTCTGATGGTTTACCAGACTGAAGCCACCTCCTCAACTGCAGGTTAGAGTTGTAACTCCTTGATATCGATGAAAAGGCAAGGGACTTAGTTATGAAGGTCATTTTTCAACTGAACAGTTAACTGGAGGGCACCACAGAATGAGTTTAGCTCTCTTTTGTCTCACAAATTTTGCAATCAAATAATATAAACTTGAACAAAGCCATTAAGGAGACCTCTTTTTCCCGGATGCTATGGAAAAAAATTAACTAACTTCATAAGGTAAAAAACCAGAACATTTTCATTAACACAAAATGTTCTTTTTAATTAGGATTTTGCAAGCTAAGTCTCCTAATGAATGAAGGAATGGAACTTCAAAATTATTTGAATTGCTTATTTTTTCTCCTCTCTCTGAGAAGAACAAATATAACTTTTTTTGCAAAAATATATTCAGTTTCTAATTGGAAACTTTTTAATTAACTATTTCATGGCTAGGGTTTTCATCAGCCTGTAAAAATACATTAGGGCTGCTCCCCTAAATAATCCTCAAGAGCTCCGAGTGCTTTAAGAACACAGTGCAAACCATGCTGAGACACATGTGGTGGGCAGAGCTACAGAGAATTTACTCCTACAGAAAATGGGTGCCAGACACCTCCAGGGGATGTTTCTCCCTTTGTAAGGAAGTGGTTACAGGGCAGAGATGCTAGTGAACACAGGGACATTTACTGGCCAGAGCCATGTAACCATGTACCTGCTGCTGGTGTGGCAGGGCTGCTTTGCCAGCAGCAGTGCTGGGCTCCCCCTCTGGGAGGTGCCACGAGAGGAAAGAGAGCATTTACAGGGATGTGAAGGAGGGCAGCAGCCACAGAGCCAGCACACGCTGGCTGTGCCACACGACAGAGCCCTGCCTGATGTCGCAGGACCAGCGGTAACACCACAGACCACGAGCAAACACGAAGCCAGTTAGCCCAGCTGACATCTGGACACAGCTGGTAGAACCATGGCATGGTGGTGCCATCAGGGTTGGTGCCACCTCTCCAGACACACCCCAGAGTCTCTGCACTGGAGCCAGGCTGAGCAGACCAAGCCATTGATGTGGCACAGCACTACACCAGCCCAGCCTGCAGACACCAGAGAGTGCCACCAGTGCCACCACCTGCCAAGGGTCAGCTCGGGTGAGTGCAGCACCTTCCCCAGTACTTCCAGCCCCAAAGACCTCAAGCAAGGCTCTCTGTCCATGATACTTCCATGCCCAGCAGGCTGATTTCCAAGGGAGCACGAGTCAACACACACTGATAGGAAACCTCATCCTGAGATGCCAACAGAAAAACATCAGCTATGAGTCTTCGGTGAAAGGAAAGAAGTAGTCTAAAGCTGGCAGACTTGGTAGATCATGGTGCAGTAAGGATGATGCGCTGCTTTTGACCTACTGGTCTGGCTCCCTTGCTGTAGCAGCTTCAGAAACCTTTTAGATGGGCTAATAGAACCACGTTACTGCATGCTGTGCCAGAACAGGCTATAAAACCAATTGCCAGACAGCATCATTAATCAGAGAAGTGCACTTGATCCACAGAGATAGGAAGCTTGAGCAGATGGACCAAGACAGACAGAACATTGTGATATAAAAGACAGGTCAAAGCAAAGTTGTGGGAAAGGGTCTGAACATTTGCAGAATTAGTAAAATCTGTTTTTTTTTTCTATAAGAAAACATTAGCAAGCAGTGAAATAACAATGTACAATCAATTACAAATGTAATACATGGGTAGCTGCTTGCTACTGCTCACTGCTCATGGACTTCAGCCTGACTACACTCTCAGGCTTCTTCTAATTCTTATTTTGTTTTTTCTATTCATTAAAAACCTCAGTGGTACCCCTTTAGCTCAAGATATGGAGAAACCTGGGATTTTAAGACTAGGATGATACCTCCATTAATGCCCATCAAAACACAAATAAGGTCTGTTAATTCTTTTTGTTCTTTGGTGAGAAATGACCGGGTCTGTTTGCACTAAGTGTGGCGACACACACTTGTGTTCAGCAAAGAGGTGTGAGTGTTGAGAAGGCAGCGACCCTTCCTAAATAAGTCATTCTAGTATTAAAGAGGGAGGGAAAAAACCCCACAAAAGTATTTTAATAAACAGAATACTGGAAAGTAAAGGTATAGTGAAGGCAAAGGTTAAGATAAAACAGAGGTTTTGGTCAGATGTCTTAATCTATTTACACAGCAGGAGGCTTTCAACAAACTGCATTGCAAGATTAGAAATGAATTAGCACGTTCTGAAAACACACATTGAAGTTCAGGAACAGAGAGCAAACACCACACACATCATTTGTATCAAGTACCCAGCAATAAAAGCAAAATCTAAATGTTATTTGATGTCATGGTGGCCACACAGTAAAATAGGACAGAATAGAATAGTTCCAGTCAGAAGGAGCCTAAAATGATCATCTAGTCCCACTCTCCCTTTGCAGCACAGTAAGATATGAAGTTGTGGGATGGGAAGGCCCACACAGGGTCTGCCTGAAACAGAAAACACAGGCATCTTAAAATGGTGTAAAAATTATCAAATAAGCACAATGCAGCAGATATTGAAGAACTTCAGAAGATGCTTTAACAGATGGGAATAATTTAAGGACATACTGTACATATATTATTCAGGTAAGAATACATGCACACATATAAGAGTTCATTAGACAATTAGAAAATATGTTAAATTTGGAAGATAAAGTCAGATCACATTCAGTGTTTGCAGACATCATCTATTTAACTTAAGAGTTCAATCACTTAAATAAGTGATTGAAGATTCAGATCTGGAAGACAGTAATACTGAGTGCAGTCCCAGAAAGAATAATCACTCTAGGTTCCTGCAGACTCGAAGACTAGGTAAATCCTAATGCTAGAATTAAGTTTAGAAAAAAATATCTGCAGGTGAGAGAGGCTTTTTTTCAGAGTTTTCTTTGGATACACACTGTTTTACATGAAGAGCTTCAGCCTAGAAGGAAATGAGACACTATTTCACGTGAGGCACTGTGGATGTGATCACGTTAGCCTGGATAAGAACTTTCTTTTTCTATTTGTCTCATGCCATCCTTAGGCCAGGGAGAGATACACAAGACAGACTTGAGAGAGGTTTTGCCCCATTCTTTTTACGACACAGAGATATGTATTTACGAACAGCTGACCTGAGGTGAGGAGAATCTGACCCACACATGCAGAACTGTGCAGCTCTGGGGTGCTGGAAAGGCAGATGTAGGAAGCAAGGCACCAGTCTTACACCATAGGTGCTCCTGGGTGTCAGGGGGTATTTCTTTTTTTTATTTTCTTTCATTCTGTCTTTTGTTTACTTTTATGCATGTGCTGAAGGCTGGGTGCTTTTCAAAAAATACAAACCCCTCTCCCCAGAGAGCACACAACCCATAGCACAGTGCAGCACAGTGCTGGCTGCAGAACCCTTTTTGTATTCCTTGTGCACTGGGCAGGGATTTTTTCATTTCATGCATCATCCATAACTTGCCGCAGCAATTCCAAAAATCTCTACCACGCTCACATGAATACGAATAATTTAAATTCACATTTTTGCTTTTGGAAATTTATCATCATAGAAGTCGGGCTCATAAAGCAACTGTATTTCTGAAATTTCTCACAGAATAATCAAGTGATGGCACTGCCCATCTAAACAGCCCCAACTCATTGGTATCATGCAGGCACTTTGAGCTATGACTCCATCTCACAAGGTCAGCTACTGACAGAAATCTGTCACCAGCATTAGTGTTCACTCTACTGTTTTTTCTTTGATCCTTCTTTATTTAGACTAATTTAATAAGCATGTAAAAAGAAAAGAGTATCATTGGGTGTCTTTTGTCTGCCAATGGCTAGTAGCAAATGTTTTGGACAAGAAATGTTGCTGTGAACATCTATTGAAGGGTTGGCCTCGAGCGGATGTTACTCCTTAGCCCCCATTAGAGTCCTCTGGGTTTTGGCCAAAGAACAAAATATTGCATTTCTTAAGCATAATTGTGAATACAGGTGTTTAATCCTCCCTGATGCCAGAGAAATTACTGGCTTTCAGAAAAAGCAAAGCAAATTATAACTCTGCCATAAGCACTGAGTCCAACTGTTTCTCAATTTTAAAAGAATTGGCATTTAAGCATCAAACATCCCTCTCATTTCCTACCCCAGGACCATATCAAGGCCCCACACCTGCTCCTGACCCTACAACTGCCTCACAGCAAAGGGGTTGTGCAAGGAGAATCAGGTCTCTGTTTTGCACTATAAAATATTTGTTGGGACCAGGATGTCTCCCTTTCTCATCACCTGTATCTGAATGACATTCAGCTGAGTGCTTCCACACCCAATAATGCTGCCAGGAAAAAACAGGAGAAACCAGAAGAGAGAAGAAGGGAAGAAATTAATTGCAACGCTTTTTCTGTTGAGCTCGCCCTGGCAGAGGGCTTCCTTGGGATTCCAGAACCTGGGCACACAAGCTCCCCAAAAGATGCTAAAGAAGTCTGCCCAAACAGTTAAACCAATTCTGTAATACACACAGAGTGTTTAAAATAACAGGCCAAATTTTTCATTCAAGCAACAAAGTCTCCATTGGAAATAAAAGATATGCACTTCTAAAATTTTCAGGAAAACAGGCAATATTACTAGGACCTACCCAACTGAAAATTTAAATCAAGTTTGAACCCTGTTATTTCTTTCTTCAATTCTAGAATGAAAAAATTGGATGTTTTTCCTGATGCCAACCTGCTCATGGAAGTGGTGGGGTATCCTTGGGTAAAATTCCAGGTGCCATGTGGTGTGCCCCCAAAGGGGTTTGTCACAAAGCACACTGGAACTCCTGCCAGCCAAGCACCAAGGCTGCCTGCTGCCTCAAGGAGTTTTATCTAAAAATAGAAGCCGCTTAAGAAAAATGACCACCTCTTTAGAAGAACAGTCAGTTTCTCTCTGAATCAATTTAAGCCTGGGCACATCAATGAGATAGAGCTTGACCTAAAGAGCTCCACAGAAATCAAGACCTAAGGTAAAGGTGTGCCAGTAATATGGAAGAAGATAAGGAGACTATGGGCCTGATCCAAAGGCCACTAGGTCAGTAGCAAACTTTAATGTTGATGTAAATGGGCTTTGGAACAGCCACACTAGAGAAATGGCACTTCTTTTTATAAAAATAAGCAGCCATTAGAAATGGACTAAAAGTCACAGGATTTTTTTTGCACACAAAACTTCCCTCCATTTTTTCTCATCATCTCAGCAAAGCATTGGGCCATTTATCTTCATAAGTGAGCAGGTTGCCACCTTATCCCAGTGAGCACCCTAGGGTCAGAAGTGCATGGGTACCATGTGCCCAAGCTGTTTCTGCAGCTAAAACATGCTTGGACACTGGTCCAGCTGTACCTGCTGCATCTTTAGGTGTTTCATCAGCATAGCTGGGCATCCAGTGTGCAGCACTGCCCACCTGAATTACTGCACACATCCAATTTGCATGAGTGACTGCAGGAATCCATTCCCCACTCACAGGGAGCAGTGGATGGTTTGAATAATGAGAGAGGAGTTGGGTAGTGGTAGAAAACGCTAAACTTGCAGCCAGCCCACCCCACCCCACAGCTGCTGTTTGCCAATGGGTGCAAAGTAATTTTTGGCTCAGGTATAATCCTCACTAAGTGGGGCGAGAATGCAAATGTTTGGCAATAGGCAAAAAAATACACCTGTAACTCCCACCCTCTGTGGCCTGTGCTGAATATTCCTCCCTGAAGTTGTTAAACTGATAAGGTTATTCACTGACAAGATATGAAAGAGCAAATGCTCTGTAACTGAATACCATATGTCTCGCCGCAAATAAAAATAGCACAATTCTCTCAGAGCTAAAACAAAGGATGTAGTAAGAGAGTATTGTTCAGCTGTGCTAAAACAACGAGGAGAGAGGGAATATGCAACTCACCCTGCTGGCTGCCATGCAATTGGCTCGTTAGGGAAAGCGCACACATGGACACACGAAGGGAACAGGCGATCACAAAACGCTGTGACCCACGAGCAGCGTGGACTTTGGGCACCGCTAACTGACAGTGCTGCCGAAATGAGGGGCTTGATGATGGGGCAGAAAGTACTTGAGAGCCTCAGGAAAGAGTGCACGTAGCTGTATCCAGCTGGCCCCTCCTGCTTTCCCTGTGCCAGCCAAGGGACACTGCTCCTCTGTGACCCCAGCAGGAGCCACGTCTGGCCCTGAGAAAGCTGCGCTGTGCTCTCTGACTCGGGAGCTGACAGTTTGCCTTAAAGTATTAGAGAGGCATTCTATTGATTACTGTTTGATATTTGCAGGTCTACAGAATGTCCAAAGAGACACAGGAAAGTTTAGAGACTTTTAATTTGCTGTACCAAAGCTTTTCTGATGGTCCCAGAAGATTACACATTTATGAACAAGGGCAGCAACTATAAAAGCCTATTGTTTGCACTCAGCCAAACTTCATGGATTTTTTAAGTATGACAAAAGAGAAAATGAGTTACACAGATTTTCAATAACTTGAACACCAATCTCTGCTGTCCAAAGGGAATTACTCCAGTGTTCTTTCTTTGTCTACCTTGGCCTGGCTTTAAGGGTTTATCCTTGTAAACGACATCAGTAGTTACAGTTAACAGGCCCAAATGAAGCTGTGGGGCTGAGATCCCTCTTGTCCTGATGTGCCAGATGCTCCAGGGAGAAGACTAAAGATAGCAAGAGGAACTTTGTCAAGGTAGGCTCCGTGCAGAAGATAGGAGCAAGCAGTGTGCATAGCCCTTCCCTTCGCTTCAATGACACATCAGAGGCACCAGGAGGATTCTCTCATCAGAGGGCAACAGCACGAAGTGAGATTAAGGTAGCAACCCATTTTGCTTTTATGTGTTCAGCTAAAGAACAAGGTCAAAGACATAAGGTATTAAAACTTTTAATTAAGTGACAGTGGAATTATTTGCTTGCTCCTGGATTACGTTGATGCAATGCAGCCTGAAAGCTGCTGTTTGACATTTCCCTTGATTTCTGGTCCTCTTTGATGGGGTTACACAGTAAATTGTTTTCAGGCACAGACTTGCCATAGCTACTGAGAGGCAAGCATGTTGCTCCTAAAATCTTCCCCACTTTCTGTTTTACTGAAATGGCAGAAAGGCACCAAAGCCATAAAAAAGAAAGCATTGCTGCAATACAAACTAATGCAGCTACAGAAAAGAAAGTTGCTAACTAGGGGGAGGGATAAGGCAAGTACAGGTATTTTCTTGGAAAACAATGGGTCATAGAAGGATCATGAACAGTCTCTATGTAATGGATGACAAGTAGAATATTTTTTGCCAGTACTGATACAGGCACAAGTACATCAGGTGGCTCTGAATTATTGGATTGGTCCATGGCATGCAGCCCTAGGAGCATCAGGCATTCAAATATATGTGGTGGAGAAGAAGCAGACCCCATGGTCAGGAAACAGAGCATAAAGTGCATGGCCATGGTAAGAATCAAGCTAAGGTTTGATTTAAACAAAAAAAATAGCAGTAGTGTTTTGTTTTCTGAGCTCTCTACCTTATTTTTATTTGTTTTTATGCTCCTGTAAGTAAAATCAACAACTTCTTTTTCCTCAATAAACTGAAATTTTGCAGATCATTAATCCATAGTATGGACAAAAAGCTTCGGGTGCAAGTGAAACAAAATGAAAAATGGTCAGTCTGGTTCTTCCAGGAAAAACTGATACTTCACATGAGCAGTAAAGATTTTCCAACAAGCAGTGGCACACACGTTTCAGTGCAGACCCACAGCGAGTAGAGGGTAATGGCTCTGAATATCATTTATGCGCACTTAACCACCATTTAGTTAATGTTTATGCAGCATTTTGAAAATGTAAAGTGCTGTAAAGATGCCAAATGTTATTATTATTAATAATCCAAGTTATAAATATGAGTCCAAATTCTCTACTTTATCCTTGTCTTTCATGTCAAAGGGGTGTTTGCACGTACAATAAGCACAGCAATTCTGCAAGACACTCACAGTGTCTGTGTTACTCAGAGTTCATGAGTTTTACACATAAGGGAATAAAGGACCAACTGGTTTCTCCCCGAGTTTACTGAGTGTTACAACACCCCCACACCCCCCAAATTAAGATGGAAGATTATGTTAAAATCCTGCTTTTAAAAATACTGGGTCAGAGCTTTGCCATAACATTTAAAAGCCTATTTGGAAAGGGAAAGAGGTCAGTATGTTTTAATAAAATGTGTTTTCCTTTCAATGAATGTAAAACAGGGCACAGGAAAGGCCTTAAAGCAAGCAATATGTGGGTATCTGCTGTCTGCCATGTTCCCACTGCATCTCCCCTCCCACTACAGCAGGATGGACCACTCACTGCTGGCTGTCCAGATTTAGAGCATCCAAGCCCCCAGACTGTGCCTCCTCACATCTTCACTTTGGCCCTCAGAGGAGGCCACCAGCCACAGAGCCCGATGTCACAGAAACAATTATCCCCTCAGTGATTTTCCCATTTCCTTAAACCACTTCTCTTTTATTTGCACCTGCAGCACCACTACAAAAGTCAGACAGGAGCCACTCCAAAAGCCAGGGAGTTCCCAAGACACAGGTCCATCACGAGTGCTTGCCACTGCAGTGGATTGCTCTTACTGCACTAGACCTCAGCAGGGAAAATAATCCCTGAGCCAGGGCCTTTGGTCTCTCCTTTTATCCTCAGAAATGAACCCACTGGTGCTCTCAGAGAAGTGGCTGCTATTTAAAGTGGTGATCAGTTTGTGAGGAAGTGATAAGGGAATTTCTGTTCCATATGTTTTTCTCAAGTTTGGAGCTGCCTTTGTGATTGCAACAGCTTCACCACCGAGGCTAAACATGAAGTTACTTCTCTGAGTGAATCACCTGCCATTCCCCTTATTGGAAAACCAAAAGGACAAGACAGGTTTCTAAAAGGAGGTATTTTAAATATCTTCCTTCACTTCAACAGACTGGATTTTCCTGAGTTCAGCTCCCATTCCAGCGTTCTGTTACCATGGATGGATGCTGAACTCTTGGATGCATGGTCCAGACTTTTTGACTGGGGACACAGGCAGAGAACATGTGGCTCAATACACCTTTTGAAGGCTTTCTCCAAGACTTAAAAAAAAATCTTAGTTTAAAAAAAGGAAAATGAGGGGAAAAAATCCCACAGAGACAGCCTGATCTTCTACTTTCTCACACTGGTAAAAATCAAGAATAACCCCATGGACTTTATAGGACTTGCACAAGTATAAAACTGCTAGAAATGAAAGGTTCACATTTCCTAACTGCAGCAGTTGGCTGGGCTTTTCTTTAAATAGCTTCATTAATAAATACTTTGAAAAAGGAAAAAAAAAATGCTCTTCCTCCCCCAATACTAATTGCTAGTGCTCAGATTTAATCTTCAGCATTTATTGTGCTTCACCAAATCCCTAATAATCACCCCAGAAGACTCCTTAACATTGTTGTATAATGGGAAACAAGGGCAGGGTATTACTTTTTCATGTACAAAGATGTTTCATCAGGAGGCCAGATTTCTTCTATGCAGCTAAAGTACATAGAGCCTGACACTTTTAATTTCTTCCGTAATTGTGTCACAAGAGGGGTTTATGTCACTGTGCCTCTTTGCTGAATTCCAAGAGGCTCAATGCTATTCCCATGGTCATTGCCTCCTGCCTCTACTTTAAAATAATGAAGATTTGGGCTGAAATAAATTTGAAGATATCAAATAAGGACCCCTTGAGTTCCAGGGAAAGAAAATAAAGCAGCTTTTATTAAACTTGTTATGAGACCTTTCATGACCACTATTCTCGCTGTTCTCTTTGCTCAAAGCCTTTAGAGAATGGTCTCACTTTAGCCTAAACTCAGCTCTTTCTCAGCTCTCTAAGCCTCTGTAAAATTGAAGGACATTCACTCCAACACACGTCTTTAATAACTCAGTATGATTTAAACTTTCAATCTGCATTCCTGATTTCTGTAATAATTGAAAGGAATGCATTAGCAGCAGAAAAAAAAACCCACTTTTGCTTCATAAACTTTACCTTCATTGCCTCGGATTTTCAGTAGTTCTCAATATGTAAGTTTAATGGCGTGACCCTAACAAGAAACGATCAGCAAATGAAACGAACCAGTGTGTAGCTGCTCCACACGGCTACAAGTGTCAGCTGTGGCCTGCCTGCCATTAATTTTATTGTAACTCATTTCTTCAGGTTGAGTACAGCACGATTTAATGTTCCCATTCTCCCATTCCTGTTCTGCATGACAAATTGTTTTAATAAACATAAACCGGGTAATAATAAAGTAATAATAAGCCTAGCACTCACCTTATATCACTGCAGTTAAATTCTCCCACAAGCCAGCACTGGTTACAGTGACAATTACAGTCGGGCCAATCCGCAGCCAGGCAAGCACAATGGACAGATTTAATATCGTTTGTAAATATGATTAGTGTGCTGTCATGTTATTGCAGCCTGGTATTTACATTTCTCTCTGGGGTTATTCACTACACCAAATCAACATTAAATAGTGCTCCTTTCTTTTTCCCTTAAATCAAATATACCTTTCTTTGTGCTCCACTCAGAAGTTAATGAAGAAAATGGCATCGATTGTTAATATTCAGGGATCAATCAGTGCTTTACATACCTCTTTTTTTTTTTTTTTAAACAGATGTACGTCTGTCTGTATAACCCTGGAAGATTTCTTTCGAAATTCATAATCTCCCTGCTTCCTCCTCCCCCTCCATACACACCCTTTAACATCAACGCTCGTCTCCTGACTCTCTTATGAAAAATGTTCAAATAATGAATGGCTGTTGTTTACAGAAGTAATTTCATGCTACATTTCCATTATTGCCTGGATTTGTTTAGCTTCTCAAGCTTCCCCATTTCCCTGCAATGAACTTTTAAGGAAATATAACCAGCTTTCACTGTTTATGCCATTATGTTTATAATAGAAGTCACTCTCATTTGTGACATATTGCAACACTTCATAACTGTGTGCAAATAAGCATCCTTAAACTTGTTAAGGTCAATTAATCATTGTACAAAAGCTTTTTTAGCCAGGACTTCCACCAGCATAAATCCAGCCGCGTAGCAGGGTAATGAAAGGGCTCTAGTGTGGACTCAGGTCCTACATGGCACAATTGTGTGCTTCAGATGTTAATAAAACTGCCTGCAGACGACACAGGTCTTTTTCTCCAAAGTTATTTGGCTCCCGTGGTCAGGCAGCACAGGTTGAATGCCTGCAGCCCAAATCAAGAACAGACAAAAATTTATAATGACTTCAACGACCAATTCCCACCAACCTAAAAAAAATTCTAAAGCCACTTTTTCCACAGCGAAAGCAAGGAATCGAGCCTTAGGACATCCTGCTGCGTTTGGCCCCATGGCATTTCACCGGACAGGATTCGACACATGAAACACACCGCAACAAGCTCCTATTTTCAGACATCACAGAGGACACCATCAAAGGAGGGCGCGCTGCTGTCGGCAGCGCCGAGCCCCGGCTGCTCAGGCACGTGGATCGAGTGCCAGCGTGGAGCCGCGGCCTCCTCGCCGCTGTGTTAACTGCTCCGAGAGCAGGGGCTCCCGGGGGACAGCGCTGACAGCACCGCCTGCCTGAGAGCCGCCTGCCTCAGACACGGAGCATGGCAAGGGCTCTTCCTAATTAGCAGCGACATTCCCCACACAGCCGTGGCTCACACAGGCTCGCTCTTGCCCCTCGTGCAGTTAAGAAAGAGGAAATATTCATGTGGTTTGTATTTATGCTTCCATTTTTGACAAAGAGGTTCTCATCTCCTGCGCTTTTGACTGAATTAAGACCTACGTCTGAAATTTAAGGCATGCCTTAATCAGGCTCAATAGGTTTGCTGCATGCCCCAGGCTTGCCGGTGTCGTGGTGCCTGGGTGCATGTAAAATAGGCCTGGTCTGTGTCCCTGGACTAGGACTGATGTGTAAAAACAATGACAATAAACCCTCACAACAGGCTCATTTAAACTGCAATAGTAAAATTCAGTGGAATATTTAATATTAATGGAGAATTAAAAAATACAGGATACCGGTTTATGAGGGTGGCCATGTGCAGGCACGTACTTTATGCATTCAATAGCATTTAACTTGCACTTACTTTTCCATGCAAATTGAAGTATAAAGAGATGCCCTACATTAGAAATCAAGCCTAATGAAGTCCAGAATGCGTGGCCAAGACCAATACTCAGGTATCTGTAATAGTTCCAAGGCTGACTCATACTTCGTTGGTTACTGCCAGTTAATTTTCCCATGCTACAAGTTTAAGTTAGGAGAAAAGAAAAGAAAAATTTAAAGAAAGCATTACCAGTCAGTCAGAGAGCATAGCTGTTTTGTGGGGGATGTAGATAATCTGGAGACCAAAGCAGGACTTTTTAAAAGACCTATCTCTAGTTGCTTTATTGAAAATTAGAGATTTAAGAATATGGCTCCTATGGTCACCCAGAGGGCATGGATCTGACTTACTGTGACTTGCTGATATTCTTTATTTAGAAGAGTCAAATGCCACAGCAAAATATTTCTGCTAAAATGTGTATTTACTGCATTTTCCTTTCAAAGCTCAGCAAGGTGACAGCTGGAGAGGGGTGTCTGTGCAATGTGTGGAAAAAAAAGAGGGGGAAGAACTGGGGTGTTACTAAACACAAGATCACAGTACTCGAAACATCCTACTGAGATCAGAAGAATTGTGAAGCATACCGAGGTGGTACTCTAGCTATTCATTAACTGCCTGTATCAGCTGGCCTGGAGATTAGAGCTTAATGCAGTGGTGAAGTAAGTGTCCATATCACAGCAGCCATGGAGGAATAGCGAGATGTAATGAAACTGAATAGCTAGCCATTGAAAGTTGAAAAATATATTGATTTTTCAGTGCTTGATCACCCAGGAGGCTTTATCAGGTATGAATACTTGGGAACCATCTGCTAACTCTGTAATGGTATTTTAGGATTTGTGACAGACTCCAGCAAAAATAAAACTGCGTGTTAGAAAATAACACAAAGTGAAGCCTGCTTCTCTGCAATGCATTCCACTGCTCCACATCTGCTTTTCCCATTCCTGCCTTTTAATTGTTCTGGAATTAGCTATAGCTAATGTGTGAGTACAAATTAAAATTGGTACCTGGGTTCAATTTCTCCCCACCTTTCTCACCAAAGAGAGCTCAGACATTTATAGCTGCATTTATCTCTCCATCAGCTTGCATTACGTACGTGGTAAAGATTCCTCTCCTCCCCAAAGGAAGTCAGCAGGACCCCGGTTATTGTATTTAGCTATTGAACCTCCTTGTCAACATTTCTTAGCATTCATTTGTGTAAGTCAAAGAACAAAACCGAACAGGAACAGGCTTGGAGGCACAATATCTACATATTGTCTGATGTAAATAACACTCCTAGACATGATTGGCATTCTCCAAACAACAATCATTGTTATTGAAATGTGCCTCTATTCCCCTTGTTTTAATACTGAGAATGATTATGAAATCTCTTTGGGTACGATAAATCAGCTGAAAGATGTAATAACATGTTTCAGCTGTTGGAATGGATGTTTGATTACAGCTCTGAGGGTTTTTTCCTCATCTTGTTTCTAGTTTAATTCTTAAACCATTCTCTGATATAACAAAAAATATATTCCATATATCAACAGCAAATACACATTCTTGTTTACACTGTGGGTAACTGAGCAGGAATCGAGTTGCATTTTAACAATGCAGGGAAAATATTTTTCTATTACAGTTTTGGCTAAACTAGTAAGTTAAGCTGTCATTTGAAATGATATTTAGTAAACACTTAACACCTAAATAAAAATAGAAAAGATAAAAAAGGCAGAGGGTGAGGAGGACAGAGAGAAAAGGAGACTTTGTTCAGACCATGTTTGATTTCCAGTCACACAGAAGAAAAATCCCACCTCTCCTCTACTGCCTCCCTCCATGATTCTGCAAGCGTCTCCTTGAGTAAGTGGTAGCAGAATTAATTTGCCCCAAAATGGTGAAGGGTAAGTGGAGGAAAATTGTTTCCCCCTGATTTTACACTGTAGTGGCAACACACAAAAGATGAAGTAAGTCAGACCGCACCACACAGCGGCAGCGAGAGCGAGGCAGCTGGACAGAGGCTTTTGAAGGATCTGAGAATCTGTGTGCAGCAAAGGCAGCACAGCTTCTCCAGCTCACTCTCCCAGAAAAGATTCTGGCAAATAACGCCTTTCCCTCGAGTGTATTTTGTGGAGGAGAAAAGGTGAAGAAAAAAAAATAACCATGGGGAACAAAGAGATTAATGTGTGGGTGGTTTCCCTTTCCAATCAACTTTCCTTCCCGTCCTGTGGGGCTGCCCCTGTGCTGATGAGCACGCTATGGAGGCTGCAAGGACATACCTTGATGTTCTCCCAAAGTTTGCAGAGCCAAAGAGGCAACTACATTCAAGACTGGTGGTGGGAAAATTCAGAGAAATTTGGGGCTTCCCGAGGTCTTTAGAACTGCTCAGTGATGTCTTGCCAACATTTCAACAAGAGGCTCCTAAGAGAATTCCCCCCTTGGCCTGTGATAAACTCAGTGCCCCAACCATGCATTTGCTTGCCAAGAGGAGGGGCAAGGGATGAGAAAACTATTCAAGCATTTTCCTATTTAAATGAAAACACTTTCTCATCATTGTAATCAAGAAAAGAGGCTGTCCTACTGCGAGAGAAACCCTACACCACCCAAATGGGTGGAACTGCACATACTCTATCTCCCTGCAGGAAAGAGAAATGCATTTGTAAGGGAAAATCATGGTCTGGATAGCAAGACATCCACCCAGGATGGAGTAAGCAAGGTCTCAGGAATTTCTTCCAGGGTGCCAGAAGCACTTGAACCTAGAGAACAGTCAGAGATAGGTGTTAAGGGCAACTCTAAGGTGACATTCCCATGAGCAGAGCTCCCCAGAGAGTGCCACAATCAGACACTGACAACCCAGCTCCCACCTACATAGAGGGAGATTTTATATTCCCTTTGCCTCCTTGGTTTACTGTGCAGCCTGCCCCTACTCTTGGAAGAGGTAGGCTTTCAAATGAGGACACACAACTCGCTCTTCCCCAAAGACACCAGCGCAATGAAGAAAATGTTCCTAACGGTCAAAGGAATTACAGAATACCTTTAACAGTTACTCATCGCTTAATTCGCTCCCCTCTTTCTGATCTTTATTCAAGGGGAAAACTGCCAACTGCACAAAACCCTGCCAGCTCCAAGGAGCTTAATTGTGCAGATTACGGTCTGTTTGTAACACAGATTACTAAAAGCACACTTGGACCCTTCACATCCCCACATTTGATTCAGTAATAGGTTCTGCATTAGATAAAGGAGATTTGTTTTGATCCTCTCCTCACAGATGCAGAGTGCCCTACACCTTTTGTATTCCAGACTCCATCATCCATGACCTCTTTGCATAAGTGAAGGAAACACAATAGGCTGCTCCGTACTGTAACTCCCAATTCCCCACTTTTGGGAATGCAAGAAAGGCAGGAAGAGATTCAGTTCAATGTTTATATGGTAGCCTTAAAAAAAAAAATATGCACATCTTATTCTGTAAAGGGCACATTTCTCTGAGAGATTCTAGCACTGTGTGGCACAAAAGGTAACCATGGCCATTTTTGAAAGCAGAGCACATTATATTTTTTAAAAAGAAAAAAGTTAAAATTGCCTTTTGAATTTCAGAGAATGAGGTGAAACACAGAGTCAGAACCGAAAACTTATCCTCAGAATAGATGAAGTGAATAATTTCCTTGGGTTCAATTTTTTACTCTCTTTCCCAGGCTAAAAATTTAATGAGAAAGTAATCTCCTCACCCTCCCAAAAAATGTGACAGAAGTTAAAGCATTTTATTTGCCTCCTGGTACAAAAGCACAGAAATTACCTTGAATTTCTAGCTATCATATGGTAATTACAAATCAATCTTCCCTGCCTCAGAACCAAGGCCTGCTCCACAGCCAGCCATCACCTCTGCAGGGTCTGGGTGGGAAATGTAAGTCTTTTACTTTGCATCTTCATTTTCCAGTTTCCTCTCCTTCAACAGTTGGACTCGATGACCTTAAAGGTATCTTCCAATATTAACTTTTCTAAGATTCTCAATATTATTATAATTAACAATCAAGGAATTTTTCTTCAAATACTGTCCAGCGTGTTTTTGAGGCTACTGCTTACACTTCAGTGCCTTTAAAGCAGGAGGAGAGGTGAGGGAAGACACCAGAGCTGTGGCCATTGATGCCAGGCAAGTGTTCAGGACTGAAGGGAGCCACTCCAAGCACAACTCGCATACAGTGGCTCTGCTCTGGCTTCTCTCCTCGTTTACCGCCTCATAAAGAAGGTAGGAGGTGGCAGCAGCTTTCCCTGGCATTAATGTGCTTTTAGTTGCTTGATAAAAGTATTTTCCTTCCCTAATTGCTGCACAACACCAGACTAAAAGCACAGAACACACTTTTAATTTGAACACACACTTGTAGCTGTGTGCCGATTCCTTGCTGCTGTACCGTTGATGAGCAATTTTATGTGGAACAAATTAAAGAAAGCCACACACTAATTTCCTAAATGTACTTTTTTTTTTCTCCAATGGTAGGGAAATGATGAGTTTTAGATGAGAAAGAACATCTATCTGCAGCTCAATGAACTGAAAATGCAGAAAGTAAACTCCTGCAGCCTTCAGAAGTACTTGAGAGCAACACAAAAGTACTAACCTCTTCTATTTTTATGATGAAAACTAAACAGAGTCAGCAAATTGAGAGGATGACAAGGACAGAAGAAGACCAAAACACACCTGAACTACTGTGATAAATGAAAATAACAACTTCTTGTTTTAACAAAATAGTGCTGGTCCTGTGATACATACCATAAGTTGGCATAGTACTTTTATTACACTTCAGCAAAAATTGTGCATAACTGGCAGCTCCCTACATGTCCAGTTCTTGGTAGCAATGCTACCTCTCATATTCAGCACAGTTGGGCATCTCTTAGTGAGAAATCAAGGGGGCATCAGAAGGAATTAATTCTCTTACTCTGTTGTACCTTTCTGCTATGAGACACAAACTAACTCACACTGGGCGTGCATTTAAGAAAATTAACTCTACGAATTTTGTTTTCGGTCACAAAGAATGCTACAGTTATCTGAAAGCCCATGAAACTTTCTATAGAACCAGGATTACCAACATTTCTAAATTAGCTCCAGTGGAAGGTCAGTGCTGTGCAGATAGGTGGAGGAACTTGTAAGATTATCTCATTTCTGGAGCTCTGTAAAGCAATGTGGCAGGACTGTCATCTCCCTCTCTACATATATATAGTTGGTGCAGATGTGGAAGAGATAACTCAGGGCCTAAACAGCCCAGCAAGGGGTCATCTCTGGTGCCAAAAGGGCTCAAGCCCCAGCTAGGAATCAACATCTTAGTCTGGAGAGCAGATGTGGAAAGAGATAAAAGAAATACTCTTGACTGAGAGACCCTGTTTTACAAACTATAGACACACGAGCTATCACCGAGGCAGAAGCCTTCTACACTCACCCTGAAACATGTGGGGGACTTCTCCTGAAGTCTGGACACAGATTCCGTGGTTACTTTCCTGGGAATTGAGAGAAAGGATCTTGATGTGTGCCCCATCAGCAATTGGATGGTAAAATACATTGAATCCTAAGTTATAATATATATTCACTGGCTGTAAAATTAATGGTACCTTTAACCTCGTGCTGTATATACCTACTAGTAGTTTCTTTTTATCTTTATTCCTGTGTAGTATATGGTTTAAGTCTTATGTCTGTTAGTATTGTACCTATTAAATAAATAATTCATTCTATAATAGACCAAATCAGCCATTATTAAAGAATTTGTGAATGAAAGTGGGTTTTGGGGGGCTGGCCACCTCACTAAAGCTACTACCNTCAGGGCCTAAACAGCCCAGCAAGGGGTCATCTCTGGTGCCAAAAGGGCTCAAGCCCCAGCTAGGAATCAACATCTTAGTCTGGAGAGCAGATGTGGAAAGAGATAAAAGAAATACTCTTGACTGAGAGACCCTGTTTTACAAACTATAGACACACGAGCTATCACCGAGGCAGAAGCCTTCTACACTCACCCTGAAACATGTGGGGGACTTCTCCTGAAGTCTGGACACAGATTCCGTGGTTACTTTCCTGGGAATTGAGAGAAAGGATCTTGATGTGTGCCCCATCAGCAATTGGATGGTAAAATACATTGAATCCTAAGTTATAATATATATTCACTGGCTGTAAAATTAATGGTACCTTTAACCTCGTGCTGTATATACCTACTAGTAGTTTCTTTTTATCTTTATTCCTGTGTAGTATATGGTTTAAGTCTTATGTCTGTTAGTATTGTACCTATTAAATAAATAATTCATTCTATAATAGACCAAATCAGCCATTATTAAAGAATTTGTGAATGAAAGTGGGTTTTGGGGGGCTGGCCACCTCACTAAAGCTACTACCTGCTGCCTGAGGCCTGGGCAAAGGCAGGGACTTATCTAAACCCCCATATCCATTTGTAACAAGCAACTTGATGGTGTTGGTTTAATGTTCAAGTTTTACTGCATACGTGTAAATGCAGATTTGGGGTAATAAAGTGTGTTTGCTGAATGCTCACAGTACCAAGGAATTCTCCCCTTAGTTCATTGTTTTTAAATTGCAGCAGAACCTCATCTTTGTTCCTTTAGGTCAGCAGGTACCTCTAGAAAAGACTGCTTTGCCCATGATGCTATTAATAGCTTCCTTATGGAATTTTCTTGCCTTTAGGTACCCCCCTTCTGATCTACAGAACATTTAAGGGAAGTCTGTGCCTAGTGGTGCAGGACACAGGGTACTGGTTTCTCCTCACTTCTGGCTGCTAAGTTACTTCTAAACTCAGATGCAATGGCTTCAGCTGTTTCACTGGGTAGAGAACTGCTGGGTTAGAGTTCTTACACCACTGCAATATGAAAAAAGGGGCTTGTATGAATATAAATTAAGAGAGCAAGATGGGTAAATTGCATGAAAGCAACAATGGGGTAATACTGTCCATGAAAAAAGATCCAGTCAAGCTGGCCTGCTAAGCTGTCTCTGGACATCAACAACACACAGAGAAAGCTGGGGTCTGTCCTCTCTCAGGGCTGTGCTGAGCCCACTGATAAACCAGCTGAGTTTAGGCCTCTAGAAAATGTTATGAACCACCCTAATCAGAATCTGAGAGAGAAAGGAATGCCCTTAAAAGGGTGAAGCACTCATCATCCTTACACTGCCATGGGAACCCTTTCTGGAGAGGCAATCAATCTGATTTGAAAGCACTATGAGTCAAATGGGCACCAGCTAAACTTTTAGGAAATTATTTATCTGTGATATTTGTGGACAGTGGAGCCTCATGAAGGTCCTAGAGCTCCAAATTTTGCTATGCACATACTCCTACAAACTCCTACTGCTGCAATGTGATTACTAGCACAATGAACTGCCACCGGGGGGGGGAGGTGTGGAAAATATAATAATCATTACACTATGAAATCAGAATCAAGGATTTTAAAATAAAGTGCCTGGAATTCAAAATCATCATCTGCAATAGAATATTTTCCCAAGTTTTCTTGTAAGGTATCCTAATTTGGTAGGATACATCAAATAGCATATTTCAAAGTGGAAGGAGAGAGTGTTAATCCCTGCCGATAGCAGAACAGTAATTTTCACTGTGTAAGTGATATGCCAGTAGCAAAAAGGCTCTTAGAGACAGACTTTCAAGGTGCCTCCATATTTCACATGTAAATAAACTTTTTCTTCAAATGTTCAATAATGATAATTTTGATATGTTGTGAAAATTCTGGGTTAGTTGCCAGTTCATGAAAGCAGTCCAGAATTCCTCATTTTTAAACAAGAATTTTAAGGATTCAGACATAATAAAAAATATTTCTTATGTGAAAATAAATAATTGTACAACTCCTACAGTCTGATTAAAATCAGAAGACTATCTAATGTTAGAAAATACATAAAAACATTACTTTTCTTTTTCATTATTCCTCTGAAATCATTGGGTGCCAATTCTACAAGAATTCTTATCCTTATTTATAAGGTTGTATTTGCCTTATTGCTATGTAAAGAAGTGTAAAATACCACAAATTAGAATGGTAATACTTCATAATAAAAATAGTGGTATAAATAATGAGAAATCAAACAGAAACATTTTTTTCTCCTTCAGAATTTTTTTGGAGGTTCTATATTTTTCCAGCCCCAAATTTGGATAAAAACCACTTTAAAGTCTTAAAAGTGTTCATAACCAAAAATTAGAAGGATATTTAGTTTGATCATTTTGATCAAATACACTGTTTCATCAACTCTGGAACATTTCACTCCCACTTGACCACAATTTTACCCATTTTCTAATCTATTTTTGAATCTAAAATCAGGAGATTCTGTGTCAAAGTATATAAACATATGTCTGATACTTTCAAGAG
This sequence comes from Notiomystis cincta, assembly GCA_013398075.1. Taxonomy (NCBI): domain Eukaryota; kingdom Metazoa; phylum Chordata; class Aves; order Passeriformes; family Notiomystidae; genus Notiomystis; species Notiomystis cincta. Next base: position 26,504 of record VZRX01001720.1, read on the forward strand.
CTTGAAACCATTTAAGTAGAATAATTTCCAAAAAATTAATCTACTCCCCAAAACTCCCACTAGCTTAGACAAGCCACAGGATCTGGGAAGGCATACCAGGTCAGCTCTAACAGATCGCAGAGAGCAATTAAGACCCAGGTTAGATTCCCTGAAGCAATTTGTAAATAAACATCCATATGTTCAGTCAGGTCCCTCACTGAAAGACAGACATTGAGGGCATGAGTCCAAAAAAGAGCAATGGAGCTGGGGCAGAGTCTGGAGCACAAGTCCTGTGAGGAGCAGCTGGGGGAGCTGGGGGTGTTCAGCCTGGAGAAAAGGAGGCTCAAAGAGAAATCAGCCCATCCGAGCACTGATCACATTTAAACTCTGTTTACAGCTGACATAGCACAGAAACATTCATAATTTCTCAAACCCACATGATTTGGAAGCTATGGTGTATTCCAAAACTTAGTGCCCTCCCTGTTCTGATTATTGGCATCCCTGTCATCGCAGTCTTCAAGTGTTTTGCTAACAGAAAAAGACTTCTACTGAATAAAACAAGCAGACACGATTCTTCATAAATACAAACTAAATAACAAGCTTCTTGCCATTAAGGTCAGCTACATGAAATTTATTATGAGACCTCAAAAGTTTTGCAGAACAAGGAAAAAGTTATATGAAAACCAATTCCCTTAAATAATCAGCCTATGTAAAACTTGGAGCAGAGTATAAAAGAAATATACACATATACTTATATATAATGTATATTGTAACCTTGTTATTAGGTTACCTTCTGAGCAATTAGAGATATTCAGCAAAAAACTGAAAAAATTATTCAATGGTATTTTATACCACTTCTGACCACTTTTAGTTACATGTAATTCAGAAACAGAAACAAATTTATGTTGGCCCTTGAACTCTTGCATTGGTGTTTCTCCCCCTGTTTGTCTATGTTAAAATTACACCCAGGTTTTCTTTTATAAAATCCATCTCCTGTTTGAATGGGAAAAGTCCATCTCCTCCGAGCATTTATATTATGAAATCTGTGAACAAAGATTTAAATGTCTGAAGGTTTTCAAGAAAGTCTATTGCATTATATTAAAAGGTTAGATTTGAAAATTTTCAGCCTCTACCTCTTCTTCTGTATTTCTGTTGGAATTTCTGGCTGAATATCTGTTGCAAGTCTGTTGTAACTACTTGCCCACTACCTTTTGAGAAACTGGCTTTCTGATTAATAGAGCTATTTCACCAGTCTTGCCCATTCAACCAACGTTTTCCTTCCTTATGCCCATCATTTCCTGTAACTATAGCTCAAATGGTTTTGCCCTACAGTTTGGGCCTCGGCATCCTCTGAAAAAGATGGCTGTTTCCAATTATGTCTAAATAAAATGGACTTCATTTGGATAGAAAAACCCCCTAATTTTATAATTAGAATACGTCTTGATACGAGTGATGTGTGTTCTAGAAGCACTGGGAGTTGGGGCTTGTTATGTGCATTCTCAGCACCTCTCTCTCTTATCCTGGCTTTGCAGTGAGCCACCCCAGAGGAAGTTTTATCTCATTTGGGAGAAGCCAGTGCTGCAGTACTGGATGCTGCCTTCCTTGGATGGCCCAGACCAGGATCAATTCCCTTCCTGATCTTTGCTATACCTCACTCAGTAAAGGTGAGGCCTTATAAAGGTCTTGTTTCTCAAGGTGACAGCACCTAACCTAAAAATGGAGAGAAAATCTAGAGATGGAACAAAGCACTGTCCCCCACAGCAGAGGCCACAGTGGGAAAAGAGAGCAACCTCTTCACTTGCCACGTCTACAGGTGCCCAAGGTACTTCCATTTCAATTAGCCAAGTCCACGCACAACTGAGAAAGTTGGAGTGCTATTGCTCTAATTATTCTGGTCCTTTTCTTTCCCTTTTCCTGCCTCTGTCACCCCTGGGCTCTTTAAAGAAAGACTCCCAGGAGCTTCCATTCAAGTGGGCTGAAAATAGTGTCAGTGGGGGCTGCCTTGTGCAGCACGGGTTGTTGTCACCAGTGACCTATTCATCAGCATCAGCACCAGCACCAGCCTGGCTTTGTCTTCTGCTCCCCTAAATAAACTGATGGCAGACTCAGTGCTGCTGCAGAAATACTGAGAATTAAACAAAGCACAAAGGGAGCAGGCAGCAGGGTTGAAACATTTAGTGGAAATAGGGGAGCTGGTCAATAAAAGGGGATGGAGACTGGATCAAAAGGGGATGACTTACAATGGGACATGGGCTAAAAAGGAGTGTGCACTATTCTGTAGGTCAAAAATGACAAAACGTTGTGGTCCCATGTCACCTTCTGCACAGTAGGGAGGGATCTGGGAGCAAGGAGAAATGCAAAGCTAGCAACTCGATATGGAGGAAATGGACAAAGGGGAAAAAACATAAAGGGTCAAATTCTAGGGTGCTTGCTACAAGCTGAGACCACTGATCTCAATGAACAAAACAGAATACATGTTTAGAGGAGGTATTGAAAAGAAAGAGAAACAAAGGATGATAAGGACGAGTGAGATTTTGGCTTTGGGGTTCATCTCAGACTTGGGACAGCTGGTTCCATTTCAAGACTCTGCCATATATTTCCTGTGGGACCAGAAGTGAGGCATTTAATGCCTGCAATTCAGTCCCCATCAGTGAAGAAGTACTTAGGGAAAGGATATGACACATCTTTCGTCTGTAGGGTCCCCTAAGTTCAGCCATATTCATGTGAAAGCAAAATATTTTGTTGAAATGGAAATATGTAAAAAATTCCGTATTTTGAATTTTTCTATTTTGGAGGCATTTAAATGGATCACATTTACTCTTAAATAAGTTTTCAAAGCATTAAACTTCCATTTACACCTTTCTATCATTTTCTACCTTTGAGGTTCTGAATACAAATATCTGGCTGATGTCCAGTGAATACAGATATCTGAATGCTAGCCAGAGATTTTCTTCTTCACTCTTTCTCTTCTTCCTACTTTACCTTCTGCTACTATGTCAGGTTCCAAAATGCCTTCTCTTCTGGAGAGAAGGTTAGAGGAGATGAGAAAAAGTAAAATTGTAATGCCTGTGGCTTTCAAAAAAATAAGTTAAAACATTAATGATATTTGAGAAAAGTAATTTCCTCAGTTTAAAGGGGTTTGGCACATTTTCAGTGGAAAGAGATATTTTTTTTTTCTTCCTTTCTTCTTTCATGTAATTTCATTTAATTTAAATATATTTCCCTTCTTAACATTTTTGAAAGAAAGAAACCCAGAAGAGTAAAATAGCTAGAGAAAATAGAATTTCTTTGGATATTAAAAGACCCACATGCATCTCAGCAATGTTTTATTTCCCTTGGAAAACTGAAATAAAACCCTGGTACCACACACATGTCATGAGAAAATGCATCTGTGACCAACCTTGATAACCATAACAGAGCGCTCTGGATCCTGAAAATAGATTCCTGTATCTATTGTTGGGGTGACTGCAGCCAGAGGGGAACACATCTTGGCTGCCTTGAGGCAGTAAAATGCTTTCCTCTGTCATGGTAAAAATTGAGGGAGGTGGGTTCTTAAAGCACGTACCACCAATAGATGTCCTGGACAATGAGTGTCCTTACAACCTTTGTGCATGGGTGGCCCAAAGTCACTGGCCCATGGATGAGCTGCTGTTTGTCAGACAGAGCTGCCCAATCGTCAGCTGCTCCTAACTCTGGGAGTTCCAGAGAAACCAGTTCCCAGATCTGCCCTCGGAGTCTAAACGCTGGGCATCTGGCTGACAGTCTCACAAGTAATAAAATAATTCAAACAGGTCAAGTTACCAACTCAGAAACAGTGAGGAGGTTTTTTGCTTCATGCCACGGAGAGGAAAATTTCCAGCCTTCGTTCAGAACTGGCCATCATTATTAAATGCACACATGGATGGGCTTTTTGGCCGTGGTATAAATGACTTAAAGCTGTGATTCAAATAGGTCTATAAAGTGCTTCTATGATGTTCCTCTCCCTTCTTTTTACCTTTTTTTTTTCTTTTTGAAACTGTCTCTGCTCCACTGTTCTTTGTAGAGATAAGCCCTTGAAAATCATCCTTCTTAAGGTGTAAACTTGGTGACTGTACATTATAGTAAAACATTTGATTTGTTATAGGCTAGAAAAATAGAGAAGTTGAAATCTCTTCATGGTGTATTAAAGGTCACACAATTATAATAAAATCTTACTCCAGCAGCTCCAGTCACAGACAAAATCAGTCTCAAATTTCCAGCGAACAATGAAGTCCCCACAGAGTTTCAGCTTCCCCGGGAAATCAGGGTATCTCAGGCTGTGTTGATTTTAAGAATGTCCTGAATGCCCACCATAAAAAACGTGTTACTCAACACAGTCACAGCTCTTTCAGGGTCCTCTGGTTGAAAAAACGCTTTTTATTTTACAGCCATTTGGGGCATGGCACTTTTCTGGTTCCAGGAACCTAAAGAGCTGCAAGCTCTACTCTGTTTGGGTGAGACGCCACAAGCTTGAATGTCATTTCCTAGCATGCCACACATCAAAATAAAATAATAGTAATACAGAACAAAAAACTACACCCTCACAATACAAGCTAATCTTCCTGCTTCCCATCAAGCGAAACGTATTGACAACTGACAATAGGCAATTAATAGATTAATGAGTATAGCTCTTATCTGTCTACATTATGAGTTTATCTGGTTGTAACAGGATGAACACAACATGGGCCTGTGCTCACAGGAGTGCTGTCCCAGTAGAAATGAGATCATTGCAGCAAGATATGAATGCAGTATTTTGATTACCAGGTATCACTCAATGGAACAGAACCCCCACACTCACACTTTATTCTATACATTTTAAAATTATTCAAGGGCAAAGAACAGAATATAATTTACTAGAGAGAGAATTAGAGGGGAAGGTTTTAAAAAAGCAGGAGAGATTAGGTTTTGATCCAGGGTTAAGATCACTGCCTCTGGCACACACAGAATCCATCAAGATAGGTGGTGGAATGTATAAAAAACCTTTCCACCTAAACCTGAGTCTAAAGTCAGTGATGTCTGCAATGCTGAATAATAAAATAAACTTTTAAAATCCTTTGATAACACAAATAAAAAAATAAAGCACACAAACTAGTTTTTCAACAGTTCCATCTCCATAAAATGGGGCTGTTGTTTCTGGCAGTGGTAAGCTCACTCACACCATGGATAAATTGCTAAATTTGGTCTGCAGAAGTGCAGAGCTGCACTGGAGGATGCTGTGCTTTCTATGAAACCTGCAGAAAAGCAGACTTTCCAAAGGACCATGGTAGGAAGGCAAAAAAGGCACGAATTTGGGGAGCCAGGGAACCATAGCCTCGATTGCATTGACATTTTCTCCCTGGAACACTTGCCAGTTACATACCTCCCCAAGTAAGATCTGTGCTTACTTGTTCCCTATTTCCACAACAGAAGGAAGCCAGATTTACTTCCCTCGTGCTCAGAGCCAAGTTCTGCCCGCTCTTCCTCGCATGTGTAATCTAAGTTTTCTCGAGGGGTCCATTTGTACAGATAAAGTGAATTTGCCCTTGATAGCACTGTGAAGTTTCAAAGCAAATATTGTGATGTTTCTGTGGGTTGGCAAACACGATCTGCAATTTGCTGTGTGGAAATTGCTGTCCTGCTCCAGAATTATGCAGGCTTTCATAATGACTAACGGCATGAGGCAAACGCAGCAGGACAGTTGCATGTTGATCATTCTATACAATTTTGCTCATAGGCTGTTTATTGGGTTTCTTTCAGAGCCCAGGGCAGCCAAAAGAAAAACACCAGTGCAGTCAATTTTGGATCAAGCTTGATGTTATTCCATTGCAATACACTAGACAATAAGAAATGAGAGACTTATTCTGATTTGAATTGAGCCTACATCTGAAACCAAAGCTGCAGTCCTGATGATGACAGTCTGCTGGGAACGTGGCTCTGGAGGATCAAGGTACTGCTGTCCCAGCTACTCACTACCAGCCCCTGCAGAGCAACCTGTGGCTTTGCCTCCCACATCAGGGCACAGCATCAGAGGTCACTGTCTGGCTGCTGGTAGGTGATTCCAGCAGCCGAGGAGGGGAATAGCTGCAGGCAGGGGCATTGAAACCACAAAAGCAAAAATCACCACAAGGCATTTCAAAGCCTCACAACCTCTTTTACACCTGCACTTCTGCTGTTTTAAACAACTATCATGGGAAGGGGCTCAAAAGCTACTTCTGCATATGTCTGTTTGGATGACAAAAAGGTCTATATGAGCCCAGAGAAATATGGAGTTGTTATATACTGCACTGAAGAGGGAATTCAGTTTGTGTCTCATTTTTAAGAGCTAATATTCTTTTATCTGATCAAATGGTAAACAGCATTGGTAAATCAAGTTTTGATGGCATATGTATTTGCAAACAAAACTTTATATTCAACCTTTTCTAAGATGATCCCACAAATCTGTGTTGATATCCTCTGTGGTCACATTTTTTAAGGGCTTGAAAAATAGAACAGCTTCCCAAGCACTGCTTTAAACCATGTACATGCACTTCTACATTTCCTAATTGAATGGGACCTTCTAGGCATATAGTGAAAAGCAGCTTTGGAAAATCAGTGTAGAGAGGGACAGAATGTCTTCCAAATGCTGATTTAATTCTGTACTTGGGTATTCTATTCCATAGGAAAACAAACTAAAACTCCCCCACTGAGAATTGCAATGTGACATTCAAACACTTCCCTTGTGCTTCAGGGATGACATGTTCATGGATGCCTCCCAGAGCACCCTGCTACACTGAGCTGAAGCTCCTGGGCCCTCTGAAATGAAATGTACAGACACAGGGTGGCCCAAAATCTGTGAGGTACCACAGTTCTCTTAAACACACTCCTTCCATGGGCACTGCCTCCCAGTTTTAGCTGGGTGCCTCAGGACTAGTCTGGTATCACAGCCTTGTCACCTTGCTTTGTCATTCCTCTTCCCAGGGTTTGAGGAACCCTGGAATGCTGGAAGGCACAAAACTACCTGTACTATCCCCTGGCAAAGCCAAGCTGTGAGTGTTTAACACAGCTTGGTACATTTGCTCCTTATCTTAGGGGTGAGAAGTCCCAGGCATTGCCCCCCACCATTTCTGGCAAAACTCTTCAGCTTTATGGATCGATCTGGACCAACCTTTTGTGGTTTCTGGGAGAACTGCTAAGAGAAATATCAAGGAACATCCCCAGCCTGTGTAACTGGGAGATGCATCTAGATTAGAGGATAGGAAACCAGTCTGAGCAGAGTGGCTGTGACTCACTCCTTTCTTTGATGCTATGAAATGATGCCAAAGAGGTCACTGAGCAACTTTGCTGCCTATGGAGAAAAACTGGCACAGAGGAGAGCAGCCCTTTGGTTACATAACATTACCTCAGCTCTTTAGGCAGGTGATGCCCACTTGCAAAATTTTCCATACAGAGAACTAAGAAAAGAAAAGAAATTCTCCTCATCCTGTGTTTGAATGTGTAGACCAAAATTGCTTCAATAGGGAGCAAGGAAAAGAAAAACAATGGTCAAGAAGAGCCAGCATTGCTGACTGCTAAGAGGCAACAGCTTCTCTTGACATAAAATGGTGCTGCTCCACCAAGGTCAGGGGAAGCAGCAATGTTTTATCTCAGCTAAAGAATGTGTGGACAAAACTGTTTCTCACTTTTATATTGTAATTAATACTTTAACATAATTAAACATTTTCCTGTGAAGGAGTTAATGAAGCCATGCTTAGATCTTTGGACACATTTACAGCCCATTATTTAAGATATAGGAAAAAGTAAGGTCCTTTAAGAAATGCAGCAACAGGAGCCATTAACCAAAACCAAGAGATCACAAGACAATGTCAAGCAGCAGCTGAACCAAAACCAAATGGTTACTTTCCAAACTGGCATTGCAAGGCTAGAAGAGGTGGGACAAAGGATTTCAGACACGCTTAAGCTGGGGGGAAAAACAACCCCCAAACCAACAGACGGGTGCAGACAAGAATATTGGCTCAGGGATGCTGTAAATCTGAAAGCAAAAGCATTAACCACTGTAGAATCTTCCCTATGCTCAGGAAAGGCAATGGAGCCATGTTTGTTCTTTGCAAATAAACAGGATTACACTGTGAGTAGAACCAAATTTGGTATTAACTCCCTGCTTTCACTATTGATCCCTGCTGCTCTCCCCAGTCTGGAAAACCCACTGGCAATTTGGCTCAAAAGGACAGCACAGCACAAAAGAATCAGAAGCCATTTGAAGACAGCTACATACACATTCTCCTCTCTCCCCATCAAAGCATGGCTCTGTTCTCCCAAACGCTTTGGCCCTCTGTTTTGGTCTGTAAAACAGAAATAACACCACAGAAGAGAGTGAGAGTCACAGATCATGAGCTCACCCAGTGAACTCCAGGAGAAGGATCTCCCTTTCTGCCCTTTGGCAGTTCTATGTCTGCAGCACCTCCCTTGTGGTAAGAGCTACCTATATGGGGAATATCTGGTTTAGTTCTAAGCACTGAAGCTATGTCCACTCAGAATATTTATGAAAAACCACCAGTTTCAGATGTGTGGCTGACAAATCTAAATTAAAACAGAGGAGGTTTTTAAGGCAAATATAAAGCTTTTTACAAATATCAGACTTTGTGACATAACATCAGCTGTGAATGTAAAACAACATAGGGATATGTTTTCCTGCAATAACAAAAATTTAAAGATCAAATACCTTTTCCTTCAGATTCCCCATACTGATTTCTGAGAATCTAATGAAACACAAAGTATGTTTGCAAAGTAGAACGTTTGCATATGCTTCATTAATTAGTTTGGCAAGGCCTTCGCTAACAAAGGTGCACGTATTTTTACACAGGCTTCAGCAATCTGCCTTGGAGTTTTCAATATTCATGTTTCTGCACTATTTGTGCTCTGTATCATTTCATTATATCTATATATATTTATATATGTA
>VZRX01001721.1:0-13696 GCA_013398075.1 Notiomystis cincta
GAGATCCTGAGTATTCTGTCCTGGTGACAGGATTTCTCACCAGCATCAGATAAACCAGATAAGTCAGATGCAGCATGTGACAGGCTGTGATGATGCACACAGTGCTTGAGGGATGCTGACAGCAGGCAGACAACCCCTGGCTCTGGTGTGTGCCTGGAGACATGCTCCATACCCACCCTGCAGCAGCTGGTGGGTAGGGATAAGGGCTGGCTTGGTGTGGGTTTTGGATGTCAGGTGGGATGGTGTCAGGTGAGCAGGAGCACAAGGGTGGACTAGAACTGGGTTTGTAGTGTCACTCACCATGTAGACTCCTCTTTGTGAGGAGGAAGATACCTGGCCCAGGCTAAATGTAGACACTATGTGAGAATTCACCTGTATGTCTTATTTTTAATCTTATGGATGTATTTTCTTCTGGAATTTTAGTCTTTATTAGTGCAATCACTTTTTATCCTTAGAAAGAAAATATACTGAGATAAACCTTTTCTGGTTTCTATAATCCCGTGTTGCATGCAATTCAAACCCATCCTGCAAGTTCAGGCTTGATAAATTAAGCATTTTTGTATTTTTTAAAAAATAAATTCTTCAGTGATTAATTTTATAAACCCATTGGTCCTTTTTCCCCCCAGTTAGTATATTCTAAGCCAAAGAGTTTTAGGGCCAAAATGACATTGAATGATACTAATTAAACTCTGGTTGTGATAACCTTTTCAAAAGTAGAGTAAAAGATTTAGTTCAAAGGTGCTCCAAGTTGTTTCTTCTTACAGGGAGGTACTTGCAATCAAAACTGAATTTAGGGGATAAGATCTATTTTTGGTTATGTTGGTGCACAGCCATGGCAAAACAGTGAAAACTGTGAGTGGAAATGGGTGTGTTTCAGAGCCATTTAAATTGCTTTGCACAGACCTGGTGTCAAAGCATGTGTCAGACCTCTCTTGCTTCAGCTTTATATTTGGAAAGGGGTGGCTGTTGTTAAGCATGTGCTTGCTTGTGATATTCTACACTGGGGCTGAGAGAAGTACTGATTTCAGCTCTCAGAAACTCTTCCATATTTCTTTTAGGATAATCCATTTTTCACTGCTGAATTCAACAGTTGGAAGGATAGATTTATGGACAGTTCAAAGCATTTCTTTGTTTATATCTCAAAAACATTACAGTAGGAACTTAAATATTACAAGATCATACAATTTTCTGAGTTTTAGAGCCCAATTAAGTAATTCAGGTTTCTTTTCTTGATATATGACCTAATCATAAATGTCCTTATTAAACTAAATTTGTTGAAATCAGAAATATATTTATGTGAATAAATTTATGCAAAATTAATTTTCTTTTCAGAGGTTCATTTCTCAAATTTAGTTATTTTTCCTAAAATAAACTAGGAATACATTTTAAATGTTAATAATCTAAATGCTCATGAGTGGTACTATAATAAACCAGCCCTTTAACAGGCTGCAGATGCTTACTTTAGTGAAGGAATAGATTTAAGCTTTGAGTCTCCAACTGGCCATGTGGAAGAAAAAAAAAAAGGGAGCCATATTCACTGCTGATTTGGGTATGTTTTCATGACATTCACCCTCACAGTATTTAAGCATTGATTTATACCACATGGAACTTCACAAGATAATTTTCTTCTGCACAAACCAAAGCTTTACTACCAATTTTAGGCAGAACCTAATATCACAGGAAGGCTGTGTTCTTCCCTGGGGAGCAAGACAGTTCAGGAAAACATTGCATGCAATGGAGGCAAATACTGACTGAAAAAGAGACAGGCAAGCAGTGCCTGTGTGCGGTGCAGTCGGCTGCTTGGCAGTGACTGCGTGCTGTGCCCACGTAAATCTGTGCCTGGCAGTGCAAAGTGCAGACAGCTTAAATTAAAGGACTCTGAGCAATGATTAAACAAAGGTGGAAGTCTAATTGCATGGGTGTCTGATTGTGTGGGTGACTCAGAGCAGGTGGAAGCAGCCAAGGGCGGGGACGGTGTGAGGAGGTCTGGGCACACAGAGCAACTTGTGAGCGTGGAGAGGGGTCTGGCCAGGCTGGGGTGGCATCCTCTGCACAGGGGACACTGAACGTTTTGCCCATGCTCAGCAATAAACCAAGGCAGATGGTTTGGGGTTGTAAAAACAGGCATTGCTGTGATGTGAAAGGAAACATCTTTAAAAAGCAGTCAGGATAGGAATCCAAGGGATAAAAATGCTGAAAAAGTAAAATGTTATTTCATATTATATGTATGAACTTCTTTGAGGTAACATTCTTCACTTCTCCCTATCCAGCTTAAAAGATCTCATTTTAAAGCAAACATCCACTGCACTGATAAGAGCAATATGATAGTTAAGAAGTACTCAGTGTTTCCTGAGATGGGAGCCTTTATTGCTAATTTAGGGAGGTCTCAGATCTGGATGAGGTATAAGTACTCATTCTCCAAACCACACATCAGCTGCAGAGTGCCAAAAAGGTGAAGAAGGGTCTGTATAAAGGGGCTCCCTAACTGGCCAGGACAGACTTTGTGGTAATCCAGATCCGCACTCTGGAAATGGGTGGGATTATGTCCATCCTGACATTCTTCCTTCCTAGCTGCAAGAGCACTGCCATCACCAGGCTGCTACCCAGCAGGACTAATTACAGCAGGCTCTGCAAACTGGCCATTGAGTAGCCTCAGGAGATTGAAAGCATAGAAATTAATAATACCAGTAAGACAAAAAAACCCAAACCTGAAACAAAACCAAAAGTCAACAGATGCAAGCTAAGCATCTTTCAAAATATTAAAATTAATTTTGCATAAGGTTGAATGGGCACTCATCTAATTTTAGAGGAAATACATATCAGTATTCCCAATAAAAATATTCATACTCGTTTTTTCTTTCCCTCAAATGAAAAGGTCAAGACTAGCTCTTTCTCTGTGTCCTTTCTGAGGAACTTTATCATACTTCTTGATAAGAACACAATAATATATATTGGTCACAGCACCTGCAGAAAATTTTACCTACAATATTTTTTCATTACAACTCCTCCTATTTCTATATTATTCTTCATTCTGCATTGTAAATTCAGAAATTATGAATATGTATCAGTAGTAGTTCTAAGAACATCCAAGAGTGCTTTATATGCAGTCCATTTATTAAATTGATGAGAGTTTATTTTGGTATTGTCTCTCTCTAGATCTTTTGGTGTTATATTTAGCAGTTGGAGCCACTTTCTTTCATCCTGTGAGCCTCTATGTGTGACACTGAGAAGTCTAACAGATTGTGTAATGTCCTGTAAAAAAAAAATAGGCAGGATCAGCTGTTACAAACTTCACCAGAGACTCAAGGATGAAATAAATTCACATTAGTATGGTGGGTGTATCTAAAAGGACCAGGTTTCCTTTGCTGCAGAAAGTGGTGTAACTATTGCAGGTGATTGATGTACCGTTTGTACCACTGAGAATGACCTGTTGAGTCACCACATCCTTATGAATTTGGACAATAGTGATGTTATTATTTTGGGCTTTTCTATATTTAAGATTTATTTTATATTAAAGGAGGGCATGGTATTTTCAGCCTTACAGATTGGTGTTCCTGTCAGGCATTGCTGAATTACTGAAAGATGAAAAGAGGAAAATATTCCACTTCATAGCTAGTTCCCTACCCCAGAGTTCAGATCCATCATTTCCATACCATGCTGTGCTGGTTTTGGCTGTGCTAGAGTTAACTGTCTCCACAGTGGGTAGTATATGTGCTGAGGCCTTTTCCCTAATCTCAGGCGCCCGCCGCGGCCTCTCTCAGTCCCATGCGAGACGAGCACGACAGACACCAATGTGATGCTAAAAGGTTCCGTTCATTGTCGGTAGCAGTGAGGATTATCTGGCAGACACAGTGCTGTACACACACCAAGCACCTACGTGACCTCTATCTCAATGGTGGCTTACACTTCTCACATGCCTAGCATGCAGAGTTACTGGATTCAACTATTTCCTTCTCTTAGTCTCAGGCTCCTGTTTGACATTCCTGTTCTTCCCATATCTCATCCCATATTTTTCTCACTGCACCTGCAGTCCTCTCTACTCTGGGCATCAACAACCTTCCCTCTTCTGGCCCCTCTTTTCGTCCTTGTTATGCCTTTCACGCTTAACACAGCTCCTTTAGTGCAGCCCAGGCCCCAACAACTNCTCCTTTAGTGCAGCCCAGGCCCCAACAACTCTGTTTTGGATTTGAGCTTGTGGTGATTTGACCCTGGCTAGAAGCCAGGTATCTACAAAGCCACTCTATCACTGCCCTCCTCAAGTGGACAGGGTAGAGAAACTATAATGAAAGTCCCAGAGAAAAGAACAGGGAGAGGTCACTCACTGATCACTCTCATGTGGAAAACAGACCTGACTTGGAGAAATTAATTGAATTTATTACCAATTAAATCACAGTAGGGTAATGTAAAGTGAAATAAATCTTAAGAACACCTTCCTCATCCTTTCCTGGGGGTGCATGGTGGGCTGGGAGGCCACACAGCAGGGACAGTTGACCACGAGGATATCCCATCCCATATGGTATCATTCTCAGCATATAAAGCTGGGGAAAGAAGAAGGAAGACATTTAGAGGGATAATGTTTGTCTTCCCTAGTCACAATAAATATGATGGGGCCCTGCTTTCCCAGAGAAGGCTGAACACCTGCCTGCCCAAGCAAAATGCTGGATTAATTTCCTGGTTTACTTTGTATGCATGGCTTTTGCTTGACCTAAACAGTCTTTATCTCAACACACAAGTTTTCTAGCTTTTTCTCTTCTGATTCTCTTCCCCTTCCCACCGGGGGGACTAAATGTAGTGTTTAGTTGCTAGCTGGGGTTAAATCATGACACATCCCTTTACAAATACCCACTTTTTAATCATTTTGGCTCTCCACACGAGCTGTACAAGTAGGACATACTGTAATCCTCATTCTACAGATAAAGAAAATGCTATCAAATAAATAAATTACCCCTCTTATGAAGCTGAGGAATGAAAAAAAATCACTATTAAGAGCCTATTCTCAGAGGACTACCCACCTTGGGCTGTTCTCTTGTGATCTGCCCATGAAGGCAGCCTGGATTGCATGGTCTTGGGCCATGCCAGCCAGGACACCTCTTACACTTTGGGTTGGAAGAGATGTGGGACAGGATGCCCAGACCAGACACACATGGGAAGGACCAGTTGAGATACTTAGAGTGGCAGCAGGGACAGCTGAACCTGCTGCAGGAGCCCTTTAGGAGACTCTGGGCTGGTCCATGACAGAAGCACTGCAGGGGCTCTTACAACTAATACTAATAACTGCTAAAAACTGCTGTGATGAACATGTTTTGTGGTACTTCTGAATCCAGAACCATGCCATGTAACTCATCCTTCAGAATCATCCCATACACAGGCATTTGGACATAGTGGTACGTGACTGACACACGCAAGATTATTTAAACAAGAAAAACCATAGAGGCTTTTTTTTTCTTGACAAAGGGTTAAAAAGCCCCACCAAACTGATCCTTCACAAGTTTGGTTTATCAGAAAACAGAAAGCTCATGCATGTTGGTGGCACAATCTCCCAGAGGCATCTTTGGGATGACTGGGTGGCTGCACTGCTATCTGTCTGCCCATGCTCAGGCAACTGCTGCATGCTGCAGGGTTTGGACTTAGTAGATAATGGGCATGTACAAAATAAGAGCATCTAGGGTTTAAGGAGGCTCGGCTTAAAATTTTGTTAACAGATTAAAGACTATGCATGCTTGATACAATAGACCAGTATACAGAAATTTCTGGTGGCTTTCCATTACACACAAAAGCAATAGGCTTCCTTTAGTCAATTAGTAAAAGCAACTAAACTTGCATGGCATTGATGTGGTAGGGTGGAAATGTTTGCAAACTATGAAATGGGACTGTGTTTAAACATCAAGTGTACTTACAAGATACTAATGAAGTTATGTTATGCATTAAACTAATCAGTGTTTTCACAGTCATTCCCCCCGTGCCTGGTGATCTTATAATAGGAGCATTGCAAGCCAAGTGATAAACAGGAGGATTAGTGCAGGAAGTGCAGAGTATTTATGACTAATACATATGTATGTAAATGCCACCACTGGGAATAAAGGCAACATCTTTACAGATTTGGATAGAGAACTGTTTTCCTCCAAAGATGTACCTGAAAGCTCTCATTCACTTAATTTCTGTTGTACAACATAGAGAAATTGCTTCCACTAGGCTTATATGAGCCTTTTGTGTTGCTAGAAACAGGGTGAGGTACAACCACCAGGCATCTGGCCATCTGCAAGTTGAGTTATCTACTGTGTGAAGGGTATGCAGGCTGTGAGTGAGGACAGATGGGCTTCCCCAGAGGGCAGTTTGTTGCATGAGGTTTAGGAAATTGTTGCAGGGGAAAGAATTCCAGCAGTGTCTCTCTGTCCCCAGAGGTTATGGAGGATCTTGCCTGATGAGCCTAGGCCAGATGCATATTTCCCAGGTGGCCTAGGTTAGATAGGACAATATAATCTTTGATCTTGTGTTGCTTATTGCACAAACATACACTGTTTCCTATAATAACTTCAATGGCTTAAATATGACAGCTTAGGAGGAGGAAGCTAATGATCAACAGATATTTAGCTGTTCTATCTTTATCTCTAGCTCAGTTTAGAGGAAGTTAATGATCAACAGATATTTAACTGTCTTATCTTTATCTCTAACTAATGCTGTACTTTATTTTACATCCAATTTGTATTTTACATCCAAATTGAACAAGAAGAGTAATCATAAATAATAATAACATACAGAACAGATGCAATTCCTTCATACATAATGTAGATTCTTGCTGAAATTTGTTCAGTTTCCTAAATGCATACCAGAACGTCTAGCTGGGTTTTCTTTTAAATTAATAAAAGCAAATAATTAATAAAAGAATCTCAAATAGATTCTGTAAAGTCTGGCCAACAGTACAAGGTAATGTGGCTGTGGATGTACATTCTACCTGGTACTTTTGGATTTCAGCATAGATAATTATTGTCATGTGACCCAGAGCTGAAGGTTGCAGGAAAAGGCCAGTCCTCACTTTCAGAGCATCTCAGCAATGGGGGAGAGGACAGCAAGTGAGTGCTGTCTTTGACTGGCTGTGCATGTGATGCACACTGTCAAGATTTTTTGTGGCAAATGTAATGATGCATGCAACTAATTTTTAAAACGCATCTTCCTACCACTGGAATTTCTCAAAGGCTTTTCTGTCATTCTAAATAGAGTTTTGCCCGAGACTCAGCTGTAAATTCGTGGATTCTGTCCCAGCCACTGCCAGAAACGTGAAATCTACAGGCACTATTGCTGGAGCTCTCCACGCGGTGGCACCACAACCCTGTTTTTCTCTAAGGCAAAGCAGTGCCCTGAAAGAGCTAAGGGAAACAAATATTTTGTTTCATAATATTTGTTCCGTTTTAAAATAAGCGTTTAAACTTCATTTTAAGAGTCGCACTTAAATCATTAGTGAAACATAAAAAAATACTTCTAATCATTGTTAACTATGGTACTGCGTTTCTTTTCTTCTGGCTTTTTAAAACATTCTGTCATTCTGTGCATAAAGACTGCTTAATGTTTCATGCACTATTTGCTCATGTTAAAAATGAAGTGACATAGAATAGAGGCAAAGGTCTCCTGCTTGCAAGCAACAGTGGATAAATATATTTGTTTGCAGTATGGGACTGCTGTTCCACTAGAAGGAACACTTGACATTTTGATGAGTGTCTCCAGGGAAAATAGGTACTAACTTCAGAATGTAATTTTAATTATACTAAGGAGATTAAATTATTCAAAAGCATCCCACTGGAAAGGTGCAGCATTTCCTGAAACAGTTTAGTGGAAAATGCCACATTAATCAGTTCAGTATTTCACGCAAATGGCTTAATGATGGGAAGCAGTGCAAAACACTATAGTATGGAAAAAAAAAAAAAAAGAGAAGAGGCAAAATGCTCATGTAAGGGAGTAGGGCCATGTTTAAACTTCCTGCTTCCAAATCTTTACAGAGGGGAATGACAGTGGGGAGAAGGCAGTGCTGATTTTATTCTTGTTGGTGTGCTGGTACCCACAGTGGCTCTGGTGCTGTGCTCAGTTGAACAAAAACAAGATGTACCTGGGAATCTCAGAACCCCACAAGCTGTGCCATGGCCTTTCACTGACTAGAAGCAGCATGAATAGAATCCACTGTCCACACACTGGCATTTATACTGGTGGGGTTAGTGCTCTGTTTAATGGAGAATGCAGATCAAGCATCTCCAGACCCACTTTGGTTTGTCTCCAATTACTGTTAAAGCACAAGACCACGTGGATTGAGCTGCAGCATTTTCTCTTCTCTTCAGAAAGGTGAAGACCAGACATTTGGGTACAACATTTTTTTAAATGAACAAAGAAATTAATTTAAGTATGAGTTATGGTTGTGTTCACTGCAATTCTGCAGTTCACACACAAATCTGGCCACTTTTGTCTTCTCATGTGCCCTTCACAGGGGCACACTTGTGATATCTCTGTTAATGACCCACATCACCCATGTGTTTTGCACATTCTTGTGCCTAAACATTTTATTATCCTGTCCTTTCTCCTCATGCTCCCTCTTTCCCATCTTTATTCCAAAACCATCAGAAAAGCATTTGCACAGCTGGTTCAATGCCAATGAAGTTGTCAGACAAACTATTAACCTTATAAAACGTCAGTGTAGCTGTGATTTTTCTGAAGCAGAGACACACAGAGGTCTCTCTGCACAGAATAGTGATGTCCTTAGTGGACAAGTGACCCATATGTGAGTGAGAACATTCAGCTAAGAGAAGCAAGGAGTCACACCAAAATTTTTGCCTGCATGGCTTTGTTTGTTCTTCTTCAGAGGGGAGGAAGTGCAGTCATAGGGATTTTTGAGTGAAAATATTGATAGAGATGACAAATACAGAAAAACAGAAGGGTCCTGGAGGTTCTCTCTTGATTTACTGCCACTAAGATACAGCCAAATTTTGCTATCAGCGTTTTGCTAATGTACATGTTCTGGGACAGTGCCAAGAAGTTCATAAAGTGGTAAGTAAGTGGCAACGTGGATTTGCCAAGAAAAGATCATGTCAGACCAGTCTAATTTTCTTCAATGAAGTGTAAATAGCTTTGTGGTAAAGGGATACAGTGAAGGTGCAATATCTTGGCTTTAGGGTGTTTATTTGCACTGTCCCTGTGGCATGCTCATGGGCAGACTAGTGCAATGCAGTCCAGGGGAAATACCAAAACCCAAGACACAGGTCTTGAGAAAACCAACCACAGGGAGTAGCAATCACTGGTTCACCTGCAGCTTGGCCACTGAGTGGCATAGTATGGGCTTCAGTCTTGTGCTGCCTACCATTGAATAAAGATGGGTTGAAAAATGAGAGACAATGCCTGATATATTTTCATATAAGTCTAAGCTGGGAAGGATTGAAAATGTTTTAGATAGCAGGGGAGGCATTCAAAAGGATCTCAATGAAAATGAGATCTAAATTAGTCTAAATTGATAAAATGAGGATAAATGAAAATCTCTGCCCATTGACTGAAAACATGAACTGCAGTGCTGTGAGGGGGCTGGGGCAATGAAACAGGCAGCAGTAGCACAGATAAGAATCGACTGCTTTTAACAGGTCACAAAACAAACACAAATTAAGTGTGTCATGATGCTATAGAGCACTTGAAGCAATCCTTCCTTTCTGCCAAAGCCTCAGCTGGACTTTCACTTCTACATGACTCACGTAAAGATATAGATTGAGAGACATCTGCAAAACCAAATGCAAAAGCAGAAGCAGTACAGAGATTTTACATTACTAGGACTCCCACAGTCAGAAATGTATTGTATTGTAGAATATTATTGCATGCTCTCCAATAATTGAAATCATTAGAGCTAACCTGAGAAGAAATGGAGGCAAAAGTGTTGGAGATTTTCAGGCAAGATTAGTGCAGGTAAATGTGCATGGTTTGTTCAGGCAGTGATTATCAACACAAACCTGGGAGAAGTATGGCCTTTGGGAAATGTTACACAGATGTAAATAGGGGAGTGGTGGTGACAATTAGAACTGGAAGCTGAGCTAGCAGTAGGAAGACCCCTGCACTTGTGAACATGCAATCTTACTCAGCAGTGCCCACCAGGATGTACTGGAAGCCCAATGTACACAACTCTGTTACTGCCACCCTTCAGTGTCTCAGTAGGGAGCATTCCCATTTTCATGGTTAGTGAGAAAAATAGTACTTATGTCCATTTTTCTCCAGCTTTTAAGATGCTATGAAAAAAAACAAACCAAAAACCAAAAAAAGCCCCAACCCAAACCTGTTTGTTTCTCAAATTTGGTAATACCCTGTAGGTTTTTCACTTGTTAGTCTGAATTGATACATGCATTTTTAAATAGCTATCACTTCAAACTGAGATCATCCTATTGGATATTCACTAAGCACACAAGGGAAAAAAAACCCAAAACATTACATTTAAATGTTCACAAAGTATTCCTGTTTGCCTCATCTTACAGATGGACAACTACCTAACTTCTCTGATTTAGTTCCCCACTCCTTTCTCATAATTTCTGGCATTTCTAGTTCATTGTTGCTGACAAAGAGTGTAGGGCTCCTTTTGGAAAGGAGGAGACCATGCACACAAACACCACCAGTCAGAAGGCAGACTGTGCCCACAGGGTGTAGAAGCTGATGGAACACGTTACTGCTACCAGGATTAGACAATTCCTCTCACAAACGTTACTGCTATCAGTACTAGACAATTCCTCTCACACACATTTCTGCTATCAGTATTAGACAACTCCTCTCACACACATTACTGCTATCAGTACTAGACAATTCCTCTCACACACATTTCTGCTATCAGTATTAGACAACTCCTCTCACACACATTACTGCTATCAGTACTAGACAATTCCTCTCACACACATTTCTGCTATCAGTATTAGACAACTCCTCTCACACACATTACTGCTATCAGTACTAGACAATTCCTCTCACACACATTTCTGCTATCAGTATTAGACAACTCCTCTCACACACATTACTGCTATCAGTACTAGACAATTCCTCTCACACACATTTCTGCTATCAGTATTAGACAACTCCTCTCACACACATTACTGCTATCAGTACTAGACAATTCCTCTCACACACATTTCTGCTATCAGTATTAGACAACTCCTCTCACACACATTACTGCTATCAGTACTAGACAATTCCTCTCACACACATTTCTGCTATCAGTATTAGACAACTCCTCTCACACACATTACTGCTATCAGTACTAGACAATTCCTCTCACACACATTTCTGCTATCAGTATTAGACAACTCCTCTCACACACATTACTGCTATCAGTACTAGACAATTCCTCTCACACACATTTCTGCTATCAGTATTAGACAACTCCTCTCACACACATTACTGCTATCAGTACTAGACAATTCCTCTCACACACATTTCTGCTATCAGTATTAGACAACTCCTCTCACACACATTACTGCTATCAGTACTAGACAATTCCTCTCACACATTACTGCTATCAGTATTAGACAATTCCTCTCACAGCCAGAGTTGGTGCTGTGCTTACTGAGTCACCAGTGTGCCATCCAGAACATCATTCCAGATGCCTCTTTGGAGGTGAAGACATGTTCACTTCTATCAAAAGCAGAACAGTCTTGGTGTCTCTGAACCCTGAGTAATAAAAATTGAGTCAAATAACTGAGATGGGCCAGGAAGGTCTTGCACTGCATGCTCAGAGGTAAGTGGCCACTGATGTCTTTCCATCTGTTTTCTTCCTCTTTCTTCCTGATTTTGCTCTTGAGTTCTGAAGCTGAGAGTGTTGGAAGATATTTCTTTCTTTGTCACTTGCTAACGCACTGTACACACAATGTGCTTGGTAGTGATTTGCTGCTGAAATTTAGCCCTTTTTTACCTGTGGGATATCTTATTTTCTAGAGTTTAATTTTTGAGGATAGTACCTAGTTTGGTTAGGTTTCTGCTCTCTTTATAACTCCAATTACTGTTGATTTTAGTGCTGTAGCTCTTTCTTCAGTAGCAGAGAAATATAAGAAAGATGTTTTGAAAGGACGTTCCAGAATTTGAGAAGTCAGTGTTTTGCTTTTCCTTCCTCATGTGTTTTTTAAAACTGCCCTTCAAACCTTTTTCTTCAAACATTCTTTCAGTGTTTAGATAAGAAGCCCCCAGTTTTATCCTTAAAAAAATACGAAAAGAACAGAAAATCATCTTCCTGCCAGCTGTGAGCTGTCACAGGTTTCTCTGGCACCGAGTGTTGTCTGGGCTGAGCTGTGCTGGCACTGGGTGTCCCCTGGATGGTTCCTGTGTGAAACCATGGCTCCAGCCACAACCAGAGCTGCTGCTTCATGCAGCTTTACAGCTTGGAGAGTCAGTGCACCTCAAGGATTATATAGCATATCCTTCAGCTTATTTTCTGGGCACTTGAAAACATAAGGTTTCATTTGTTTTTTATTTCAGCCACTTCTAATGTGCTCGAATGTGTGTTGTGATTATGAATCCTTCAGAGCACTAAAAATCTATTTCACAATAACAAAATTTTTTCTTAAGATTTTCAACTGAAACTCTGTACATGTCTCCCTTGTCTTGACGTTTAGCATTCCAGTTTACTCTAATTATTCCTGTGGGTACCAATAGGCAGCTACACAGTTGCCACCAATGGTGCTTGGCTGCCACTGCTTTTTCTTGGTTATTAAATTCAAAAACTCACATGAGAAAAAGTAGTCATTCTTTCTTTTGAAAGTGTTGACAGTCAGAGGTTTAGTCACTGCATCTACTTTATAATGAGTATGTCTACCTCCTGTCACTTCAAATCGTGACCTAAACTCTCCTGAGAGTTTTCTTTGGAAAACTCCCCAGATTTTTCCAAGCTGACATCTCTTTAGGAGAGAGCAGGCTTTCCTCCACATGCTTTTTTGTGAACCCCAGCTGGATAAAGTCTGTGAGAGTACTGAAGAACTGATGAAATGAAAGCAAATAGGATCTGAGAGAGGATGCTTTACACAGCTCAGTCTCTCACTTTACTATAATCCTATAACACAACACTGGGTGTTAAACTACTACAGAAACACACCATGAAACCTGAGGATTTCACCTGGCCTCTGCAAGCAGACATCACCAGAACAGTAGATAAATGTGGAGGCTGTGGGGTTTGTTTGTTTTTGTGGTTTTTTTTTTTAATGGTGGAACTGAATTATAATTATAGCTTTTGTTGATTCAGCTGCCATTGCAGGAAAGACAGAGGGGAAACCTAATTTAGAACCAAAGGAGTTGCAAGAGATTCAGGTGAGCAATGTCTTGTGTCTCCAATGTGAGGATTTTGAGAGCTGGACTTACAGGATTGATTACTGGTAATGATTTTATATGGAAGTGGACAGCAACTTCTTATCAAAATAAGGAAGAAGGACAACTAGGTAGAGTGAAAATACTTAATTTATGGAAGCAGGCAAGCAAATAGTCAACACAAAATGAGGAAAATGAGAAATCAGAGAAGTATTTTATCTGAAAAAAATCCCTTAAGCTTGACTAATAGACAAAGAGTTTGAGGATCTGTTAAGATCTAATTATAAAATTAAAATTATTACAAAATGCTTCTATCCAAGTTAAGGTGTAAATGAGATATGCTGAAGTCAACAGTACAGCTATTTATCTAACAGTAAATGTGTACGAGAGAGAGAGAGAGAGAGAG
>VZRX01001722.1:0-11161 GCA_013398075.1 Notiomystis cincta
GGGGCCCTGTAGAGCCGCCCGAGGCCCCGGGGCAGCGGCCGGGGGAGCGCCGAGCGAGCGGCACGAACATGGCAGACCGCGGGCAGTGCTGAGCATCGGCGTCTCCGCTCCGCGCTGGGCTCGGGCCCTGGCATGTAAATAACTTCTCTTCCCTCCGGATCGCACCGGTGCCAGCCCCTCCATTTTCCAGAGGGGATTTGCGAGCGGTTCCGCGGCGCTGGGCGATGTCGCGCAGAGCCAGTTCGCCGGGGGTGAGTACGGCTGGCGCTGAACTTCTTTGTATCGAGGGCAGGCGGTGACAGCGGGAAGGGGCTCCCCGGGGACCGGGGACCCGCCGGGACCGGGCGGCAAACTTGGCGTGGGGACTGGGCGCCGCTGACACTCGGCACGGCGAATTCGACGCCGTTCGGTCAAAAAAAAACCCGGACCCGCGTCCAGACGTGGGTGTAGAGGTTCAAGTTACACGCTCGCTGGATAATCCGCGGCCGTTTACAAAATAAAAATAAGGAAAAGGAGGGTGGTGGGTGGGAGAAAGAACCACAAAAGCCCCGCTCGCTCTGACCCGGGCGCAGCTGGGCATCCGGTCAGCGCTGCCCTGGGTACACCTACACACGTGTGCCCGCACATATTCTTAAAAAAATAGGACTTTATATGGTTAGCTATACCATAACTGTTTTTTTTTTTCCCTTTTATATTTTTTTTTTGTCACTTCCCGATGTAAATACTGGAGTGATGGAAAATGGAGATAGGATTATTTTTTCTTTAATATTTAGAAGTATTCTGTACGTGCTATTTTTGAGGAGTGTGCCATTTTAATTTTGCATGCTTTCAAAGCATACCTGTATAGTGTTAATTTTAGGTGACCCGCCCACTGCTTTAAACAGTAGTTCTAAACTAAGAGAAAAAAATAAAAACAGTTTAGAAAATAAACGATGTTTCTGGCGCATAATGGATGGCCAGACCATCATATATGATGATTTTTGTACGAGCAGTGAACAAATAGGTCATAAGTCAAAGTAAGTGTTATGTAACTGGATGGCTTTAACAAACTTGGTACAACTGTAAAGAAAAAAGTCTTATTTCTTTTTTTTATTTGGGCAGTCTGAAAGGCTGGCTGCCCCTTTTCCCAGTGGCATTACTTTGTAGCAGGCTGATTAAAAAAACCCACCCAACAAAACAACCTATGGTTTGAAAATACGAACCAGTTAATTTGTGTAGTGTTTTGTATTTTCCTGAAAAACTCCTCAGTCTTGTGCCTAATTCTTGATACTACACACTCGCCAGTGAATCATTAGTTAACACTGTAACTGGATTCTTACATAATTGAAAAACGTTCCCGAGTTAGTTTAGTTTATTATTTAACTTCGGTTTTTTTCCCTAGAATAGCGTTATTTGGCATAGAGTCGTTGAAAGAACTGAAGATCAGTATGAAAACGGTTTGGGGCTTTTTCATGAGATGAAATAAAGCAGTAGTGGGTTCATACTCCTATAGCAAAACTGAAACAACCGGGCAGACATTTAAAGGTTCTCATTGACTCTGTACAATGCTGGGTATTGAAGTACACACAGCTCCTGAGCTGGAGGTTACGTGCAGGGGTCTTTGTGCTGTGTGTACATCATGGTGATGGTCGTGTGTGGTGTTTGATGCTCCTGCACAATAAAATACACTTGCTACAGAAAATAACTGCAGCTCCCTGACTGCTGAGTGCAAATATTTTAACCGTCTACTTGTAAGATAGGAGCCAGAGACAAGATAGACTTTTTTCTCAGTGCTGTGTGATCAGCTGCATTTTAGGTCCTATTCAGTAACTTCACTGATGACTACTGAACATTTGTTTTTAAAGGGTTTGGTTATACATCCTTTACTACGTTGTTGTAAAGGATATTTCTTTTAAGAATATACTTAGAGTTTGAGTACCTGTAGTTTTTAGTTCCTTGCCTCACAGGTTTTCTTTGTAAACTGTTTTATGACTCTTCCTTTGTCTGTTCTATGCAAAGTAATACCTAATATTCTGCCAGCATGAAATATAGATGGTTTTAGGTCAAAATACTCATTTTATTTGGCAGGAATAGTATTTAATTTTGTATAGTTATTTTGTCAGACTCTGCACTCAGTTGACTCATGTATTCTTTTTCTTGCCTTTTCCTTTTTTCTATTTTTTTTCTGTATTATTCTTTCCCAAGCAGAAACTCCTGCAGAGTTTTGACAAAATGTTCTCTTTTTTTGGAGGGGAGGACACAGGGGGTGGCATTATTGTCATTTACATAATATGCCAGTAGAAAGTAGTTGCATCATGTACAGTTTCTTAATGTGACCGTTCATTGGACTTGCCTGAAAACGATCTCTTAAGGGTAAATGGCTGAGCAAAAATTAAAAGCAGCCATGTATTTATTCCTCCTTTTGTTTCAGGCTAAAAGGACCATTCAGTATGTGCTTTACGGGTATTTCCAGCCTTATTGTATGTAATTTATTCAGCTATTTAAAAGTAATGGTTAAAGTATCTTTTTCTCATCACTGCTGTCAAATCTTACAGCTTCGAAATTCTGGTTTCCTGTTCTGAAAGTGTGGATAGAAAACTCTGAGTATGGAGGAGTATGTACTTGATGAATGCCATTTAGTATAAAATATACAGCCCAAGAGGACGGGGGACTGACTCTGGAGTGTCCTCAAAAGCACATTCTAAACAAGCTGAAAGACACTTTTTTGTTTTATTTGGGCAGTTCCATTTCTAGTAATCCTGAAGCTCCTGGAAACCTGGGACTTTGGGCGTGTGAAGAAAGAAGTATTGCAATCCAGTTTGACAGTAGGCCTTCAGCTAGTCTTTTATAATTCTGTCTTTCCTCTGCGAAATCCTTTTGGCATGTTGTGGCTCTCTGGCAGGGTCCCAGCGCGTGATATCACAGAGATCAGATGTCTTCTTGCGCTTCATGGCATTTGCTGCGCCGCACTGGTGCTCCCTGGGACGGCCGAGGTGAACCAGGAAATGTCATGGAAATTCGGGAGGGAAGGCGGTGTGGCAGAGAAAAACAATCACGTGGGTTTGGGGATAGGTGAGCGCCTTCTGTTTGACAGTGCTCACGTCTTTGTGTTTGGTAATCTGATGTGCAATGTGTTCAGCAAACAGATGTGTCTTTTAGTGGTCTTGACAGGTTTGGGTTTTTTTCCTGACATCTCAGAAGTAGTTGAGTGGCAAAATATCACAGTTAAGCTTTCTCCTTTGGAAATATCTTTGATTAAAAAAATGGAGCATAATTATGTGTGGCCTTGTTAGAATTTTTTTTTCATCTCAGTGTTGAGGTGCAATGCCAAGCACAAGCATAGATGATACCAGGCTTTTGGAGGATATTTGACTCCTCCATAAGGTCTGTTGGAAGTTAGTCATAGCAGCTGCATTTCTGTGTCTCTTAAGGGAAGTCTCCCTCTTGTCTGTACCCAGTGGTGAAATGTTGCACAGTAAATGTGGCTTGTGCTGATGGTGCTTTTGTAATAGAGGTAGAAAATAAAAGATTTCATGCTGGCCTCTTTGTCCCACGTTTTCATCCTGATTTCCAAGCATTAAAAGGTGAATACTTGTGTAACATTACTTAATTAGAGAAGATAAAGGCCTGGAAGAAAAGAAGAGACTGCTTGTATATTTATTTGTTTGTTTAGCTGGGACTTGCAGTTCTTAGGTAAAATTCAGTTTCAGGAATGAATTCTTTGTTTTAGATGGAGCTCAGTGTGTTCCTTCCAACCACAGACACTTCCATGTTGTTTTTACTCTGAATCTTCCCTTTTCTCTCTCCTTTTTTTTTTCTTTTTTTTTCTTTTTATTTTTAATTTCTGGGCCCCAAATGCCCCTGTGCTATAAAAAGAGAAGGTAGGTTGCTTTTGGAAGGCTCCATTAAGGAAGAAGTGCATGTGAGAGCAGGTTATTACTGCTTGGTATATATAGCTTATATATAGTTTATAGTTAACCAGTTTGCCATCCCTATTAGCATTTAACATCAGATGCCATAGAGAAAAATGGGACAAACTCTGAAGAAGGCATTTCTGGGAATAATCATTCCATGGGGGATCTGTTTGAGGTGGGATTAGACCAGGAGGAAAGGGAGCTGTTTTTTTTCCAGAATTCAGAAAACCTCAAACGGAATTTTTATTTATGTTGATAGTTCTGCAGAAATCTGCCTTCTTTGAATCAAGTGACTTGTGAGGATACTGAGTTTAATACAAATTGAAGGCTTTTCTGAAGCACGAGGAACAGGGTGAAAGGATGTGGTGTATTTGGTGGAACAAAGAGGATGGAGCAGGGGGGAGGGATGAGTTGGATGGGACTATACAAGGATGATGTATCTGGAGCAATGAGAAGGAATAAGGTTGGAGCTTTATTTTAGTCACTTTGCCCTTAGGCTTGAGTGGGGCAATTTTGGCATCATGGTTTTGTGGCACTATTGAGAATGTATTTAGCAGGCAAGAAGACACCAACAGTGGCCAAGGAGAGTGATGAGGGAATGAATGAGCCCAAAATATTTTCTTACCTTTTCAGAGGTTACTTGATCTGGGTCAAATAATAGGTGTGCTGGGTGTTGTCACTGCCAGGTCAGCCTTGCCTTGTGTGCAGAAGGTTTAGTCACAGTTGTGGCAGAAGTCATTCAGTGTATGTTCAGGACTCCTATAAAATGGAGGTCAGGGTTGAGCACTAAGTACTACTGTTAACCTCTGAGGGACTGTTCTCATTGGAAAAAATTCACTTTATCTTTGCAGTATTTTAGTAGAAGGCTAATTGCACGTAGGAAGAGGTACAGAAGCAAGGCAGAGATGGCTTTTGGAAGCATTGTGTATTTGCAGTGCTCAGGAAAGAGGAGCCCAGAGTTACAGGAACATAATCTGTAAGACAGATGGGAGATGGAGGTTGAGCAGGATGGACTTCAGTCTTTCTCTTTCACCTTAATCCACCTTGGCAAGGTAGCTTGCCTGTGAGCAGTGCTGATTCTTATGTGTATTTCGTCTTTTCCTTTCCTTTTCCTTGTCATCTTTGTTTTCACCTTGTTAAAGGAAGCTAAGATTTTTAAATTAAGAAAAATAAACAGTTTAGAGAACCATGTGAAGACAGTTTTATGCAGCTCCAGAAATAGCAGCTATTACAACTTGAAGTCTGGTTCTTGGAAGAATAGAGTAATGGTGAGAAAGTCTGGAAGATTCCTGAGATGATTTGTGTGGATCAGGGTACAACCCTGCATTAACAAATTCTTGAAACTGGGCTGGGGAGAGGAGTCTGCCCTGTATATTTTGTTTATATATTTATTAGTCAACAACATGTAAAATAGTTAGACACGTTTTTTTTTTCCCCCTCTGGTATATTTGTCTTCAGACAGTAAAATCCAGCTAGAATGGTGAAGAATGTTTAGCTATGAGGAGTCAGTAAGTTAATTACTTTCTCTCTTCCATTTTTTGGAAACATGTGTAGGCATTGAATCTGTCTTGATGCCTGTGTTTCAGGAACTGAGGTGGTTGTGTCACTTTTCCATAGAAAGTTTTAGAATCCTGGAGCTGAACTGGTGAATAGCTACTATTTCAGGCTGTTCTATTGCTTCCCTTGGGGATGTTTTGAAATCAGTTTTCTCCAGTTTAGTTTGTTACCAGAAAGTCAGAGTGTCTGGGCTGTGCTGTGTAGCCAGGGATTGCTCTGGCCAGTTGTGACATCTGCATTCACCCATGTTGATGAAGGGAGTTGGCTGCTGTTTTCTGTGGTGAAAGCTGAGAGATGTAAAGGTTAAGGGGAGGTAGTTCCCCTGATCATTGATAGACCTACATACAGTTCATATGAAAACCATCCTATAATATATTTATTTCTTTCCTCATGACTGCCTAATCTGCAGCGTCTGCTGCTGACAGCTTTGCCAGTACTACAGAGGAGTTTTCATTATTGATGCCTCTGGACCTCCAAATAAAGAACTGACAGTGAATAAGTACTGTATGGATTCATTTAATTATTAATCAGCATGATGGGGTATTCTCTAAGGTACACAATTCTGTTTCAAAGACAAGTGAAGTCAATAGAAAGTTTTCCATTGAAATAAAATAGTCATGAGAGTAAACATTCATCAGTACAAGTAAGAATTCGATAGCCTGGACTCTTCTGTACCTACTGTTTTGAATAGTGCTAACCAATGGCTGCTCTTGCATGATCAGAAAGTGTGGGGAAGAGGATGCTTCAGAAAAAAAAATAAACCAGGCATTGTGGAATAGTTTTTCATTCTTCAAATATCAAGAAAATGTGAGAACAGTTTTCTGTCAACTTAGATTCTGTGAAACAGTGCTGCGCTGAAATCACAACAATTATAAATTGCATAAACTTGTTCTTGATTTCTCTATTATTCTTTTACTGGCCAATTAGTCATGTTTTACTCCCACTGCTTTGCAGAGGCTGGCAAGAATCACAGTTCTGTTGTGTGCAAAGAAAAAAAAGGGGCACTTTGGGGTCACTCAGACAGAACTGGGCTTATTTCTTCCTGGGCTAGATGTGTATTTCATGCCTCTGAGACCCAGCCTGCTGTCAGATACTTTATTTCATCAAACAAAATCAGCATCTGAAAAACTGATATTACGTGTTTTATCAGAGGTAAGGCTGAGTAATTTTGCATATAGTATTCCATATCTTGTCCTTGCACTTCTCACTGTCTCCTGTGCCAGAAGTTTCAGGCCAGGAGGCATGTAACAAAGAGCTACTTGGTTGGCTTTCCTGGTAAGTAAGATGTTTATTTGTAGGTGAAGAGTAGTAGACTTTTTCTGGGGAAGGCTGTCTTGCCAGGGCTTCTTTAAAGTGCAAAAGCCAGTGATAGTTGTGGTCTCTTCACTTTATAATGGCAGTTTTTTCTGGCTGTTCTTTAGCATCTTCTGAGCATGAAATTACTTCTGAAAAATTTGAAAGATGTGAAGATGTGCTGTAGTGGTGTAGTTAGGGGCAGAAAAGCAGTGGTGGTAGGGTTATGTCTCTTAAGGCTCTAAGAGAAGCAAGGATGTGGGGGAGGTGGTTGCATTTTAGGGAGTCCAAAATCAATTGCAGAATCCTTTCAGTGGTTGCAGCTTGTACTGAAGGAGATATATCTTGAAATAATCTCTCCTGTAATCTCCTCTCCAGTCCTTCCAACAGCCTTCTAAGCCTGCTAAACTCATCAGAACTAAACTTTCTGCAGATCATCCTGTACACTGATTGTACCTGAGCAGGAAAAGTGAAATTTACTGACTGAGCTCTGTGCCATCCCAGTGCACACACTCCCAAGTCAGAACCATCCAGATCGTGGGATTCTGCATAATACACTTTGTCTTTTACTAGGTTTCATCATGAACACTGACCACATCCTTATGGAAAGTGGATGGATAAAATTAAGCAACTTTTAGGAATGAGGATGAACTTGCCCACAGTTAGTGAACACCGACTGGTTTTCATAAAACTCCTTCCTTGGCTCTTTGCTTCTGGCATTCAAAGATGTTTGCCAAATTCCATCAAAAAGATGAGCCTGAGTGCTCAAAGTCAGGACTTGATCCAGGGTGGGGGCAGAATAACCTTGCATGAATCTCTCTTGGTAGTCTTTGAGTGACAAGAAGAAGCAAAAAAATATAAATTTTATATATAAAGTGAGGTTAGAATGCTTGTGGATTAGGTATTTCAAATTAGAAGATAGCAGCAAAATGCCAGGTGATTGTATTTACAGGACAGAGGGGCTTTAACTTATTTCTGATGTTGTGAAAGGAATTTGATGACTTAGGAGGATCCATTGATCTGCCAGAAGAGCTTCGTGTTGCTTAAATACAAGAAAAATAGGTGTTCTTTGGCTGTGAAAGCATCTTGGTGAAAAGCAGGATGGTATGACATGAAGCTTGCCTCAAGGTTGTGGTTTGGCTGTGGTAGATAATGACCTGACTAAGGGATAAGGTGTATAACCTTCTCTATACAGTATGGACAAAGATCCTGATGGGAAGGAATATAGAATGCTGGGACATTTTCTTTGTTTCCCCATCCCTCTGCTTCCCACCACACAGAAGTGAATCTCTGGGAGCCCACATGAAAGTCCTTGGCCATCAGAAATCAGGAACCAGTCTTCTGGAGGAACGAAACTTTTATGAACCACTAAAAGCTGCATAGTTGCAGATTCAGTTTTCAGAGTTCAGGATGTTGAATACCAGGCTGGAAATGAAGTTTAGTGTTGCTAAAGATGAATCTTCTGGGCAGTATGATGAGCTTTGTTGGTTTGAGTCTATTTCTAAAATAATACAGAGAAATTAGGCATTGCACAACAGCATCTGTGCTGGGTCAGATCAGAGATGAGGAGGTCCCATCATTGTGTTTCCTGCAGTGGTTAATAGGAAAGTAAGACAAGAGTAATTTTGTAATGATACTTCCCCAGACCACTAATTGCAGGAGATTGGGAAAGAATCGTGGGATTTCTGGAGTCGAGGATGGTGTTGCTGTGTTAGATCTGTTGAGCATAAGAATCTCTGTTGATTGTGTCCAGCCTCTCCTCAATCACACAAACTTCCAGCGTGCTGAGCATGGAGTTCCACAGTTCAGCTGCACAGTGTGAGAGCAGCAGGCTTTCACGTGGGATTTTCTTGATCCTTCTACCTACTAGGATCAGTGCTGTGTAGTAAGTGTTGGAGGAGACAGTAAATGCTAATTTTGTGATCACCTTTTCAATGTGAATTGTGGTTATAATTATCAGGGTGCATGAAAATGTATGTGTGGGAAAACCAGACTATATACACATCAGGGAGATTTTATCTAAACTGAAAAAAATTGTATGTGTGTAACAGGACTGCTTTTTGAAGGCAGTAAGAGACAGACTCCAAAAGCAGAATTTCTGGACTGTTACGGGTTTTGCTGTGATTTGTAGGGCAGGAAATTTTTTCACTTTTTGCAGCCTTAAGGAACCATAGTATCTTGTTTTCTGATGTTAAATGCCTATTGCATAGCTTAATTTTTGATTCATTCTATTACTTAAATAATATTTGTATTTGGATAATGAACCTGTTTTTTATGTAACATAAATTGACTTAATTATTCTGCGTAATATGTCTCCTGATAGAACTGGTTATTAGTGAGTTAAGGTTTCACACTTGATCATGCTGATGTCTGTGGATCTACAGATCTTTAAAACCCCAGTGTATTAATGCTGTTATCAACCAAAGCTGCTGCAGCAGCTTTATTTATTTTTCCTTCCTCAAGGGTACTGTAGCGGCCAGTTGGAGCATTAGCCACCAAATGCCGAGGTGGCTGTAGAGTAACTGCAGCAGCATTTCAGCATCTAATGGACCAGGTCACGTGCAAAGCCTCATTAAAATATGATTAAAGTATCCCCTTTTGTTTGTTCAGCGGAGCCAAGCCCACGCTCTGCGCTGGGCCCTCTGTTGTGTTTGTGCCCTGTGCTTGGAAACGCCCCTGGTTTTGGAGGGGTTGTTCACCCCCCAGACCCCAGCCCTGTCCAGACCTCTGCAGAAGGTGCAGCTGGCTTTCCTTATCCTCTGCCCTCTTCCATCCACCAGTGATTAAATGAGAGGAAATGAAAATGGTGTCTGCTTCCATTTAAACTAGTCTGCTTAAAGACAAATGTGAAGCTTCTCTTGTTGTCTGGGGGTGTCTCCTGCTTTCCTGTACCAGTGCTTTTGAACTGCTGGAGAATGGGGTGTGGGGTTCTTTTTGTTTGTTTGGGGTTTTTTTCTGGTATTTAATTAGTAAGCTAGACTTGCATTTAAAGAACTGGCATAAATTATGTTGGTAATTTGCCATGACCACCTGTGGTAGTACATAAATAATGAGGGAATAACAAAAACTTAGAACTAAATTAAAAAATAAAAAGGATTTCGTTACGCTTTCTAAGACAAGCCTTCATAGCTGGTCTGGAAGCAGTAAAAAAATGGGCTGTTCTTTAGGTTTATTTTTTGTGAAACATGGAAATCAGTATGGTTCAAGCTCAAAGACTCCTAGCATGAATCCACAGATTTAGTTTGTATCTTTGATCAGATATAGCCTTGACAATACCCATGGACAGCATAAACGTAGAGCAACATGGTGTAGTTGATTAAGTCCTGTGATCAGTGTAAACGACTGGAGAGGGACAGCAGACTTCTTGCAGCCATTGGAATTTAAGCAAATGAAGAGTATTATTTCCAAATCAACATGTTGCAGAGGAAGAAGGGATAGAAAATGCTATAAAAGTTCTTAGATCTGGCTTTTCTTTTGACACTCTGTGAAATCAGATGATTTGGCACTTGTAACTGCTGTGGGTAAGAGGCGTTCATAAGAAATAAAATAAAATGTATATGTGGCAGTGGTGGGGGAGGCGTCTGTTCTGAAAACATCTGAGATGCTGGAAAACTTGTCCCCAGTGGGAAAGAGAAATTGCATAGCTGGCACTGAGGCTCGCTGCTTATGCTTATGTGGCCATATTTAGAAAAGGATCAACACTAGGAACTGAATTATTAGAGAAGTGAGTGACTGGAGGGATTGAACATAAAGGAAATTATTTCTCTCTGCCTTGTTTGTTTGAGTTTGGCCAGATGATGCAGTGGGAGGGCTGTGAACTCCAGACTTGCTGCCTGTGTGGAGCAGATCTGGAGATGAGTCTGAGGAGGTCAATGCTCCTTTGAGCTGAAGCTCCCCACTACCTGGGTTTGGAGGTGGCTGCCTGCAGGTAGAAGATGAGCAGGAATGAAAACGACCCTCCTGACTTGGAAAAGCCTGGAAAGATTTAATGGAGCGAGATGCAGGCTCCTTGTACTGTGTGTAGTGCTGTGGGAGGCTTCTGGTTTCAGTACATCTTGCAAACATTCGTGTGTATAAGTAAAGCAAACAACAGCCAATTAAAAATAAAAACCAACACCACATTTCAAAGAAGTTGTATATATAAAAAAGAAAGCTGTCGTATTAACAAATACTTGTCAGTGTAGCAGCACAGTTCATCACAATTATTTGCATCTGTGTGGCAGTTTTAGTTTATTGCGGTATTGTTGCAGAACAACAGATTATCTAAATAAATTAATTTATTTGGGGTGGGGGGATTAAAACAGCACTTCTAAGGAGAGATCCAGGAGGAATGCTTTCAAAGTTTTTAGGAGCAGTTAAACTACCCTCCCCCTGCCTTTTTTTTTTTTTTTTTTTTTTTTCCTTTTAAAATGGGTTTT
>VZRX01001722.1:11248-45815 GCA_013398075.1 Notiomystis cincta
CCCCCCCCTTGCTTTTTTTTTTTTTTTTTTTTTTTCTCCTTTAAGAAGTGGTTCTTTTTGTTCCAGTCATCAAAACTCATTTTGAAGGACTTATTTTTCTGGTTTTGGCAAAATAGTTGATCAGCACAACTGGCAAGGAACTGCTGTGGAGCAACAAAGAATTTCTGTGTAGCTAAAAACTGTGTTTGAGGCCATCTTGGAGCCGTTTGTGTGTTAGAGTAGAAACCCCGTGTAAGAAAGGCCATTCAAGTTAAGTTGCACGTTTTTCCTCCCCAAAATTAGCATACCAGAATACTTCATTGCAGTGTTTAGAATACTTTGTACAAGAACTAACAGTAAGTTGAAGATTGCTAACTGAGGATCTGTAATGATGCCAGCTGACTTTTTTTTTTTAATGAAAGCTTTGTATACATAACAGGATGAGTCATCACTGGAGAGTTCTGAAAGTGTTTGGCATCCCGAAGAATCCTTTTGTGTGTCTCTGCCGCACAAAATGAGTATTTTTGTCATGAAACTCTGCCTTAAGAAGTACTGCAATAACTGTAAGCTTTAGGGGGAGGTTTTCTAATGTGGCTGTAAACCTTTACTTTCTATTATTGTTTTAAAAATATTTTGGTATTCTTAGATCTTCCTGAATAATAGGGTGGAAAATTCTAAATATTTTGTTGGCTGTTATTTATTTTCTAAGGCGCAGCTTCAGACATACTTATATTATAAGTTTGTTTTTAAAAGTGCATAGCAGGAGCTTTACTGTTTTCCTTAGCTTTAATGCAAGTATTAAAAATCTGATTGTGGGAGAATACTGTTAATTCATTTTGCTTTATCCAAACAGGGTCCCTGTAGCAAACTGATAGTAGCTGCTTATCTGAGTCACATTTATTTTTCAGTACATTTTCTTTTTGATACATTTGTCACGTTGAAGAACTGGTTGGCCTTGGTAGTTTTTGTTATGTCTCTTTGAAATGAATATCTTACAAAGTTAGAGTTTTTTTCTTACGTGTGTGTTAAGAACATCAGTAGTTGCTGTACTCACTCAGAGCAACTCCTTGATAAAAAGAAACCTTTCTTATTGAGGTGTTGGTGAGTAACATGTCAGACCACCATTGTATTTGGCCTGTGATTTTCATTATGATGTGAAACCTGGTTCCTGTAGTCTTCCAAGTGTGTACAAGGCAGCAGAGATGGAATTTTGCAGCTGGTGAAATAGGGTAGCAAATTTATTTTTATCTGAGATACTTAGGAGTGGATGAAATTTTTCAGAGATTTTTTTTTCCTCTGCCATTCATTCTTCCAGTATGTTTTCTAAGATGTGCTGTCATTAATTTTAAAAATCAAATTCATTGATGGATTCTTTCATGGTTTGTTGTAGTGATGGTATATTTATTAGCTTGTAAGTTCAGCAGTTTTAATTTTTATGATTTCTTTTGAGTGAACTCAAATTTATGGCTAAGGAGACTTGAAAGAACACAATTCTTCTTCAGAAGAATTCATAAAGAAATAAGTATTTGTAGGGTTTCATAAAAAATAAAATTTTCTTAGTAGTTTATAATTGTATAGGCTTTTCATCCAAATGCTCTGAATTATTCTGCTAACAGAATGCATAAAAACCAAAGAGCTTTTAGACAGTCCTTGACAAACTACACAGGTTAATTACTCAGGTGTGATGGTTTTGATTCAGGCTCTCAGACTCGTGTATTTTTATTTTAATGTGTACATCCAAGGCTAAGCATTTAAACAGGCTCACATTTGACTTGGAAGAGAAAGAACAGAAATGTACTTAGCTAAAAAAGTTTATATTTGGTGATATTTTGTATTAAGCTTAGCCATGAGCTCGATGGCATTGCTAAGAGATTCTATTTAGCGGTAGAACACTTTGTCAGTGTTGTTTTGTTTGTTTTTTTTTTTTTTTCAAGATGAAGTTCTTATGCTGTGCATTACCAACTTAGTGTTATTCTGAAATAAATTAAATTTTGGGGTGTGCTAATGTGAGGTGTGTCTATTGAGACTCAAGCCCACGTTTGTTGTTATTTTCCAATGGAAGCTAAACCTCAACTTCTGATCTCATTTTTGGAAGAAAGAAACCCTCAACATACCTGCAGATTGGGATGTAGGATTGGCTGTATAAAGTGTTGGGGTGGCCTGTATATAGAGAAGGTAACATGTTTGGTGTTACTATAAACTTAGTTTTCCTGGCATCTTCTCAGAGCTTTCACTGGAGGGGTCTTCACTTCAAAATACTGTACTTTTTCCAACAGAACATTATTTCCAGCTGTTTAGATGAAGGAAGTTTCCCTTAGGGACCCTCAGTCAAGCGTGTTACCTTTACTGTAGGGTCCAGATGCAAAGAAGAAAACCAATATTTGTCCCTTTATCAGATGAGTTTATGTGCTTCTTCTGAAGCTTATGGGGCCTGGAATTTCTGTGAGTGTTTTATGTTCCCCCAAGTCTTTAGAATTAAACTCTCATAGAATATCTTTATGCTGAATGCTGTGGCTCCTGAATGCTGCTGTAACTTAAAGATTTTCAGTAAAAAGGCATTTCTGGTGCAATCTGTCACTGAAACAACAAAGATATTTGGGGAAGAGGAGGTGGTGAAGGTTCCTGAAGGTTTCCCACCTCATCACTTCTGTTCCCTGGTAATTTACCTGCCTGTTTTTTGTGGCTGATGGAAACTTTCTCGTTAGCTTTATACTCAGGGGCATTTCAGGCCACGGTCGCAGAGATCTGTCCTGCTGGCAGCAGTGACTTGGGCAATCGCCTTTTACTGCAGCTGCTCAGCCCTGCTGCTCTGCCAGGGCACTGCTCAGATGCCTGCGTGGAGGTCCTGGCTGGGAAGTGGCTCCTGACAGAGTAACCTCACTCTGGAAGGGGACACGTGGCTTACCTGGTACTTAGGTGAATGTTTGACTGCTGTCCAGCTCCTGTTGGTTTTGCTTTGACCCACGCCAGGCTTCCTTGTAAAGCTGTTTTTCATATTCTTCCTAGTAAAATCCCTGTGTTCAGAGAAGCTTTGCTTTTAAAAGGAATAGGTCTTATCAGTGGCAGTTGGTTTACAAATAACTTTTAAAATTTTTTATTTAGTCTTTACCTTTTTTAGCTTTGAGGTCAATGTTTCCTTTCACTATGGTATAGTTTTAAATTCATAATCTTGTGCTTTTATCATTTAATTCTACTTTAGAGAATTCTCAATAATACAGCTTGAACAATTTTAACCTTTTTAAGTAATTTGAGATTTAAAATGGTTCAGATATGCAGGAAAAAAGACAGTTTGGTATAGTATTAATGTCTTTATCATGTCAGTAACATACAGCCAGCAATTAAATATCTCCTGTTGTGCTCAGATCTGCCTTACTTGTAAGTAAATCAAACCTTCCACAAGTCAGGGCATGCCATGTTTAGGCTACACACTCATCAAATTTAATTTTTACAAGGCATACTCAAAACTACCCTAGTAGTTTTCAGAAGCTGAGATCCAGGAAGCCAACTTTGTGTTATCTTTGTGAGAATTTTGTGCAAAATAAACCCCTAAAAATTGATAAAAAGTAGATTGCTTAACAAAACAGCTGTTTAAAGAATTCATGTTGTGATGTGTTAGCGCTGAGCTTTTAAAGATGAGGAAATAAGGGTTAATAATTCATTTTACATATGGTACTTGCAGCAGTTTACAAAATGATAGGTGCAGATATTCTGTAAATGTTTTGTGGAAATTTGTCATGAAAAATCAATATAAATTGACCTGCAATTCCAGTGTGTTTGAAATTGCTTGTATCCAAGAAACAAGGAATGAAACCCATCTGAAAGGTGGGAGCTGTGTGGAAATAGTTAAGGGCAGAATTAGGGATTAGTGTTGGGTTCAGCCTTGCTGTTAATGAGCTGGAAAAAGGTGGGAGCAGCGAGTTAATGGTATTGACAGACAGCGTGGAGGTAAATGGATTTGTCAACACAAAGAGAGAGAAAATGGAGAAGAACACAGGTTAGGAATATACAAAACAGGGAGGAAGGAGTTCCCCCCAACCTGCTCTAGCAGATGAAACAGCCACCATTGATTGAGTCAGTTGGGGCTGATGGGTTTCCAAACGCTGCACTGATGAGAGTGAGAATCTTGCAGTAAAATAGTGCTGAAAGGGCACAGCAGATAAATGAATGGGGTTTTTAAATCATATTTTAATTACTTCAAATACATGATGAAGATGAATACATTATTGTTTATTTTGCAGTTAGACTGTGTTGAGATAACAGGCATGTCCTGGGCACAGTTCTGCTTTGAGACAACAGTTAATATTCACACCTGAGTTTAAACAAATGCACTGTGGCAAAAAAAGTGTTGCTGGTTAAATACAGCAGTTAAGAATGAAGCATATTTAAAACTAGCAACTTTCTGGTTTTATGTTAAAAATATTAAATCTGTTTTATCTTGCAGATGGTAGTGGAAAGGTAATGGTAGGCAGAGATTTTTTTCTCTTTTCCAGGAACTTCGAAAACAAAGTTATACTTGGAAAAGAGAGGACAATTTTATAAAATAACGTTTTCTAGTGATAATATCTGTAGTCCACAGTGGATGAAAACATGTAATAGCTATTACCATCCTAAATAAATAAATAAAATTATCCACTCTTGAACCATCCCAAATGTAACCTCAGCTGCTCTGCAGACACAAACATCGAGACTAGACTAGCAGCATTTACCAGCTGTGTGTAAGAGCTACACTGCACGTAAAGGGATTTCACATTTTATTATGTGGGAGGGATGATGTCAGTTTGGTTGATTATGCCCCTTTCAAGCTGCTGTGATAATTACCTGCTTGTTACCAGAAGTGTCGAACCCATTTTCAGTTCTTGTTTGCTTTTGCTGTCATGCCCTAATTGCTACATAATTTTGTCCCTGCCAATTACTACCTTGGAGTTGAATTTTACAGTGAAAAAGTTGTAAGAAGCAATAAAGTAATTGTTTTTTAGATCTTGTAATTTCAGTAGAATATTTTATTATGCTACAAAGCATATTGAAGTACATGCTGCTCACTTCTGTGAGACAGTGAAGTCCTGTGGTTCCCACTAAAATGATGACAACGTGGAAGGCAAGACTTTTGAGCAGATATGGATACTTTTTGTTTTGGAAATAAATATATTTTCTGTGTTCTTTAGAGGCAGGAAAACTTGGGTTTGCTGGGCTTTTTTTTTTTTTTTTTAAATTACTTCTCTTCCTTTTTATCCTTTTATCCACTTTGTGAGTTTTACAAGTTGCCTTTGATGTAGATATTAGGTCATCTGATATGGTCCTTTATCCATCATTTTCTATGAAGATGTAATGTAAATGGATTTCTTTAAAGGTGCTGGGCTTAACAGTGTTTTATACTCTAATTAAAACTATTTGTTTGAATTATTCAGTGGAATAAAGCCTGCAGTAATTGGTTTAAGGACTGGCTGACCAAGCACTTTGTTGTCTTTGGGAACTGTCACCGCTTTGCTTTGGGTTTTTTGGGTGGTCCTCCAGCAGTGAAGTCTGGTATTAGTCAATATTAATAACAATTACTGCTATTGAAATCTGTATGTGGAATGACATGGATGAGCACAGGGAAGAGGCAGAAGAGCACAGTTAAACAAAATGCTCTTCAGAATAAGGAGAGGGGATGGTGTTGCCATGTGGAGATTTAGGGATGGGGCTGCAGTCCAGAAGGAGCATTTTTGGCAAGAGATTTCAAGTGTGGGATGTTTGTGGCTGTGCACTGAAGCTCTGTTTATCATAGAGATTGTGAGATTTGCTGCTGCCATTTCAATGTGATTCAGTTATCCACAGCTGAAAGACTGAAATATTGGCAAAAAGTCATGAAATGGACCAGAGATTGTAGAAAGCTTGGAGAAAATTGCTTTGTGGAGGAAGGTAGAGGTGCTCAGTCTGTTTGGTGATGGGAGTAGGGAGTTTAAACCCTAAAAACAAGCAGTAGTTGGAGAACAGTGAATGGTGTATCCAGCAGAGAAAACACTGAGTTCTGAAGGGATCCCTCATGTCAGAGAAAAAGGGACAAGAACCAGCGGTTGAAAGCTGAAACCAGAGAAGTTCACAAAGGAAATGAGCAGGGATTCAGAAGGAGGAACAGATGACAAAGGCAGTGGCAGAGTGAGTGGCTTTCTGAAAGATGGGCTCCGATCAATTCCGGTTATTGAGTGATAGTTATGGATATTGGCTCACATGGATAATGATTCTGGCATTGTGTCCAGTGACTCTGTGAGCAGTCAGACTTCTGTTTTGATAGCACTCCCTGTAGCAGCTTTTCCAGGGACGGTGTAATGAATGTTGAACACCTTTGTGGTTGAAGATTCCTTTCAAATGTTATCTTTAATACATTGATTGCAAAAGGCAAATGGTTTCCAAGGTTCCGAGGACAAGGCATACCTCAATTGTAGTTCTTTTTGTTAGCATAAAGGCTTTCAGGTACTTCAGGGAGAAATTTCAGTGTGCAAAAATACTGCAAAAAAAAAAAATTATGCAGAAGTAATACTCCTAAGAAAAAATAATGATTTTAGTACTGAAATTTGTGTGGCTGTGAGCTAGGAACTGCTCTGTCCTGTCCTGACACCAAGGCAGTATTTGGGTAAATATGAGTAGCTTTAGGGCCATTAAGTTACATGTATGTGCTTCCCTATCTGTGTCATCTTCACAAGTGGTTGCCAGTATAGCTCTTTCAGAGCTGCTCTGCCAGCTTTTTATACCTGAAAGTACTTCTGAAACGTTTGATTAAGATAATTTTTGAGGCTCTGTGGTGTGGTCTGGTGAGTAGAACTGAATTTCCATGCTGTAAATGTTAATTAGAAGCATATGTGTATATGTAAAAAGCAAGCTGAAATAAAAGTATAAATATCTAAGAAGCTGTCATTCCAGAAGGTCTGTGCTCAGAAAAGATTAGGTAAACATACAAATAGTCCCATTATAAATGAGCTGCAGTATCATTTCTGATTATCTTAGTTACTTTTTTTCTGGTGGTTTGGAAAAAAAAGTTAGGAAGCAAAGGGATTCAGATTATAATTTCCAAATCCTTTTAGACAGCATTACTTGCACTGTCACTAAAAGAAGCTCCACTCGCTTTATTCCCTCTTCTTCTTCTCCTGTAACCCTTTCCTATCACTGCTGTTCTCCCTGCTTCCAGCACAGACATTAGTGAACCTCTAATGAATGAAACAAACTGAAAACTCTCTCTTTTGCTGGGTACAAATTCAGTCAGTGTTAATTGCAATTTAGGGTAATTTCTAAGCCTTCAGGTCAGCACGTTTGAATCTTGAACATATCCATGTTTTTCTCCACAGTGAACATAAATTTTGAGAATTGGTTTCCTGATACATTAAAAACACATTTTAATGTTTAAACTGAGGGTATTTGTGGAGCTCGAGAGAAGTTGCAGAATTTGAGGACTTTGTGCAGGTTGCAGGGCAGTAAATGGAATAAGCTTGCAGCCTTGTGTCCTTGGATGGTGGCCTCAAAGGAACTTGACCTGGAGGTATCAGTTGGTCCTCTTGGATGACTTCCATTGTAGTAGTTGCTGTGGCAGGGTTTGCTGGGGACGTGCCCCTCTCATGTGACACAGGGACAATTTTGTTTATAACTCTGACCTGTATCAGATGACGTAGGCTGAGCAGTAGATCACTCGTGCTGGCAGCTCTGACACAGCCTGATCCCTTCTCAGGCTGGCAGGGCTGCGAGGGTGAAGGTGATGATCAGGTAGAAGAACTTCTCTAGCATCAAGTGCTGGGAAGCCCATCTTTTTATTACTTTCACTTTTTTTCATCTTTTTCTTTACCCCAAATAGAATAGAATTAATTCATATATTTGATATTAAAGGGCTGAAATCTCGCATGGAGAAAAAAATATACAAAGAAGCTTGGTATAGTTGGTAGTGGTCTCAAATAAAAATAGGTGAAATTTTGAGAATTTTGGTGAACAGCAATGATCATTGTCCCAAATAATAATGGTAATTTAACATTCCTTTGAACAGAAGTTTAGAAGTTCTCTATAATAATTACTTGGAGCTATTTGTAAGCTATCTGTAATTGTCAGAAGGCAAATTTATGTCTCCAGGTTAGAAGAATCTTCTTCAGGGGTGGAGAAAAGGTGTAGGCACGTTTTTGTTAGCAGAATTTCTAACAAAAACCTCAGAATTTCTACCTCATCAACGCCCCTAGAGATTGATACGTGTGTTTACACAGAAGCTTTTAGATGTGTTTGAAGATCTGTGTTACTTGTGCCTGTGCTACCGAGTGGTGCTTATTATGCTACTTGTATTGTTTATATTTCACAATAGTATTTCCAGACTTTTATTTACTCTAGTATAAAAATAGTTTCCATGATCTGGCTTTTAGGATTTCCATCTAGTTTGAAAACAATTTTGTTAAAAGAAAAACAATTCATGTGAATTATAAATTTACACTGACACCCATCTGATTCCATTGCCCATTTTCTTCTTAGATCTATTTTTATTCTTCTGAGGTTTTCCAAGCCTTCTGACTAAGTTTTAATGGATTTTTAATTAGCGAGCAGATCTTGTGTTTTTTCCCTTTGGCTTTTCTAGGTTTAGCAGTTTTATTGAAAGAGAAATATTTCATAATACTTGTTGACATTATCTGAAATAAAAATGCATTTCTTTATAAGGAGCACTAAGGGTGCTAACAGATGGAAAAGATACGTGGTGATATGACATTCATTTCTGTTGTGTTTTTTTCCTGTCTAAATCCATTTTAGATGGGTAATGACAAACTGAGTTGACATGCAAGAACTACTTTTCTTACATGACATCAATTAATTGGAGTATTGTAAAGAAAATTCTATCTAATGTATTCTAGGCCAGCATCTTGTATAAAAACAGGTTATTTATATCTCTTTGGGTAGTGCCCTTCCTTTCATGTCTGAGCCTTGTAGTTGAAGCTTAAATGCTTGTTTAAGATTAAATACACTGATATTGTGTCCCATAGGTTCTTCTCTGCCTTTTGTAAACATAATTTCAGGTGAAACTGGTGGATGGATGCCTTTCTCAGGAAATCCTGTAACACACACCTGAGGGAGAGACAGGTGTGGTATCAGTGGCATCAGAAACATTTCAAAAACCTAAGAACAAATGGGGTTATTTTCCATGGAATCTACAGGAAGACTTGTGTTTGCCATGAAGTCTGAAGACATTAGTGAAAGTGACTTGAGACAAAAGATTCTGAGCTTTATTCGATGAGAAAGCATGAGATGTTCTGAGCTGACTGATGCATTTTGATAGATGTAAGATCTGGAAACCTTTCAAAGTGATGCTATGTGAATGGGGTTAGTTTATCTAAAATATAAAACAGTTGAATATTTGCATCCTTTTTTGAGTGTCCAAGCTGAATTAATGATGGATAAAAGCAGTGGTTAGAATGCTGTATAATCAGTGTATAGAGACTGCACTTGCTGGGTATAAAAACACTTTTCTGAGTAAAAACTTCAGTATTTAGTATTAGATTTGTGGATGGCTTGTATACCTGCACTGTGTGTGGCTGAGTGACAGCACAGCCTTCACCTGGCACCTAAATATATCCAGTGAGGATATTTAACTTCAGGAGACAAATGCACTTTGCAAGAATCTTCACAATGTTCCTGTGATAAGACTCTGTCAGACTGCAAAGTTCCAAAAGGAAATCTTTGAAAATGACTTCTAATTAATGGTGCTAAAATTACAAAAATCTGTTCACAGAGACCAAAACTTCTACCAAGTTCCAAGTACTTGGCAGCTGTTTCTCATGCGTGATGACTCAGATCCGCTGAATTTTATGTACAGGATCTTGAAATCACCAGACATGAGAATTACAGCCCTTCCCATTGTATTGCCACCTTTATTCAGAAGAGAGTAGCAGGCAAACCCTGCAGCATGTGAAAGAACAAGGAGCTGGATAATTCTTAAAAAAGACATGAGCTTGGTGCTGATGTGGGTAAAAAATTCTGGGCACCATGGCTGTTCACAAGATTGGAGGAGTTAGAACTTGGCATAGCCCGTCGTCATGGAGAGACAAATCTTGTGTTCGGATCGAAGTGGATGCTTGTGCTTCCTGGCAGGAAAATGCAGTGTTGGGTGCAGCAGCATATTTTGATGCAATTTTGTTTTCTTAGAGGGCAGAGGAGCGTGGACAAGTGCAGTGTTGAATGGTGCATGTTGAATTTGTCACAGGTGAGAGTCTTGTAGAGGTTATAAATTTGTGCTCTTGACAATGGCAATGGTCTCTCAGCTGTTCATGCTGCCATTTCACTCTCTTTGTCTGTCAAAAGAGAGCATGTGGAAAGAGTCAGTGGACTTGGTAAACATTATTTAGAAAACTTACCAAAGAGCTTCACACTAACTATTGTCTGGGGAAGTTAAAAAAACACAGCCATTACCAGGTCTGGAGCCAGGTTGGTATAAAGAACTTGCTTGAATCAGAAACTTGCAGGTGCCTCTACTTGGTAGCTCTTGGTGTTCCCAAAAAATTGTCTTAATTTGGTTTTAGAAAAGGTTTTAAAAAATATTACAAGTGCTGCAATTCTACGGCATTGTTTTGCATCATTATGTTAGTGAGTATGGCCAAGTGCA
This sequence comes from Notiomystis cincta, assembly GCA_013398075.1. NCBI lineage: Eukaryota > Metazoa > Chordata > Aves > Passeriformes > Notiomystidae > Notiomystis > Notiomystis cincta. The sequence continues at coordinate 21,822 of VZRX01001722.1, forward strand.
TTGGTAACAAATACAGAAAGGATGTAGTTTGGCAAAACTGCACATATATAATGTGTTGTAATTGCATCTGAAATGCTTTTGCCATTTTTTCTGAAAATGTTCAGGTCTGCACGTGAAATGTTTTGTGTTGCAGAACTGAAATAAATGAGGTTACACATCAGTGGGAATGTGGTTCTTGAGAAAGAACCTGTAGCAGTTTCTGATGCTGTGCATTGCTGGGTTAATGTGACAGATAGTTGACTGAAAGCAATTTTCACTTACAGAATTTATGGATGTCTAAGCAGTCAGTTTGAAAAGTAAAAAAGAAAGCTGAAAGATCTGAAAGCCTTTTATATGATTTCTCACTCTGTTATTGGAACTGTTTCCAAATCTGAAGTTCATACATGTATATCAGGCCAGCCTGGCTTCATACTTTGAACATCCAACTCAGATTTTGTCATACAATGGTATCATACACAAAAAGATGTGCAGAAGTCCATTACAGTGTAGTAGGCTTATTGTCAATGTCTCAGGCCATAACTGGCTGTAGCAGAGCTATAACTTCGTGGCTGTTTTATGGGCTCATGTGAAAATGTATTATTTTATGTGCTTGAAACTGCTAATGAACTGGTAATCAGTGATACTGAATCTTCCTGGTTTGATCCTCGGCTGGTGTTACCCTCTGTTTCTCTTGCCAACCCACTGAGGATGCTCCCAAATGGGTAACAAGTTGGGAAGAAGACTTCATGGTCTTGATACTGTTAGTAAAGCTCTGTTTCAGCTATGATAGTCTGCATCTGCTTTATCTCTTACAAGAGCAGTTCCAGACTCAAACTGAACAACTGTAAATAACATCAGGGATGAACAGAGAAATTACTGAGCATGGTGGCTTTGTCCAGACCAGCCTCACCACTCAACACAGTGCAGCTTCAGGCTTCTGGATCTGGTGGCCCTCTGCAAAACTGAGTTGAGGTTAAGATTTTTCAACAGTGGGATGACATTCCTAATGCAGCAATTATGGCTCTGACTTGGGTAGACGGTCCTCTGACGAGTGCCTGCAGGCAGCACATCCTGTTGGCCTTTCTTAGTCTCCCATGGCAAGTGATTTTGCACCAATATGGGCCTGAGAACTTCCATAGTACAGCTAAGTCTGCAAGGACAACTGAAGTAAAAAACACAGATAAACCAAACTTCACATTTACTTAAAATTACTAATTTATTTGGCTTTTAAATGGTTAGAATTGTGCAATGCAGATGCATTTTGCCACTTCACTCCCAACCTCTCAGGACAGCCTTGTTTCCTCAAGAGCTCTGCATTTATCAGTAGGTTTCCTTTACATTTCCTTACTTTATATCAACAGTGACTGTACTCCAGAATGAAAACAAAAATGCATCTCTGACATTCAGTACAAATAATCTTTAGAAGAATTCTATTTGCATTTCTTTGGGCAAATCTGACAAATCTCCCTGTCACAGGAGAGTACTGGAAAAGTTAAGCTGAGAATTGTCCAGTGGAGGTAGGTTCTTTTTATGCTTTTTCTCAGACATCCCTGACCTCAAAGGCAATAATATTTTTTTCAGGTGTTTATTGCTCTCAGTAGTAACTGCATAAAATACAGATGTGAAAAGGTTTCAGCTCTGAAGATGTTTCAGCCTGTGTGAAGGAATAACGTAGAGTGACTGAACAGTGTCTTTGTAGATTGTTACAGGAGGTGTAAGATGGGAAGTTGCAATGTTTTGGTTTTAAACGTAAGCTGGGTCACTTCTCTTTGATGTAGTATTTTATGAAAAGATTATTGTGCTTTAGAAATCAGAAGTAGTAAGAAACACACTTTTCTTTGATTGTACCTGGAGACTAATAGGCAATATCAAGTGCATTTTTGAGATGTTTTAATAATGAAATTGAAGGTTGTACATATTCTATGAGATTTTAATTAAAGGCTGGTTCAGTAGATGTTAAACAAGAAAGTTTTCACTTCTCTCTATCAGTAAATGGTCAACTTTTTGTCACCTTTCACTTGTCTTGTTTCTGTTGCACATCTTTCCCATACATCAGGATCCCTCAGCCTTTAGTATGCACATATTTAATACAAGAAGTAAATAGGAAGAAACTACATATGGCATTCTTTTTTTTTTTACCACATACAAGAGAAAACACTGTGGAGAGGGTGAGCAAATGCAGAAAACAGTTTCACCTGTTACTGATTGCTCAGTTGAAAAATCCAGTGAAGTATTTTTAAAATCAGAATCAGTTTGAAGCTGGAGTCAATATGATAGGGAGTTTCCTAGTTTAGACTTGTTAAAGTTTTGGGCTATTGAAATTAATTCTAGCTAGCTGGCATCTTCCTTGCTTCCAGAGATGTGTTCTTCATTTTATCCAGACTTAGATGTAGAATTTTCTCAAGTTTTAGAAGTAATAAAGAGTAAAGTAGTGTTCAGAGAGGGGAAAACCCCCTTTTTTCTCATAGGTATTTCCATGAATTGACTGTTGCTTGCTGTGGTTCTCTTTGCTTGGGGCTACCAGCTGAACCTTGGGTATTTTAGCCTCTGCTTAAGCACAGTTAAACTTTTACAGCTGTATTCAGTAGTAGTGTAGTGGGAGCCATGTGGCTTTTGCACACCTGTTAAAAGGATTCTTGAAAAGAGCAGCTTTCACTTGTGGAAGTGCCTGTGAACATTAATTCCTGACTAGCCATGCTGATGGCAGCACTAATTGAACCTTTTTATAAATCATTCCTGTACCATCTTCCAGCGTAAGGCTGGGTGTGGACAGATGTTCATTTAACAAGACATCTGTGCTGGTTTAGGATGTTACTGTACCCAGATGTTACACTGCTTTTTAAGGTTATTGGCCTTGTTTTATATTTAGTACCATCAGTTGGCTCCATGGTTTGCAAAGCACAGGAAGGAAGGTGGTTTGTTTTCTGAATGATGGAGAGGTTTTAGCATTTTGGAGAAAGGGGAAAACTCTTGAGTGGCTCATGTGTACCTGTTTTCATAAGCCTGAACAAAATGCACAGAGTGAGTAAGGTAGTTTTGATAGATGGTCTCCAGCAAGCTGTCACCTGATTTTGTTGGTAGCAACTTAGAGAGGACTTGTAGAAACTGGTGTATGGCAATAACTTCTGGGTAATCATAAACTAGGCCTGGCAGTGACAGGCATCTGAGGATAGTAGCTTTGTCAGTTATTTCATGTGGTTCCAGGAAATGTTGGCCCATGGCCTTATTCCTGATCACTTTGTGGAAAGAACGAGTAAGATCCAAGATGTACTTTTGACCTACATGGTACTTGTCCAGTTACGATGGCATTGCTGTGACCTTTAAAAAACAAAACACTAAAAAAACCCCAATCATACAGAAAAGAGAAGAAAATAAGCAGTATCTCATTACTGTCAGGTGAATAAGAGACTTTTCCATTTTCTCCCATGCTGCTCTCCATGCATTCAGCAGAAGCTGCTCAGGTGCCTGGTGATCTCCAAGTCCTCAGGGCTTTGAAACAGCCTCAGCAGGGCTTTCCCCCTGTGCAGAGGGAGTACCTAATGCTCTGCTGAGCCTTGTGAAAGGTTTTTCTGGGCTTTTTTTCCCCCTCAGGGCTAAAATTAATTAGTTGCTTACCCAGAGAAGAATTACGAGATTTTTGTTTACCATGGTATATTTAAAGATGGAGATTAATGAAAGGCATTAGCTAAAAAAGCTAATTGATAAAAAAAATTAGTAGTAGGTCACAAAGGATTTTGATAAATGACTTTATTTTATGGAAGTAGGAGTAAAATTATTGTAGACAGTAATTATATTCAGCTGGAGTCCCATATTAATAAAAAAGTATAGTTTTGTCTTCATTGTTGACTCTATTCCATAAAATGCTGAATGTGCTTTAAACACTTCAAAAAGTTGCATTTCTCTGAGTGGATCTGTTCTTTCGAGCAGAAATAGACATGCTCTTGTTTTTTTCCTTCTAAATTGAACTCTGTTGTAGGAAAAAGGCGGGCGAGGAAGCCATGGCAGGGACCTTGGCAGCCCTTCAGCACACCCAGCTCCCTGCCTGCCCACTGAGCAATATTTATTGTTTTCTGGCCGAGTCTGTAGTGGTCAGGCTCTGCCTGCACATTTTGTTCTGGGTCTGTTTTGAGCTGTAGGAGAGGTGGCTCATCTGTGCTCAATACTTGTGCCCTCCAGAGCTGCTGGGGGTTCTCTGGTGTTCCGTGGAAGGTGTAGTTACTCCTCCTGGTAGGAAAGTTTGGGCTTGGCCTTCAAGATCTAGAGCAGAACAGAGGTTGTAATGTTCAGTACAGCAGTTGTGGTTCAGGACTGCCTGGCTTTGTGTGGAGGGGAATAGCTCCATAATTCCATAGTTCCATAATTGCTTTAAGGCAGTGAAAACTGGCCTCCAGCACCATCTTTCCCCTATTGCCTTTTCACATCCTCCTTTAGAAGGATGAGCTTGAGAAGAAACTAAGTCCCAGGCAGAGAACAGAGCACAGGCTGCTTTTCCCACTGTATTTAAGGGCAAGTGGAAATAAGTATAGAGAAAATGAAAAAAAAAACAACCAAAAAACAGGGTTTATCAGTGGAAAAATGTAGTGTTATGCAAACCAGCCAAAAACTTTATGTATAAAACTATTAAATGTGTAAACTTAATGCAAATAACATGAAACAATCCATTCTTATTACAAATGCTGATTGCAGTGATTAGGTATGCTATATGGCCTTCTCAAATGGCATTTGCTGTGGAAACATTAAATTATAGTTGTCAGTACAGTATATATTTCACTGTTTTGTGACTTGAATTATTTTTTTCTCTAAGCCAAACATAAATTTGTAGGCTATAAAATCTCTTCTGATGTCTGGGAAATGAATGTAACCAGCAAAAATAAGTTAATGATATAATATACCATGTTTTCCACTGTTTCTTCAGTTTTATTTAAAACCTGCACAACATTTAGAAGGCTTTTTGTAGAATATTTGGGGGAGGAGAATGGCAAGAAAACACCAGACGTGATTATATCTTCTGCTGAAAGAATCAATTATGTTTAATTAATTGAAACCTCTGCTTTTCCTTGGTGTTAAATAGGTTGCTAAAACACGATGGGGAGTTCAAGGCATGAGTACTGCTCTTGTTTAAACAAAGTGTTTAAAAAGGCTTTGTGAGGTACTTTGGTGTTTAATACATGAACTGTAGTTTAATAGAAAATCTAAACTCATCTGTAAATTATTTAATAAACATAAACAATCATCATCTTCCATTATCCAGCAAGTTTTGTCTTCAGGGTCATGTTGGGGAATATTGAAAAGAGATACCTGTGAAAAAGCAGAATTACCATTTATGTTTGTGATGATTTCACAGTAATCCTTGTTTAGTACAGAGTTGTAACTTTGCATTGCAGACAGATAGTTGGTAGAAGAATAATTGGGATAGGATTTAGAAATAATCCCTCTTCTTAGCTGATTGTGTTCTGTAAAGCTTTTGAGCATTCCTGTACCAAGGGAAGTGTTTTCACTCACCTGAATTCCTGTGTTTTCACTGGGTGCTGGATGATATGCTGGGCTGTTGTGAAGAACTGCAAGAAATTGAATATTTAAATGCTTTTGACTTCTTTACCTGCTGTTTTGTTTTTCTAAGTGTTAGAGGAGTGTTACCTTCCCTACTGTATCTCAGTCTTGCTGGAAGAGCCTTTTCTGTCCAGTGGTTGTGATACTCCCTTTGCTCTACTCCCTATTCTTTGTTACAGATGGGAATCCATCTGTGAGACCCTCTCAGATGCTGCTGCCAGAAATGTTTGTGTCCTTCCCACTTCCAAAACACGTGTCCCCATTCCAGCCAGCTCCCTGGTCACTGTACTCCTGGATGGGCTGATAATGGTGGCTGAAGGGAGGAGTGCAAGACAGTTTCTTCTGGTCACTGTGCAGTTGATTCTGGTTTAAATTGTTGTGAAATGTGTGTTTTAAGAGACTACACTTGGACCTTGTAAAGTGGCAAGTAAATGAAGGGGATGCTTCTGTCTCTTTTAAGAAGGCTTCTGCTTATTTTGTGTGTTCTGGTTGTGCTGTCACTGCTTATGGATAATCAGGCAAGGGGAAAGATAACCTTGTAATCCCTAGGGTTCCCACTGTGCTCACGTTTCTCAGCATTATCCTGAACAAATTTTACAGGGATGCCAAGAAAAGTCTTCCTGTCCTTAATCTCTTCTTGCTTTTCTCTTCCCCCCAGCCCCTTTGTGAATGGAGTGGGAGGTTTTCAGACTTTGGTTTAAGCCTCATTTTAATTTTTGTTTTCCTCCTTTGCAGAGACTAAAATGGTCTCAAAGCAATTTGAAGGAGTTGTCTTGCTAGGTCACCCAAAACAGTCAGTCCTCTTGTAGCAGGAGAGCAGCCTGTAGGGACTCCAGAGATGTTTCCAGTTCTGCCCAGGTCTTTGATCCCAGAGAAGCAAAGGCATTGCACGATAGCGTTTCTTCTGGAGCTGATGTAGCAGATCCAGTCTTGTGGAAGTACTTTGGAGGGACCTGAGTGCTGTAACAGACTGTACAAAAAAAGGAAATGCTGGTTTTGGAATGATTTAATCGCTTCAGAAAAAACTCCCAAAACCTTTTCTCCCCACTGCAGAGCTAAACCCAAACCTTTGAGAATCCTCTGTGAAAGAGGAACTGGAGCGGTTTTGTCTGGGGGGCAGGCGGGGTGTGCTGGCCTGCCTGGCATCCTGATTCAAGGCATGTTGCTTGGGTGAATGGTTGCCTGGGAGCTCTGGGATGTTGGAACTGCTGAGATGCCCCCAACCGCTCAAAATTTGTGTACTTGGAATCAGAAGCTCCCAGGGTCTCCCAGGCTTTCCGTCAGCACGCCAGGCAGCTTGCCAAGTAGCCTGAAAATTTGGGAGGCGAGTTGCCAAGCTCTTGGCTCCCTTTCAAATGGGCTGCTGAACAGCTGGGAATCTGGATGCCTGGGCTTCTCAACAGCCCACCATGATAGTTGCTGAAGAGCCAGGAAGGGAAAAAAGGCTGGAATTTGTGGCACAAACCTGTCTGCTTTCCGTCAGACCTTGGTTGAAATTGAAACAAATCTGCCAGGTATTTTAGTTTTGACAGGCTGTCCTCACGTGATGACTTTTTTAATGTGATGACATCTAGTCATCTCTCATAACATTTTACTTCATGTGTCAAAATATTGTTTCACTGAAAATAATGTGTGTTTCAATTTCATTGCTTTAGCATCATTATTATTCTATGGAAATTTCTTCCAAGGGTGCTCTGCGTGGATCAGTCTCTATTTTATAGTTGCTACTGCCCAGATTTTGGATAGTGTTTTCTCTTATCTCTCTATAGTTATGTGTTACATGGAGCAGATAGGATGCTTTTGTCAAGATCTGGCTGAGTTAGTCTGTTGTTTGATCAGTAGAAGTCGATTATTTTGTTTTTCTTGTAAGAAGAATCAGAGAAACTTAAGGGGCCAACTGCTGATTCAAGTGTACCTTGCTGGGGACATCACCTAGAACAGGAAAAAAGGGTTCAAAGCTTCCAGTTTGTACAAGACTGAAATCATGGGTTAGCTTGAATATTACATAATTAAGTGCTGACAGTCATGCCTCAAAATGAAGTAATTTAAATCCTAATTTTACAAACGCTTTCAGTCTAAAGAGAGTTTTTCCTTCTTATGTTTGCAGGCCTCGGAGTAGAGGAAAAACTGCAGTGGAGGATGAAGACAGTATGGATGGTTTGGAGGCAGCAGAAACAGAAAACACTGTGGAAACAGGTACTGAGAATATAGCACTGATGGTCTCTGGGTATTGCTTCTCTCTCAGAAATACATTTACTTATGCAGTACTTTGGTAGGCAAGAAATAGTTCTTTCATTTTGTAGTACGAGATGTGCATTTGGGCAGATTTAAAAGGGAAAATCCCCTATATTTAAACCTATATTTAAAGCTATTGAAGCTATTATTTTTAAATAGTCTAATAGGAATGTCTTTGTAGTACAGATATTTAGAGATTCTTTTCCTACTTTTACAAGGCTGTATCTAACAAAAATAAAAGCTCTAAAGTGGCAGCTGCTGGTTTTGGAATACCTGCCAAAATACACTATTACTTATTGACCTGTATCTTCAGCTAACTACAGCAGATTATATACCAAAGGGATAACCAAATGCTGATGCTTCCTGCTGCTGCTTAGGAAACAGGATAAATCTCTGTTCTTGCTTTGGTAAATATTTGTTGTGGTGGTACCCAAATGCTTCAGTTACCAGAAGGAGCTCATTGTTCTGGACCGAGTACTGTTGAAACAGTTTGTGATTTCTGTGCTGGCAGTTCAGGAGCCTAAAGGTACAAACAGATGAGCCAACACATGAGATAAAGGCCATGGTGAAGAACTGTCATCTCCTTGCCAGGCACGTGTCTGTAGCCATTTGTCTGTTTCTAACCAGGGCTTGAGAGCACAAGAATAAAACCCACCAGGAAGGATGATACCGTGGCCACTTGGCAGAAGTTTGTTGGTTTGACAGAAATCAGACTTAAAAATGCATTGAGACCTAAGGGTTTATAAATTTAATTAGGTGGCCCTGTTTATGTAATGAGAGAAGTGGAAGGAAGCACAGAGACACAAACAGCAGAAGCTCCTGGTCAGGGCAGAAATGGCATGGAAGTGCCAGGTGAGTTGAGGGAGTTGTCCAGTTTCTCTCAAAGCTGCTGAGTGAAGGGAGTAAAGTAGTGAGGTCCTTAAAAATGAAGACAAGGATCTTGCTTAGTGTAGATTTTTAGAGAGAAAAACTAGAGGACCTGAAAAAGCCATTTTTGCAGCAGCATTTTTCATGGGCCATGCCAGGAGCATGGCTGCTGTGGTGAAGGCCACAGAGGAGGAGGAGGAGGCTGAAACTCTCCTGTAGATGGGCTTTGTGTGTGCTGGTCGCTTGCTTCCTACTTGCTAGATGTGGAATGATGCTGAGAAGGCTTTCTGCTTGTGACTCGAGGCTTTGGGGAGTGTCAGGAGTGTTTAGTCACAACTTGTGTTGAATTTAAGTGTTAATGGCATGTGGAGGGAGTCTAGATCAAAGCTTAATACAGGGATGGTTCACTGTTTTATTCTGTCCATTGTTTTTCTGCCCCTGCTAATAAAACTGCTGGTGGTAGTGAACTTGGGTGATCTTTTGCAGCCTCTGCAAGTAGGTAATTACCAGTTACTAAATGTGGAAGTGAAAGAGTTGGGGCGGGTATTTGTGTGTAGAAAAACAGAGTAGGGTAAAGGAAAACTAGTTCCAATTCTATTACATCATTACTATTATTGTTATTATTATGTTGTTGTTGTTCTTGTGATGATGATGTTGATTACTCTTCCTATCTTATGTGGTAGAAGCAGTCTTAGGAATATCAGTGAAGGGGTCAAAAAGTGTGATTATAAGTGATAAGTTTTATAAAATTTAAATATGTTTTAAAAAAGCAAAAGAAAACAACCCAAAAATAAACTCAGATTTAACAACTGGTACACTACTGTGTAGGGAATTCTGTGATAGCTGTATTTTTTTCTGCTTTTGTCATTATTAACAAAGTTCCTTAACAAAGAGCTGAGAGCAGTTTTTGCTTCAGAAGAGAGAGGGACACAGATAATTATTTTTAAGGCCCTCAGAGTGCATAAAGATAAGTCTCTCCATTATCTTTCATCAGAATAATCCTGAGTGTCCCAGGGGGCTGATAGCCATTTCTAAAGGCATAGGCAGTAGGAGCACTGCTGGAAATCCCAATGGAACAAGACTCCACAGGGTCTGCTGCTGCAAGTGAGGCACCATCACCTCAGTGCTTAGCCTGGGGTGAATTTGCAGACTGTACTCCTCACTGAAAAGATGCCTTGTAAAAATACATGGGTCTGAAATGCCATTTTTGCAGGGGAACCAAAATAGACTTGAAAGAGCATTATCATGTTGAGTGGTTTGATAGAGACAGAATCACAATTATGTAATTTTAAAAGTTGAGTACCATGTGACTTGCTAGAGGTTGAATCATATTATCTAAAAAGGCTGCTGCCTCTAAAACTTAGTCTAAGCATTTACCTGTGTTAGTACAAAAGTGTGGGAGAAGGAATAATCTCAGTTTGTTGCTCTGTTTGAAACTGTGTTAATTAAATTGAAGAATATTTGTGTACTAGTTTATTAATTTCTATTTCAACTAAAAAGGGTTTTGTTTTCTTCGCTTGCAAATAGGGTCTTGCCAACAGTTTTCTGCAATAGTTGGCAAGCCAAAAACACAGTATAGTAATATTACAAAACTTGAAATGAAGTGTCTAAAGACCTTGGCATGTGATTTGTGACATATTTTGAGTCTCTGTGTTCCTAGCTTCTTTTCTGTTGTTTGATTCATATGTTGAGAATAATCAGAATTCTTTTACTGTGTGAGTTTGGGTTTTTGAGGTTGCTTCTGTTTCGTTTTTTTATCGAGTCTTGCATTACTGGTGCCCTTCTGTGAAATAATTAAGTTTCATAAAATGAGAGAAACCCATGGTATTAATGTTGTATTCAGTATACTGAGCTCTGCTTTTAGGGAAGGGAGCAATGCAGGAGAAATGAGAATTCCCCTCGCACAGGGAGGGAAAAAAGATATGCCCCATATAATCCCACCTAAAATAAATGTTTGGTAGCAGTCAAATCTTTTATGGGGGAGAAAACCCAAGGAGTATGCAAGTACCAAATGTTATTTCCTTTTGTAATGTTGACACAAATGTTTGTTTAAAAAAAAGGGAGAGGGGGAGGCAAAAATTCTTCCCAAAGGGTCTCTTTTGCAATGCTCAGGCACAATCATTTTAATTGCAGTTTGGGAAACAAGTTACTGCCCTTCCCAAAATTCTGTAGTCTCACATGTGAGGCGAGGCAGAGCTGGAAGCAGAGCAGGGTAAGCCGTGTGCTGCTCTGATCAGTTCAGTATGGCTGCTTCTCCCTGCCAACTGCAGCAATTCCTGAGCCCTGTCCCTTCTCTGCCAAGCACTAAGTTCCCTCTGGTATAGATGAATTCTTAAGGACGGAAAGAGGGGAGGAGGGATTTGGACTTGGAGAAAGGAAAGTCGGGAATTTGGAAAAAAAAGATCTCTTTGAAGCTAAGTAAACTTTTTCCTGAAAAAAGGGTGTTGACAACTGCTTCTACTGAATCAATAGAGTTTCAGCTTCTTGTAAACCTCAGGATGGACTCCTTTCCTTTACCCACCATCCCTGTCTCTCTTGCTGATCCTTTGGCTCCTCACTTGATGTCTCTTCTGTGCTTCAGCTTTGTCTTGGTCTTTCCAGCTGTCTGCTCCTTCATTTCTTTTCGCTGTGGTTCCCCCAGTGCTGTTGCACTGGTATTTCTCTGTCCAGCTGATGTTGTGGTTACCCATTCTTTCCATCATTTATCACCACAGCGTGGCTAAGGATGGCTGGGACCTCTGGGGATCATCTGCTCCACACCCCTGCTCGAGCAGTGTCACGCAGAGCTGGCTGTCCAGGACCACATCCAGACAGCTTTTATCTCCAAGGATTGAGGCTCCACAACCTGCCTGGACAACCTGTGCCAGTGCTCAGGCACCTTCACAGGAAAAAAGGGGTTCCTGGTGTTCAGAGGGAGCCTCCCTGTGTTTTTGTTTGTGCCTGCTGCCTCTGGTCCTGTCAAGAGCTTCCAGCTGTCAACACCTTCCACCTCTGTGGTTATCAGTAAAATACTGTTTGCTGCAGAATGCTGTGCTCCCCCTGCATCCTCTTGTGCTGCTCCTCTCCGTAAGAACAGTTTTTTTCTGGTGAGCCACTTTCTAATGCCAAAAAAATACAGACCAGAAAATTCTGGAAAGCATGTGGCTTTGTGCACAGGGGTATATGCAAATATAAAACTGCTATTCCAAAGAAAGAAGTAATACACCAAATAGCTCCTGATATGCTTTCTGTAGGTTTGGTAACCCTTTTGCTACTAATGAAGACTTGGCTGCTGCTCCTTTTCCCCATCTTCTGTTAGTTTCAGCAAGTTTCTGTACTTGATATTTTCTTGGCTCTGCATTTAAGTTGAAACTGAATTCTGTGTGTTAATTATCTGATTATTCCCTCTTTTTTTTTTTTGGAGAACACTTGTGAAATATCCCAGCTCATCCTAGAGTCTGTAATTCTTCCTCTCTGTGTCCCATAAAAATGTTAAGATTCAAATGTGGGAGAAATGCAATAAAATAAGTTTATTTGAACTGCTGAGTCTCTTGAGAAATTTTTAGTAAATCCATCAGGTATTTATTCTGTTACCTATCCATACCATGTCAACCAGCTCCTACAGCAGTGCTTTCTACCAAACCCACAACTCCTCATGGTGTTCAGAGGCTTCAGAATTGATAATAGATAAAAGAGCCTGGATGATTTTATCAACCAATAGCTCCTTCCTTATCTGCATTACTGTTGTTAGTAACATTTTTATCAGACCCAGTGATGTTGCAGGGCCAGTTGATTCCTTGTTGGACTTCACATTAACTTCCTAAAGATAAAGCTTCCTCTGATCAGCCTCATTTGTCTCTGGGCAAAGCACTGAAGAACCAGAAACAAACACTTCTCAGTGGAGGAAAGTTATTCATGCAGAAGTTGCCAGGGAATTTTGGACTAATTCAAAATCTCATCAGCTTTGAAGCAGCCTGAAAAGCACTTTTCTAGAGACAAAAACTTCTGAAATATCCCGCTTATTAAAGGAAATACAGGCATCCTTTGCAACTATATGAACCATACTGAGAGTGCCTCATTGAGGCAAAGTAAAACACCTGAGAGCAAGTCCTGGTTTGGGTGAATAGGTGGCAGAAAGCTCTTGGCAACCAGGTAATACCAAAGTAGTTTTACAATCCAGGCAGATACTTTGGCCTCATCATTACCACCCATCCCTTCTAAAAGGAATGAAAGGAAGAATTAACACCACTGAGGGCTTGCTTTTAGATTGAACCTGGCCATATATATTTGTAGCAAATATCTCAGAAACATACTTCAATATTTTTAAGGTGACTAATATTCTGTGTACTCATTAGAAAAGGAGTGATTTCTTGTTTCTTTGCTGCTGACTCCTACCTGCTCAGCCACTGGAAAAATTAGTGGAACTGAAGCATGTTGTTATAATTACTATAAGCATCTTACTATTTTTGCTTTATATGTTGGTAATTTGTTTGTAATGAGGAAAGCAAACACAAGAGGAGGTTACTTTATATTTGCATTTAAACCATTACAGACTTACTCAATACCATTTATCATGCTTAAAATGGGCCATTTAGGAAAATCTGATTTTTTTGCCTCCTGACTGATATCTCAGGTGTTTTGAGAGCTGGTGGAATCCATTACTTCCAAATCAATTTTAACCTCACTGAGTTTGTCGTTCTGGAGGTTATTTCTAAAATGCAACTTCCTTTTTTTTTTTCTTATTTATTCAATAGTGCTTTTGCAGTTTTGGTGTCAAACTATGCTTCGTTAAACATAATCCAAAAGGTTTTGAAAGTTTTCAAAGCTCTGTCATATTCCACTTTTCCATTACCTTGATGTTTAACTCTGCTACTGTGGCATTAGTGATGTGATGGAAGAATCTGCATGGCCATTACCAGTGAAATACATTGAAATAGTAGCATGTGCTTTGTGTGCTATGTGCACTTCTCCTCACTGGGAAGAGGGCTGTTCTATGTATGTTTTAATTCATAGAATCACAGAATGGTTTGGGTTGGAAAGGACCTCAAAGATCATCTTATTCCATCCTTTCTGCCATGAGCAGGGGTCACTTGCTAATTCTGTGGACCTGTCTTAATTTTTATTATAATAAGCTCTTTTGAGGCTGACTCTTCAGTTTGTAAAAGAAATAGAAGAGAAATTTACTGCTGATGAATTAAAATCACAGTATAAACCAGGCTGGTGTTGGAGTCCCACAAACACCTACCCTGGTAGCCCTTTTCTGGGGGAAGAAAGTAGTGGGTAAAATGAACTTATTTAGGATAATAAAAGAGGTACCCATTTGCAAGGCATTGAAGAGTAACCATAGAAAATTAAATGACTCTTAATTCAGTAGTACTTCATGTAAAAGAACGTGCAGGGCAAAATTACCATCCTGCTTTTATATAAACAAAAATCACTCTCAGATAGCTTTTGCTACCTGAGCAAGTGGTGCTTCAGTTCCTCTGAGAATTGAAGAAGCTTTCATAAGTCAAAGAGAGAAACAAATTCTAGGAATTACTGGCAAAGGGAGAAGCGGAATAAAGCATCAGCGAGCGTTTTTTTCTTTTTCTTTTTACTGTTGCTTTATAAATCCTTGGCATGTTAAATGCCATGTGCAGTTCTGCTTTCCCTTCTCCAAAAGGATGAGCTGTAATTGGGAAAGTACAGGAAAGGCCAACGAGTATGACAAGAAGTAAGTAATAGCTTCTGTGTGGGGATCAGTTAAGGTAAAAGCCTTCAATCTGAAGTGATTGCTCTGAGGAGGAATGTAATAGGGTCTAAAAAACGATGAGTGGTACAGAGAAAAGGAGCAGGGCACGGTGATTCATTTTGTTGTGCAACACAAAAATTAGGGGACGTCAGGTCGTGTTCAGAGAGTACAAAGGCAGGTGCATTTGTACTCAGCACCCACCCCAATTACAGAATTCATTGTTGCTGGATGCTTTGGGCATGAACAACTTGACATGGGTTTCAAAAAGACCTAAACAAATTAGTGGAAAAATAATCAGATGAGTGCTGTTGAATACCACTCCCAGCTTAGGAAGTTCCTCAGTCATGGAGGTTCCATGTTAGGTTATCTATAATATGGTGTCATGTTTTTAGGGTGACCAAAATTATAGTGTGAATGGTCCTACCTTGAGGATGTTGTTTTTATTTTATAACTAATAGAACATTTGCAGTTATTTTCTGTATGAAGTGTATTTAACAGCTTAGAGCAGTTCAGAGCTCATTTGAATGAAAAGTATGAAAATACACAGTGGAATGTACAAAACAAGAATAACTGCAGGTTTTCTCATTTCCATCTAACAGCTGTTGCAATAAGTAAATCAGAATTATAGAGTAATTTGGATTGGAAAGGACCTTAAAGATCATCCAGTTCTAACTCCCCTGCCATGGACAGGGATGCCTTCCCCTAGACCACATTTCTCAGAGCTCCATCCAGCTCAAGGTCGGCCTTGAGCACTTCCAGGGGTGGAGCATCCACAGCTTCTTTGGGCAACCTATGCCAGGGTCTCATCACCCTCACAGGAAGAATTCTTTCCCAGTAGTAATCTAAAACTATGCTCTTTCAGATTACTGTAAAAGCTTCTGCATCTAAGAGATCTCTGCAGGTGACATCCTCAGACACTGGCAGGAGAGGTGCTGTTTCTGTCAAATTGTGTCCAGAGCAGTAACAGAATTACAAACTCTGAGTAGTGGAAACTTGTTTTGTTCCTAAATTGGGACAGTGAGTGAAACTTGGTAGTTATAGTACTGGATGGTATCCTGGGTTATCCCAGCTGTCTGCTGAGTACCACACAGATCCTCCCTCACTCACTGCCCCACTGGGACAGGGAGGAGAATTGGAAAAAGGTAAAACCCCTGGGTAGAGATGAGAATAGTGGTAAGTCCCTGGCACAGGTTGCCCAGAGAAGCTGTGGGTGCTCCATCCCAGGAAGTGTTCAAGGCTGGATTGGATGGGGCTCTGAGCAACCTCGTCTGATGAAAGGTGTCCCTGCCCATGGCAGGAGGCTTGGAACTGGATGATCTTTGAAGTCCCTTTTGAACCCAAACCATTCTGTGATCTGGGCATGGTGTTCTGTGGTGCCAGCTGGGGTCAGCTCTCCTGGCCATGCTCTTTCCTGGCTCCTTTTGCACTGGTTTGCTGGCAGAGCATGGGGAACTGAAGAGTCCTTACTTTAAAGTAAGCACTGTTCAGCAACAACTAAAACATCAGTGTGTTACTAACATTGTTCTCATCCTAAATCCAAAACACAGCACTGCACTCAATAATAAAAAGAAAATTAACTACCCTAGCCTGAACCAGGACAGGTGGGCATTTTAAATTCTTAGTTTGCATTCCCTTGTTAAGGCTTCTTTTCATATTGTTTCTATACTGATCTGGTTTTTATCTCTCAGAACTGCTGGAGCATTTATTTTGGTGTTGTTTGTAGTTCTGCAGACCCCTATGGGACTATGTAAAGCACCTGGTCCCACTGGCTGTTTTCTGACACAGCACTACCCCTTCCTTGTGCAAAAATAGCTGTTGTGTCTGCCTTCAGGAGCTCATTATTCCCTCTTGCAGAACATCTTGGTAGGCAACAGTTGAGGTCCCCGGAATGTCCCTGCTGTGTTTGGTGATCCTGGTATTTTCCAGCCTGCAGTACTTTCTGTTCTTAGTGAAAGTTTTTGGAAGCTCATGACATGTGCTTCATTGTCTGCCACATCAGTAGGTGTGGCAATAAAGTAGTTTAACAGTCAACCTGCTGCATCTAAACAGCAGTAGAATATAAATTTTATCTTTATGACAGCTCTTTGGTTTTTTCGTTTTCTTTTAGTGTCACTTTATAATGAATATTACAATATTCTAAAGATTTTTTTTTTCTGGTAGAACTTTAAGAGTATTTTTAGATTTTGACTTGACAGGTAGTTTCTGAGTATTTAAAAGAAAACCTTTTGGTCTTGCTAGTGTCTTCTCTTTGCCTGATTGCCCCAGCAGAGTCCACACATACATCTCCTTATTTTGCTTTATGTTTACCCAGGTAGCTTGTAGAATAGGCCTTGTGATTGCCAGAAAACAGAAAAGGATTGTTTGGAACAAAAGAGCATTTTAGATCTTAAGTTGATGTAGCTTCATCACATCCCCAAAGAAAGGGGGATGATCTTGTAATAAAATCCCAGCCATCCCCAGTCTCCTGCTTGCCACAGGGGAGGCTCACAGAAAACAGGGCTTGCCCTGTGAGTCTGCATGTCCCATGTGTGTCTCACATGGAGAGAGGTTTCCAAGGGGTCTGAAGATAGAGCAGGGAAGAAGGAAATAAACACAATTATTACTCAGAATGTTGTAAATCTCTACATAAGATATGTAAGTAAGGAGACCAGCCACTGTTAGGAAGGTGGGTAGTCCACATATTCAACTGAAGGTGCTACGTGCTGTTTGTTACTTTCTTTGAATGTTTTCTGCAGTTTGCTCTACAAAGGAGCATAAAAATAATAAGAGAAGAAATTTTTGAACCTCATTTGAAAAAATCCAAATTGCAACTTGAATGATGTAAAAGCTAAGGATTGTCTTTTCACCACTGTGTACATATTACTGAAGCAAATGTGATGGAAGTGTTAATTAAAAGGGAAATTTAATACACATGCTGTAAATCTTACCAGTCCCACTGACTTCCCCTGCATATCTGTCCCCTGTCAGTGTTAGGCAATTTAATTTTTTTCCCTAGTATTTCATATCTCTATCCTTGAAGATGCTCAAAAACCATCTGGGCAGCTGGCTCTGGTGGCCCTGCTTGAGCAGGGGTTTGGAGAAGGTGACTCTGGGCTGCCTTCCAGCCTCAACCAGATGTGATTCTGAGTTACCCAAGTTGTAAAGTGCGTGGAATGATGGCCCATAGGACAGGAACTTTAGTCCTTGTACTTTTGGGGGATTTCTTTTAATAAGAAAAGAAAGCTTTTCAGTCTTCAGCAGCCAGGTGAGAAAGAATTATGAATGTAATTGTATTCAAATAATAAAAATTTTGTAAGTGCAGTGTTTCCTAATATTTTCCTAAAGTTTTAGTAAAGGATAGTGACAAGCTAGAGCCATTGGGGAATTGTACAATTAGGTCTCAGTCTCCCACTAACTCACTATACAGAGGCAAGACCTTCATTGTACCAGAAACAATCATGAAAAGAGGATGCAAAATAAAGCCTTATATATGAATCTGCAAATGAGCTTCACATTTATTAATCATCCATGGGTGCTTCATTCCCATTAGCTCCAACGTAGAGTGCCATAACCAAATCCAAATTAATGATGTTCATTAAACATACTGTGCCAGGTGCTTCCAGGAACATCTCTGAGGTGTATCTGAGATGTTGCCAGGCCAGTGGTGGGATCCATCTCCAAGGAATTTGACTCATGAAATGCAGTGCTCCTGTTCTTCTTAATCTTCTGCAGGAAAACTTTCACAAAGTTTTCTTCATAAGTAACACACACTACTTTCATGCTGTTCAGTGAGCACCATGTTTTCAGTCTTCCAATGGCATATTGAGGCACAGTTTGCTTTGTTGCAGAGACAACAACTGAGATGTTGTTTGTCTCATTTAGTATAATTTGGGTCCCTCCTTCTCTAGAGAAGCAAACAGCAGGGGAAATGCACCATAAGGATGTAAGCTCATATAGTTGTCATGTGTAGTGAAACAATCTGTGTCTTCTCACACAGTCCAGAGCTCTTGGGAGTGAGTGAGTGCCCCTGAACTTCGCCTTCCCAGTGTGCTGGGTGCCCAGTAATGGTAATGAGATGAAAGCTGGCAGAGAGTAAATGGCTTTTTTCCTTGACTCGATGGAAAGTTTCAGCAGGAGCACAATAAAGCAGAGCTCCTTTTGCGCGGTTTAAGTAGGTTAAAGAAAGTCGCCAGGATGGATCAGCGCGGGGCCGGGGTTTCCGCTGGGCTTCTGGAGCGCCTCAGGCGTGGCTGTCCCGGGCTGTGCTGTGGGTTTTGTTCTGAGTGCTCTGGCATCTGCCTGTCTTCTAGGTGTTCATGTTTTGCTCTCTTCATTGAGGTTGCATTTAGAACTTCGGGGGTTACTGGCACAACATTGTCCTTTGGATCCAGCGTTCTTGGAAACGCACCGCAGACCATTGTGAATGGCTCTGCTGGACACTGCCTGTTTTGGGAATCCTCATCCAGGAAACATCCAGGGATGTTTGTTGAGATGTGCCAAAAACTGAGGGTGTGGGGTTTGGGGTTATTTTATTTTGTTTTCAAAATACAGAGCCATTTACTATTACAAGGAATGTATTCCCAAGAGGATACTTATTTAGTGTCAAATCATCATCCAGCGTGCTTTTTCAGAACAGGTTGGTGAAAGGAGTTTAACACGAGCCATTTGGGTTTTGGACAGGTAGTCACTTTTGGATGTTTCAGGTGTCCAAAAAACTTTTCAGATGTATGTTACTGAGTAGTTTAACTGAAATAGGAGAAGCAGTTCCAATTTACACCAGCTCAGATAAATACCCAGAACACCCAGTCATGAACAGGAATTTATTTTTTTCTTTGTTTCTCTTCAGTATGGTTTAGAGGTGCTCACTGAGGGTTTTAAATGTTATACATGGTCTTCCTAAACGAGTTCACTTTAGGTTAAAGAATTATCTTACTTCAATCTGTGTGCATGAAACAAGACAGATTTCCCATTTTCCATGTGCTGTAGCAGGCATATGATTTCAGGATTTCAGACCAAGCTGCGCAGTTTTACGTTCTGAGAATTTTCCTCCCTTTTCTTGGTTTTATTTATAAAATTGAAGCTTGTAGCAGGTTTTTGTGCATGCCCACCCATGTCACAGATTCTTCTACCCTTTCATTTCTCCACTTGTCATTTATCCTTTGCAATATTTAAATATATTTTGACATATTGTACATTAATTTTTAAAAAATATGAATTTATCTTCTGCTGAAGTTTTCTAAATAGTCTGCTGCTTTACTCCAACTGGACTTCTTTGCAAGAGCTGTATGTAATGGCCTCTGAGCTCAAACCCATGTTCACTGGAAGTTTTAAAGGGGACCTTCCTCTGGTGGTGCTGTGAGACAGATGTAGCAGCCAGGAGCACAGGCAGGATGAGGCCAAGTGTATCTTAATCTGGATATGCCATAGCACATCTGTCAGAGTCCTGTGATTTTTGCATTGCTTAGGTTTCAAAATCAAAGTACAGAGGACTGCAGAAACACCAGATTCTGTTGCTGTACAGCCTTGAACCTTGTTCCTGTGCATTCTGGTGCACTTGGAACAGCCCTTTGCCATGTCCTTCTGGAAAATCCCTGACTCACTCCAAGCAGAGGAGGAAATGATTGGGAAGAGAGTTTAAAGTTGCACAGACCGTGGCAACTTCACGCTTCGTGTTTCAGAGCAAAACCAGACTTTCTAGTCAAATCTAGCATTGTCAGCTGTAGGTGGATATATTTTTCTGTCTAACAACTAAGGTAATGTAAAAGCATGCTAAAAAATTGGTTATGTTCTTTCAGTTCAGAATGAAGTTTAAGTTTTAGCTGGCATAAACCATGTCCTTCACTCCTTCACTTCCTCAACCCTGTGCCAGCATAGTTAGTGTACCTAGGAATGAATATGTGCAGGGAATTGAACAAAGTTAAGGGTAATAGGGGAGTAAAAAAGGTTTAATATACCCCAGATTATGTTTGTTCAGGGCTGTGATGTTTGTTCAGGGCTGACACATCACGTGCAAGAGAGTAGATATGGGGAGAACAGAAATGTGTAAAACTCCAACCATGTATTAAGTCTGTCACTGAACAGCTCTCCCCTCACCCCATTCCACGTTGCTATTGAACAGCTTTAGTTCACAGTGGTACTTTGTATTATGGAAATAATGTTGTGAGCATCCAGTTTCATGTTTTAGCTAGAGATGGTGATTTCCTACTCTTTCAGTTTTGTCGTGTGGCAGAAGATGGGTTAACCTGTCTGTAAATAAAATGGATGTTTGCAGCGTAAGGGAAAGCTTTTCTAGATGCATATAAAATACTAAATTATCTTCTTTTTGTACATTTTTACCCAGAAGTCAAAGAGCAGTCTGCAGAAGAGGATGCCCAGACGGAAGTGGAGAGCACCAAGCAGCTAACACCAGTCCTTCAGCACTCCACGTCCGAGGAGTCCGTGAGCTCCACCACCTCCGTGGGTGTGGAAGCCAAAACCAGGTGAGTGAGAGAGCGAGGAGGAGGTGGCTGCTGAGTCAGGGGCAGGGCTGGGGCTGGGCTCTGGGCTGCAGAGTGCTCGGGGCACAGGGCTGGGACTCGCTGCCGCTGCTTTGAAGTGCCTGGGACTGGTGCCTTAATTGGCGTACGGGGAGATCAAGGTGAGAAGCACGTTCAGTGAGTGCTGTCCTCAGACTGCTCTGGGAAACCCTTGAGTTTACAGCATATTAACTGGGTAAATTAAAAGAGGCATAAGTGATAAGAGATAAAATGTGATTACTGAAGCTTTCCTGCTCTGTAGGAAATGGTGTATTAGCAAATTTATAAAAAGTTGTTCTTGATGTTTCAGCTTGTATGAGTGCACTTTCAGGAACAAAGTAAACCAAATCTCTTGTCATGTGTACTGTGCTCTTCCTTACTGTGGAATTTATAACAGAGAAAAGAATGTTTGTATTTTTTAACTTTTTATTAATACAAATTAGCCTAAAAGCAGTGAAAGTATTAATTATGTTCTATGAGGGAAACCAGAACACGCTGTCTGTGATCACTGTTGAAATGGTGTCACACAGTTCTAGCAGAGTTTCTCTGGTGAAGCTCTGATCACAGCTTCTAATGCAGTGGCAGGTCTCTCCTGCTGCAGAAGGTGCTGTTACCAGCTACCAGACAGTTACAGGTGTAATTATATTTTGACAGACTTGGAGAGAATTGTCGTCATCATTTTTCTTCCTCCTAATCCAACACAGAGCGTATTTTCCATGCACAAAAAATTACTTAATCTACTTGATGCATATATAATTTTCATGTTTTACATGCTCACAAACTTCTTAGATTCCAAGAGCTACTTTCCTTCTTACAGAAAATTCAGATAAATAGTTCTTGTGCATATACCTGGGTGAAAGACATAAAAATTTCTGTTCTTAATGGAATTTTCCAAGGATGAGATTAAATTGCACTAAATACGTAGAGCAGCTTGAACTGAGCAGCTGCTTTGCTTCATTATTTGACCCTGTTCTGGATCATTTGCAAAAATTTTAGTGTTGTTTCATCTGCTCTCTGTTCTTCTCAAGGTTACTTTTTTGCTATTATCGTGAATATTTGATTACAGCACTTTCCATAGCCATAAACGTCTTTCTTAAAAGCTGGACAGAAGTCTCCTGAAAAAACTTTGGCCTGGTTCTGAGCCAGCCCTTATTTGCCCTCAACTTACTCTTCCTTCCAACTGAAAATGTTGACTTTGATCAGTCAGGATGGAATGGCTATTATGTACTCATTGCTTTAGCTGATCAAAGCACTAAAAAGCTTAGTACTATTAATTTTTAATTAAAATAATAGTGATCAGACTCTGTCTCTGACATTTTGGAAAGAAATGTATTGAGGAGATAAAAAACTGTTAATTTGGAGTCAGAGGTTTCTCTGACCCCAGGTAATTTTGATTTCAAACTTAGATGTAGAATGGGGGTTAGTTGCAGAAGTCATTGATGTCCTCTTAACAGTGGAAAAAAACCAGGTTTGTCAGGGTTTCTGTGGAACTGAGTCTTTAAAAAAGCCTCTCCTGCTCTGTGAGTTTTGATCAGTCCTTTGTGTCATTGTCTGTGGAGTGCTGCCACTGACATTGTGTCGTGTAGAGGTTGGAGGACTGAATTCTGGCTCTGTTTTCTTAGGGAAAAATACAGTGTGTGAAATAACAGACACTGCTGATGGTTGTGTAATGGTTGGAGGAAATGTATCAAGGTTTATGATAGTGTGACTTCACAGTGCCTTAAAATTGTAACTTGGGGAAGTAGTTTTGAAGCTGATTTCCAAATAATTCATACTCATCAGCTTCATCTCTTTCTTGGTAAGCTTTCCTGTTTTATAACATAAGCAACTTTCTAATAAAATGGAAGAGTTTTTATATTTAAAAATAGGTTTAGGTATGTGAGACTTAGGAGAATTATGAGACTATATCATAACAGACAGAGCAGAATTCGCCTAGAAGGCAGAAAAGAATCCAAGCCTCCACGAGAAGTAGATGTAGGTGTAGGTGGAGCTACTTTTGCATTGCTTTTTTCAGAGTTGAGTATAAGACAATTCTGTGTTTTTGTCTTTGGTAGTGAAGATAAAGGAATTAGAGAAGCACAGAACACAGAGCATAAAATAAAGTCTTTTCCATGAAAAAATTTCACAATTTGCTACTGTAAAACAGTGATTTTAACATAGTAGGACATGTCAAAATTAGGATGGGGATTTCAGTAGCTGAGAGATTAGCCAGAGCTTGGCTTGTGTGGTATTTTTCTCTGGATCCTTCCCGAGACTGTAGCTAAATAAAAACGTTCAAGAGAAAGGCGAGAGAGCTGGTAAATTTTGGAACCTTCCTGAGGTGGAATGTAGGAGACCAAGAGAACTAGTGACAGCAAATGTGATTGGGGCAGAGAATTAAATAACAGATTCAGGATTAGTGCTCAGAAAGCAATGTATTAAAACCCCATTAAAATAAAGAGAATCTGAGCCATTCTGGGGTAGGGAGGCTGAAAGGGGCAAGGCGTGTGCTTGAAAGGAATGAGTGAATTATTGACCACATGTGGGGAGGGGTAATAACATCAAGCAAAGATAAACTCCCAAGGCTGGCAGTGGCAGGAGTAACACTGCCAGCTCCTATATATCATGAGCGTCATGGGTTTTGGAGCCTTCTTCAGTTGTTCCCTTTTTTCTCTTTTTATAAGCCTTGTGAGAAGCTTCTGTCAGCCCAGGACTTATGGCTGAGTGGAATCCAGCTTCTTCGAAAGGAATCTGCTCCCTTGGTTTGTGCTGCCTGCAGAGAGCAGGGGAAGTGCAGCCCTTGGGGAGGGCAGGGAGCCAGGAGCCGGCTGCGACTCAGAGCAGAGCCCACTTCCACCTTCCTCCTCTGTTTCCCACATTGGCAACCCCAGGCATTAAAAGCTAACGAGAATGGCCTAGAAACACAATTTCATAGAAGAACAAAACACCTTTTGATTCATTTTACTTTCTGTCTGCTCTGGGAGACTGTGAATTGCATTAATTGCATGTTTTCGGTCCTTTTGCCATAATCATGAAGACGGAACATTCTTAAATAAGTAGAAGCTGAGGTTTTCACACAGCTCTTTTTGATTTTGGTACTTTGGCCTGCTTAAATATCTGCTCTTGTGAGATTGTTGCTAAAACTACCAAAAAAAAAAAAAAGACCCAAAAAACTGGCAA
>VZRX01001722.1:45841-59018 GCA_013398075.1 Notiomystis cincta
GCTCTTGGTAAATTTTTGCTAAAACTACCAAAAAAAAAAAAAGACCCAAAAAACTGGCAAAACACCTTCCTGCTTTCTTGCTTCACTTGTAATTGGACAAAGCACGTAATTTTCATTCCAGACCAATTGCACCATTCTCTGTTATTTTGTTGCTGCTGCTGCTAAGATGAAATCTGGAGTGTGGAGCTGGAGGGTTTGAGAGCTTTATTCCATCAAAAAGAAGTGGTTGGTGAACATCTGTAGATGGTGTGAACAAAAAGTAGCAGTGAACTTCTTTATCTTTGTTCTTCTTTTATTTTTGTTTAATAATTGTAAAGCACATTTCAAAATTTGTAACACTCAGAATAACACTCAGTGGAAAAAGAAATTGTGGAGTGGCAGAGAGTAGACAATCTGGACAGAATTAACACTGCAGTGATGGAAGGAAAAGCTAGATCTCTAGGCAGGAGGAAGTTGGATAAAAGATTTAATATTAAAATATGTTTAAAACTGAAGTTGTAAAGTCAAGCACATATTTTGAGGAGATACCAGTATTAAGATTAATTTTGAAACTGATTATTTCTTTTCATGAACATTTACTATGATACACTTCATAGTTTTACGTAAATGGTTTTGTCCAGGAATTGTTTCTGCAGAGAATGGACCGTATGCATGACACAGGGCATTTGGAGTCATTACAGAGTTCTGCCTTTACATTTCCAGCTCTAGATCCATATAAGCATTTATGGGATCTTCCTCTGAAGCCAGTGATTTACATCTGGAAAGAGAACATAGTATTCCTTTGTGTTCCAAAATACAGCATTATATTAATGACCAATCTAACCCAGAGGGAAAATACTGATTTGGCTAGCAGGGCACAATTAAAGACTAAGACCACACACTGAAAAATGAGAAAAAAGTTAAATATTTACCATTTTTCCATCCTGTTTGTTCATGCATTATTAGGGAAATGTTCTCAAGAAGAATTCTGCAACGAATCATTGTTAAAGCAGCTTTGCCTTGGATTTATAGGGCAGGAAGGGACCTTTGGAAATGCTCTAGTTCACCTCCTTTTCCAAGGCAGTTATCTACAGCTGTCATTCCTGACACAAGCTTACATAAACTGCTCTTAAATCTTCCAATAATAAAAACTCCATATCTTCCCTAAACAGTCCCTTCCAGTCTCTTCTTTGTTTTTACTGTTGGAACCACTTTCCTCACATCTATCCCTCACTCCTCATTCTGGGTTTATTCCATTACTACTCCTACCCTCTGCCAAGGATAATGGAGGGATAGCTTTGTGCAAAAGCCTCTCAGTTTATTTCCCCAGCATGCTTTACCTCATAACAGAAATCCCAAATTCGTTCCTACTTCCCTTGTAGATGATTTCTTGTGCTCTGATCCTTCTTGCTGGTTTGAGTTGTCTCCAGATGGCCCCTGTCTCTCTGGGAGCACAGAAGGCGTGTCACACAAATGGGGCCAAAGAAGGGTTTCACAGGCAGCCAAAATCCTGCCTTTTGCTTAGGCTGAACAATTGCCATTGTGGCCATAATGTGTTTAGTGCTCTCATGTAGAACTTGTGCCTCCTGGGATTTGACACCATCATCAGTGACATTCAAGATTGGCCCTTTAAGTTGCACAGACCTTTGCTCCATGATTTAACCTGTTCTGTAGGAAGGTCCAACCACAGAAACCACACTTTGAAATGTCTCCTGCCCAGCCTGAACAGGTTCTCACAGGTGCTCCAGCTTTCTGGAGTCCCATTCTCAGCCTCTCATAGACATTCTTAGGCTATTTTTCTATCTCATCCCCATCCTAAGGCTGCTTATCTCCACCTGGGTCTGTCCTGCTGCTTACAAGTCCTGCACTGGTGGGCAGCACGCTGAGCACTGGCACGTTGAGTGTGGTGCCTGGGCAGATTTTCTGTCCTCTGGGAGGTGGCAGTCAGACAGACAGAAGCAGCCCATGGCTGGCAGTCTGTCAGGCCATGCTGAAGGGCTGAGGGCAGTACTCATCACAGCATGGCATGCCTGCTTTGTCAGAGACTGCACAGATACAGGGTAATCTCAGGCAGTGGTGAGAGTCTGGGGTCTTCTGTTCCAGTGTTGAGTGAATACAGTGTTTTCTCTCATTTCTTCCAAATATCACCTCTTCCATTTGTTCTTTTGGCTCCAGCTTTCTTTGCCAGCCTCTTGGGTTTTTTATGTTGTTGAATGCTCATATTCCCATTCTCTTCACTAATTCAAAACTGCCCATCAGTTTTAATCATTGTTTCAGGGTTCACTTAGTTGAAGTTTACTCTTCTTTGTCTCTGCCTGATACGCAGTTTCCTTCCTTCCATTTCCAGTGGCTTCTAGCAGGTGTTTGTGACATGGTATTTCTTCTCAACCCTATATCCATTTTCTTGTTCATTTTCGTTGTCAGCTGTGACTGTTTTCTTCATGTTTCCTTCAGCTGTCTGTGTGATCTGTGTTATTTCCTACAGTCAATAGTCCCATTTCTGCATCACCTTCCATTTCCCCCACACAGCAAACTCTGTGTTGTGCACTGCATTCCTTCCTTGCTTCCATAACACAACTGACTGAAAGTACAAGCAATTAAAATGGTAAAGTCTGAACTCACAGCACCCCAGAGCTGTAGTTGCAGAGATGATCCCTGTAAGTGTGTCTGACCTTTGCCAGAAGGATGTTCATTCACAGGGAATGGATGGTGCATATGGAGCCTGCCTTCACATAGAGGCTGAGAGAGACTGGAGTGTGCTCAGTGAAGAGAGAATTTTTGAGGGTTTTTATGTAGTTTCAGTGTGCTATAGCTCTGCTGGAGCACATGGGATCTGCTTGGTGAGGATAGAAGCATTTAGAGAAACAAGTTTGGACTAATTTTTATGGGTACAGAAAGTGTATCTGTAACATCAAAAATTAATATAGTAAAAGTTAAGACATTTCACAGAGCAACAGAAGGGCTGATCGAAGATCTGAAGTAGATTCCAGTTAAACAGTTGATGACCCTTCAGTCTGTGAAAGAGAAGAAAGAGGAAAGAAGAAGAGGAGAAAGAAAATAAGAGGCTTCAGAATTATAGATGGCATGGGGAAGGTGGCTGTATCCTGATTGTTTCTTTTCTTTTAGTGGAAGAAACTGAAGGTCATCAGGTGAAACTTTTAAGGGTGAGATGCAAAATAAAAGGAGGTGATTCTTTGTACAGCAGAGAGTTGTCTAGAGTGACACTAAAATTCTTGCCAAAGGATGTGGTTTGCTGAAACTTTAGGTGTGGTCAAGAGCAGACTGGGCAAGTTCATGAAAGAGAAACTGAGAATGAGTGTATAGGAATCAGAGTTGACACAGGAAGGCCCTGAACTGAACATTCTTGGGGCCATGGACAGTACCATGTCTGCCTCCTCTTTAAGATCCCTGTGCCTCTGCTTACCCTCCTTAGATAAAGTTTTGTTGAAAAACTGCTGTTTAAAGCAAGCTTGGTAAATGGCAAATTTCAGTAATATTGAGATAGTAAGACCCTACTTAGTGTTTGTATGAAGCTGCCTCCAAGAGAGGCTGGCACCTCTGTGTGAGTTGGGTGTGACTGTGGCTGCCCCATCCCTGGAATTGTTCAAGGCCAGGCTGGATGGGGCTTTGAGCAACCTGATGTAGTGGAAGCTGTCCCTGCCCATGGCAGAAGGGCTGGAACTGGATGATCTGTAAGGTACCTCCAACCCAAACCATTCTGTGGATTATGTTTTAATTACCAAGAGAGAGAATTTGGCTTACACAGACAATCCTTTCTGGGCACAGAAGAATCCTGAAGGTTGAAGCCACAAGACTTAGTATTGTTTAACTTTATCCCTCAGAAATTAAGATACCTCTCAGAATTGCATGAATTGCCACCTTTCAGGTACAATCACAATTGCATTCTATATGAGATTGTTATTTGAGAATACAAATCAGTTCAGATGGACATTAAAGAATGATCTAGAGGGCCTTGGAGTAAGACCTCTAAACTTATTTTATTCAGCACTGACATCCTGGTAACTCCTCTTGCATTTAGGGTATGTTAAACCCTAACTGAGCTTTAAATATTTGTTTAAATTAAAGCTGACACAATTCATGGTGAATAACAGTGTATTTTCTAAATTTCAAAATGTCACTAAGATCTGTTGTTGTGCTTATGTTTGGAGGGTAATGTTTTCTTTTCTTGCAAATGAGAAGAGTATCATTGAGTTGATTATATGGCTGTAGAACTCCAACTGTGCTGGTTTGAAGAAATTGGAAAGCAGTTATTGTCTAATGCAGTTTAATTGCTTTGTATAAACTTCTAAAATTCTTCACCTGAAGTTCATACGAACTCGGTCCTGCCTCCTCTTTTTTTTAAAGAATTGTGCTGCATAAGTTAAATACTTATTTCAACCCCAAATCTCTATAATATTATAATAGTGTCAAACCACAATTTCAAGTTGTTCTGTGATTCACTTACCTATTGGAAGGACCATGTGTCAAACGCTTAAATACAGCTTTTAGCTGAGATTTTTTGCTTCTTTCTCTTTGTGGTATGTCCATTTGCCCTTTCCATCCCTGTCTGTTCTTAGTATTCTTCATTCAGAAGGGTGATTTATTGGGCTGTTAATCCTGTATCAATGTGAAGCTGTTATGTCTCACATAATGAGGTTTCTTCAGTAGTTTCAAGGTTTGTTACTGCTGAGGTCCAGATACTTACAGAATATTTAGATGATGCTGAAAAGCTTCATCTGAATCTGTGTTTTAGAGTAAGTTTACCTCTGTGAATATCTTACATATATTAGAACTCACACTGATGCAGACCCCTGGTGTTGTTTCAAGTCAGAACTGGGATTTTTTTCCTTCACTTAAAATGCAGCTTGCAGGTCTTGATTTGAATTTACATAAATGATACAATGGTGGATCTTCACTAAGGAGAAAAACACTTTACTCTTTAAATAACACAACATAAAATGAGAGCAAAGGTATTTTGTGCATTAGCACAACTTGGCAGAGCTAAATAAATAGTAGGTCCCCTATAGCGTTCAATTTAGCCTTTTAGCATATGTTAAAACTTCTAACAGGGTTGGGTGGGAGAAGAATTCTCAAGGCCAATTCTCATCACTCTGCTTCGGTAATCAGTGCAAACGATGCTCTGAAGTTCTGTTTTGCTCCCAAATACTCCATTTCACTGTGTTGAGCTTAATTTTAATTGTGAAAAATAGATGTTAAAAACATTGTAAATTTCTGTAACAACTTGTGTGTGAAAAAGACATCCTGAAGGCATTTCCAGACATTGAGGAAGATTGTTGCATAATTCCTTTAAAAACAAACGAACTCACCGCAAAAATCACGAGATACCTCTTCACTTTCTTTTTCAACCCAAACCATGAATGAAATAGATCTTTATGCTTTCCAAGTTGGGTTTCTTTTTAACTTTAGTGCAGTTGTTTTCATGGCAAACAGCAGTAGTGATTGCAGTAGTGATTGGCTGCAGCTTAGTGTTTAATGTTGAGGCAATGGCTATAGCTAGTGGATCTTACTGGAATTGCCGTGCCTTGCATTTTCTCAAATATAATCCATTGGTTTTTCCTATTTAAACTTGGTTTTAGTGTGATTAATTAGAAAGGGTGAATGTACAACAAAACTCCTTTGGTAGTATACCAGTTCCACAGCAGGCTGGGAGGGATTTCAGAGAAGTTACAAGGTGAGCATCCCTTGAGCTGAATCCAAGAGTTTGAATTTCTTCTGCTGTTGACATCCTCCACTTTATCTCCATGTAATGCTTGGATTCCCCTGTGCAGGCTCTCCTGAAAGAAGGGCTCCTTTAACACATCTTTGCAGAACAGGCAGCTGCAGGATTTCTTTTAGTCTGCTGCCCTCACCATTGAGTACTGAAAGGCTTGGATAACTTCTCACTGACAGCATAGGCCACGCACTGTCTTCACTGGCATTCAGCTGTATGGGGGCCCTGGAGATGTGTAAGGGAGTTACTCCTATGAGAATGAGGAAGGAGAATTTAATCCCCCAGCTGTATATGTGGAGTTTTGGGGGCATGGCAGTGCCCCAAATCACTGCAGC
Organism: Notiomystis cincta; assembly: GCA_013398075.1. Taxonomy (NCBI): domain Eukaryota; kingdom Metazoa; phylum Chordata; class Aves; order Passeriformes; family Notiomystidae; genus Notiomystis; species Notiomystis cincta. The sequence continues at coordinate 51,887 of VZRX01001722.1, forward strand.
CTGTGGTGCCTTCTACTCAGGTGTGAAAAATTGGCAGGAGAGTGAGATACTGTTCAGGGTCACACAACCTCACGTGGACACACCTGAAGATTTCCAGGAGCTGCACAGGACTCACGTGGGCACAAGTGCCCATTTGTGAGATACAGGACACAGCATAAACAAAACATATTTGCATGAGCCAGTCTGCACATCTGCTTATCAAAGAGCCTTGGCTAACACAGGATACCCCAGTGCCATTTCCCAGCTCAGAAGGATCCAGGTGGGGCTTGTGCTTACTCTTGGAAGTGCTGCTACAGGTGTTGGTAATCCTGATGTTAAAGCTTAATTCTGTTAAAAAAAAAAGTTTGAGGGACTCACAGTTTTACCTTAATTCTCTGACTGAGTATTTGCAAGCAAACCAGATGTTTCTCCTCCTCTGGTTGTGATTTAATATTGTGCAATTAGTTGCCCAATACTGCATGGGTTTAAGTGAAGTTGTTTCAATGGGAAAGTCTGTGTTTTAGGATGAGTCCTGATGACTGTCATCAGTCAAGTAGAGGAAATAATGACTGTTCTCCCTCCCTTCAGGATTAAGTGGCTGCAGGGCATTTTGTTATCCTTTGTCAGGATGTGGACAGTGGAGGATTATAGCACTTTAGATTCTTGTCAGGGGGTTGAGTAAATTCTGTGTGAGGAAGAGACACTGACTTGATGAAATAAGAACCTGTAGAAGAGAATGGCTGTGAAAGAGTGATGAGATCAACATGTTTCTTGTTAGAAAAGGCATCCTTCAAACAAGATCCAAGTCTGGATCTCCTCCCATGCTTGATGGGAACAGACATTAGCTTCAGACATTTCTAGCCTTTCTTCCTCTTACTGCATCCCCAAAATCCAGCATGTCTGGTTCATTCTGAACACAGTTTTTCCTCAGTGTTAGGTATTAAAATTTCTGTTCATTCAAATCTCTGAAATCCTCTGGGATTAGGTGAGGTATAGGAGCACCTCCTGGTAATAAACCACCTCTGGATCTTTAAACCTTTATAAGAAAGTAGCATTTGTCATGGGAAAATATATAATTTAAGTTGGAGTTACAGATAATGATGAACTTACATTTTGGGTTGGAGCACCGAAGATATAAAATGGAGTATTGATGAGCTTCTTCTTTCTCTTTTTTCTTAGTAGCTTATAAAAAGATTTGTGACACATTGTGTCTTGCTTTTTATCCCATTTTGAATTATCCTGTTCTTAAAATATGCTAATTATGATAACAGATCCAGGGTTTGATCTTAAGATTTGCCAGTATCTCTCTTTCGTTATCTTCAATATGAGAGCTCTTCTTGCATCACAGATTTAGATCCTCTAATTGCATATTGACATATGGAAAGTAGATTTGTAAGTACTTTCTGCAGTCCTCAGATTATAGCAAAAAATCTCTACCTTCTGCCCATACAGACATAACTTAAAATATTTACTGAGCACTTAAACCTAAAAGGCTAACGTGATGGAACTGGCCACTTTGTACAGCATGACAAGCCAGCAGCTGTGGCATGTCAGGAGGCAGAGGAACGTGGCTTTCCCACAGGGGGTCTCTCCAGCATCCCAGCAGAGGCTGGGAGTGCACTGCCATGGAGTGTTTGTGGCTTGAAGTTGAAGCCCCTCTGCTTTACCCCCCCCTGAAAAGTGTGAAACCTTTTTTTCCCCTTTCTGTAATCTCTCCCCTTTATCTCAGCCCAGAGTGTCCTGTCAGTACCCTGGGCAGGTTCTGCTGCTCCTGTCTTTAACTTCTGCATCCATGTGCTCACAGCTTTCAGCCCAGGTTCCCCCAGCCCCCTCCCCGTGGCGAGCACTCGGTTCAGCTGTGTTCCCCAGCTCTGCTGGAGCAGGAGCAGTAGCACAAACCATATGATTCTTGACAGCTTCACAGCTGTCTGCACCGCGCTGCAGAGTAGCTGTGAAACTCACTGCTCCTGTTGTTTCACTCCACTCTGCCTGCAGAAAGCTACTGCTGCAAGTTGTGATGCTGGAGCTGCCTTACAGGCTCCAGAAATACCAGCTTTACTCCTGTATGCCTTTTCAAATAATACCACTTGAAAAGTTAGTGGTTTTTTTTTTTTAATTAGTGTTTCATATTTCTCTTTTATAGATCTTAACATTATTGCATATTTGCTATGACTCCACTTTAAAGAGCTTTGTTTATTTGCTTGTAATTATCCTCAAGTCTTTTAATGAGCAGTGATAGTCTGTCCTAACAGGATGTATGAATAATTATTTATTCCACAGTGGATAATCTTGTGTTTGTAACTAGTGTAATTTATATACCATGGTGTTGGCTGTTTAAATCTCTCAAGTCTCCTCACAAGTCTCTGTAGTCTCAACCAGCATAATAGCTTTGCTTTCCCTGCTTAGGAACTCTGTCTGCGGGGCCAGATCAGGTTTCACTGGCAGTCCAGTGGTTACAGTCACTGACAGACAAATAATAGTGTATTTGTTGCTCTGTCAATCCGAGAGCTAGCTATGAAATAGACATATGTACCGTTCACTGTAACTATTCATTTTTCACTGCTCTCATGCTACCTTTATCCATATTTTCTTTGAATTTTTTTATCTTTGGCTATCTTTTTCTAAAGATTTCTGGAACGTGTCAGACATTTGCCATCAGCTCCGGGGGTTGTGCTGGCTCATGCTGGTTGTGTGTTGAGGCAGATCAGTGAGGGATGTGCAGCCAAGGCCATGAGATGAGGACAAATGTTTCCTAACAGTACCATGGGAAGGTACAATTTGAATGGGACTTACCAGGCCCCCCAGCCTGCATGTTCCCAGTGGTCCATCTGCCTTAATGATAATGCAGTCCTACGTATCAACCATAAGTAAAAGCATTTGGCTTCATTTTGGGCTTCATTTTGGGCTCATGATACACTTCTCCCTTCCTTAGTATCTGACTAGCTGGTATTACCAGTAATAGTAGATNAATTATGATAACAGATCCAGGGTTTGATCTTAAGATTTGCCAGTATCTCTCTTTCGTTATCTTCAATATGAGAGCTCTTCTTGCATCACAGATTTAGATCCTCTAATTGCATATTGACATATGGAAAGTAGATTTGTAAGTACTTTCTGCAGTCCTCAGATTATAGCAAAAAATCTCTACCTTCTGCCCATACAGACATAACTTAAAATATTTACTGAGCACTTAAACCTAAAAGGCTAACGTGATGGAACTGGCCACTTTGTACAGCATGACAAGCCAGCAGCTGTGGCATGTCAGGAGGCAGAGGAACGTGGCTTTCCCACAGGGGGTCTCTCCAGCATCCCAGCAGAGGCTGGGAGTGCACTGCCATGGAGTGTTTGTGGCTTGAAGTTGAAGCCCCTCTGCTTTACCCCCCCTGAAAAGTGTGAAACCTTTTTTTCCCCTTTCTGTAATCTCTCCCCTTTATCTCAGCCCAGAGTGTCCTGTCAGTACCCTGGGCAGGTTCTGCTGCTCCTGTCTTTAACTTCTGCATCCATGTGCTCACAGCTTTCAGCCCAGGTTCCCCCAGCCCCCTCCCGGTGGCGAGCACTCGGTTCAGCTGTGTTCCCCAGCTCTGCTGGAGCAGGAGCAGTAGCACAAACCATATGATTCTTGACAGCTTCACAGCTGTCTGCACCGCGCTGCAGAGTAGCTGTGAAACTCACTGCTCCTGTTGTTTCACTCCACTCTGCCTGCAGAAAGCTACTGCTGCAAGTTGTGATGCTGGAGCTGCCTTACAGGCTCCAGAAATACCAGCTTTACTCCTGTATGCCTTTTCAAATAATACCACTTGAAAAGTTAGTGGTTTTTTTTTTTTAATTAGTGTTTCATATTTCTCTTTTATAGATCTTAACATTATTGCATATTTGCTATGACTCCACTTTAAAGAGCTTTGTTTATTTGCTTGTAATTATCCTCAAGTCTTTTAATGAGCAGTGATAGTCTGTCCTAACAGGATGTATGAATAATTATTTATTCCACAGTGGATAATCTTGTGTTTGTAACTAGTGTAATTTATATACCATGGTGTTGGCTGTTTAAATCTCTCAAGTCTCCTCACAAGTCTCTGTAGTCTCAACCAGCATAATAGCTTTGCTTTCCCTGCTTAGGAACTCTGTCTGCGGGGCCAGATCAGGTTTCACTGGCAGTCCAGTGGTTACAGTCACTGACAGACAAATAATAGTGTATTTGTTGCTCTGTCAATCCGAGAGCTAGCTATGAAATAGACATATGTACCGTTCACTGTAACTATTCATTTTTCACTGCTCTCATGCTACCTTTATCCATATTTTCTTTGAATTTTTTTATCTTTGGCTATCTTTTTCTAAAGATTTCTGGAACGTGTCAGACATTTGCCATCAGCTCCGGGGGTTGTGCTGGCTCATGCTGGTTGTGTGTTGAGGCAGATCAGTGAGGGATGTGCAGCCAAGGCCATGAGATGAGGACAAATGTTTCCTAACAGTACCATGGGAAGGTACAATTTGAATGGGACTTACCAGGCCCCCCAGCCTGCATGTTCCCAGTGGTCCATCTGCCTTAATGATAATGCAGTCCTACGTATCAACCATAAGTAAAAGCATTTGGCTTCATTTTGGGCTTCATTTTGGGCTCATGATACACTTCTCCCTTCCTTAGTATCTGACTAGCTGGTATTACCAGTAATAGTAGATGAGTTGAGGTTTCTTTCTTCTTTTTATTTATTCTTAGTGTTGCTCTATGGTGAGAGCAAAAGGAGCCATCCCAGAGTATGGTAAACCAAATAATCAGGGGCTTTGCTGGATTCTCAGGGTTTTCTCTTTTGATCTGGAACTTTCCTTTTCCACTTTCACTTTTTTCTGTTGCTGTTCTTGTCTCTCCAGGCTGAAAAGCACAGGCAGGTTTTATTTTTTCCCCCAGAATTTAGTAAATATTATAAAGCAGTTTAGCCTTAAGGTTTTCTCTTCCTCCCACTTCACTTCCCTCTTCTCACTCACACAGCACAGAGTGTCCCAAATCCAAATGTGCCACCTTGGAGATGCACTGAGATCTATTTAAATGGAATACAGGCATAACCAAGCCTCTATACCAGTGCCTCATTCCCTGAGGCATCTTTTTGGGGTCTTTGGGGCATAAATATGAAGAAAACAGAATTGCTCATTTAAGCATTAAAAAAAAAAAAGTGTTAAATGGCCTTCCTTTAATGCAAACTGCATTAGTTGCAGAAGTTCACATTTTAAGTTTGTGGATATGTTTATTATAGAAATATTTTTCAGTAGCTTCCATATGATGTGACACAAGGAGTGCTGTCAGAGCTGTCATTTCAATCCTGTCGCTATGTTGTGCATGTTAAAACATAATTGCAAATGGTACAGGGTATTGCAGCGGTCACAGCTCTGTAAATATAAAATTCCTTCAGTAAAACTTCTAGACATCATTTTGTTTTTAAATATTGAAGTAAATGAGGATGGTTGGATTTGTGTATGTTGTGTACTCTGGCAGGTGTGACTGCAGACATTGCTGTGGTCTTCTCATTATTCCAATTTTCTCCGTGTTACTAAACCTTTTCGTGTATAGTATTTGCATGTTGTGTTACACATAAAGTGTATGTTCTTCCAGAAAGGTGTATGTGTTGTAAAGTTCTGTGTGTTCTGTAACATTCTGATGCCTTTCAGCAAGCATGTGTCTAGGCAAACAGAATTTTGGAAATTCTAATCATTTGAATACAACATGGACATTTTTTTGTTTGCTTCGTTAATGGGGCAGTTTTGTGAACAGAAAAAAAGTTCTTTTAATGTAACTGTTAATTAGCTGGAAATAGTGTTTCTGAATGCTGAATTCTGATACCTGATAGAATGTGGGAGCTTTTATTGTCTTGTTATAAAGAGTTAAATTAGCATGAAATTTGCTCTTTGAATGGGGTATCCTCTGCTGATTTCCCCCCCAGTAAAGAAGTAATGATCTTCCCTTTTACAGCGAACAACTCTGCGCCTTTTGTTACTGTGGAGAACGGAGCTCATTAGGACAAGGAGACTTAAAACAATTTGGTCCCACTCCTGGGTTTGTTATCCCATGGAAAAACCAGCCTTTAAATAAGAGTGAAGCCAGCGACAGCACCGATGGAGCTTGTGAGAGAACTCCAAGGCAAAACTCAGTGCCACGCAAACAGAGAGGCCAGAAGAAGTAAGTCTGTTCTACAGTAAACGTGCAGCATTTTTGTTTTGCTTGAAGCTCAGGAAGGATCTTCACTGATTTTGCACTACAGTAGGCAAATAACTTGTATTTATGAAAACGTGGGGTTTTAGGAAAAATACATGTTTGTAAGGAAAAAGCAACACGTACAAAAACCTAGCTAAGAACAGAACTCCAGAACAACCAACATGTGAGCAGTATAGCAGTAGCTGTCTCTTCTGCTTTTTAAAAATGGGTTTGTTCCTTCCCTAAGTGAGAATCTTCACTCTGGAAGAACACAGAAAAGAGACAGCTACTGTAAAGCACAGATCTAGTTGTGATGCTAAAGTAAAAGTACACATGAAGGGTGGGAGAGGATGGACTTCTGACACTTCCTGTGTTTTGTAGACTGGAATAATGGGCAGCCTCTGCCCACCTGCTTGGAGCTTCTCCCCTTGCCCTCCAGCGCTGACACTCGCCCTGCTGCCGGTGCAGTTGAGGGCACACAGCAGTGGTTCCTGCCCTGCAGGAGTGGGGTTTGCTGGCAGCTCTCCCAGACAGGGAGGTTTGGTCATGGTCCCTGGGCCTCTCAGTAATTGTGAGAGATGGCAGGGGCGTACCTGGCCCTGCAGTGGAGGTTGCTCAGTACATGGAGTGATCAGAGCCACGTCTTAATGGCTGCGGAGGTCCTGTCAGTGAGGGCCGATGCTGACTTGGTTTCATTCACGGTTGATGGTGAATGTGAGATCACTCAGTGCTGGCTGCGTGACAGAGGGGCTGCAACCCTAGAGAAACATGAAGGGAGCCAGTGGAGATGCAGGGTACAGACCACAGCTACAGGCTGGGCCATGCGGAGCTGAGGGCGGTGAGAGGCTGTGGGTGGTGCGGGATTGAGGGTAGTGTGGTAATGTGGGTGGTGTGGGGCTGAGGGCGGTGAGAGGCTGTGGGCGGTGTGGGGCTGAGGGCGGTGAGGAGCTGGGGGGGGGGGGGGGGGGGGCG
>VZRX01001722.1:59071-103041 GCA_013398075.1 Notiomystis cincta
GCAGTGAGGAGCTGTGGGTGGCACAGGGCTGAGGGCAGTCAGGAGCTCTGGGTGGTGCAGGGCGGGGCGCAGTGAGGAGCTCTGGGTGGTGCGGAATTGAAGGTAGTGTGGTGACACGGGTGGCGTGGGGCTAAGTGCAGTGAGGAGCTCTGGGTGGTGTGGGATTGAAGGTAGTGTGGTGACATGGGTGGCGTGGGGCTAAGTGCAGTGAAGAGCTGTGGGTGGCGCAGGGCTGGGCGCAGTGAGGAGCTGTGGGTGGCGTGGGGCTGAGAGCAGTGAGGAGCTGTGGGTGGCACAGGGCTGAGGGCGCTGTGATGATGTGGATACGCAGGCCGTACAGGATTAAGGGAGGTGTGGGGTGCAGGATGATGTGGGGTGGGTTGAAGGCGGTATGGAGCCTCAGGCACTGCGGAGCTGTGGGTGGTGCAGGGTTGAGAGTGGAGAGATGGTGCGTGATTGAGGGCGGTGTGGGACAGAGGGCAAGGCAGTGCTGAGGATGTGGCTGTGATACAGTGATGTGAGGTGGTGATGTGGAGCTGCGGGTGGGGCAGTGATGAGGGCTCAGGGGTGGGACAGTAGTCCGGGACTGTGAGCAGTGCAGGGTGGTGGTGAAGTGGGGCAGGGATGCGGGGTTGAGGGCAGGGTGATGATGCGGGGCTGTGGTGATGTGGGGCAGGGATGTGGGGTGACAGTGCAGAGCCGCGGGCAGAGCTGAGGGTGGTGTGGGGTACAGAGCAGGTGTTGGGGGATGGGCTCCAGGCACAGGCCTGGCCAAGGAGGGAAATGATGAAGGAGGTGGCAGCCAGCTCTGCCAGACTCCCCAAGTCAGACCTGTCCATGGCTGTGCTGCTGCTGGAGAAGATGCTCCAAGTGTTCTACACTCGCTGAGGTTGCTTGGGTGCACAATGCACTTTTGTCATCATGTTGGAGGTGGAAAAGTGTACATTGTGTAATGTTGATATAGAAAAGTGGCTTTTCTTAGAGCTAATAAAAGTAACAACCTCACCTCAGGCTGTATTCTATAGGTATATGAAATACTATTTTCAGAGAAGTCCATGGGAAAGTGTTTCTGTGCAGGGTGAGATTGCAGAGTAAATTGAGAAGCTCTTTAAATGGATTGGTTTGATCTTGTGAGAAAGCTTTATACAGAAATTGCCTTGTCAGTTGAGATTCAGTTTTTTTTAAAGGTCTTTTGAGCTTCAGTGTCGGGAGTAGCGGTTTGGTGTCAGAGGAGGCTGCACTGTGATGAGGGTGAAGCACTGGCACAGGGTGCCTGGAGTAGTTGTGGATGTTCCATTCCCTGGAAGTGTTCAAGAGCAGGTTGGACAGGGCTTGGAGCAACCTGGGATAGTGGAATGCGTCCCTGCCCATTGTAGGAGGGTTGGAACGAGATCCTTTCCAACCCAAAGTGTTCTGTAAAACCAGTGGACATGAATGGTGTTGAGGAAGCAGTTTTATCAAATAGAACAGTGCTTTGTTAAGGAGGTTCTAAATGATGGTAGTGTCAGAATCAATAGGTTTTGAGGTGGATTTTTAAAAAAATCATGGAGGTCATGAAGATACCATGTAGTAATGGAAAAGTTTTAAGATTTCTTAGGTGGTGCAAGAGAGATGTTACTCTTTTCCACGTAAACTAAGGGATTTCAAAATGTATTTATTAATGTAATGGCTGAAGTAAAGCATGCATTGTTTCCAGGAAAGCAGAGTTATCACAGGTTAAAATTCCAGTGCTTACTGTATCTATTGACAAATGCATACAATTGAGTTATTAATAGCACAGAGTAATCAAGTTCAAAGAACCTTAATGGAAAATGCAGCACCACCTTTCCTACCAATTGTTGAGGCATCAGTGATCAGGTCTCTTATCAGCAGGCCTAAATGCACACCCTTAGATGTCCAAGATATTCTTTAGCCTGCAGGAAATAAAGGTGGAGTCGTTGCTGCTGGTTTTTTTTAATGGAGTAATCTGATTTGTACAAGTTATTTTCTGTTGAGATTAGAATTTGGGGAACAAATTAATAAGATTGTAAACTAGTACAATACAGTAGTCTTTATATCACTGCATTTTTAAATCTCCCCCCACTCCTTTCCTCCAGCTCACTCTCACATTTTTTATTTTTTCTAACGTCTCATGGCATTATATAAAGATGTTTCATTTCTAAATAGCTTAGGAAGTCCTGGTCTTTTTTTCTCTCTTCCCCCCATAGTTATAGTATTTTCTATAGGCACCTCACCCCTGAATGTTGTTACATTATTATCAAACAGAATCAAAGTTAAAGAAGCCTGTCTGTCCTGAAGAACTAGAAGAGAGCAGGCTTGTTTATTGAATAGCAGCTTTAACTGGAAACTCTTTCTGGGAAAAGTGTTGGGCTAAAATGTAAGGAAGAAAGACTTTTGTTCATGTTGGTTTATATGTTATCATACTGGGAAAAAAATTACTCACTTGCCCCAAGTTATGGATCATTTGCGAGTATCTGACTAATTGTACAGAGAAGAATTGGTTCACTTCTAAGGTGGTCACTTCTAAGTTTGTTTTTCTGCTTGCTGACACAGATCTCGATCGAGTATAGCGTCGTGTACAAGTGTAAGCACCCAAACTGCTTCTGACGATCAGGTTGTCAAATTCTGGGATGAACTCAGTTTAGTTGGCTTACCAGATGACATTGATGTTCAAGCCTTATTTGAGCCAACAGGTAAGATCCACTGTTGTCCTTTTTTCCCCAATACAGTAACTGCAGTGGTATGAGTGAAGTTTTGCAGCTGTTGGGTTTTTTGCTGTGGTGTTTGTCAAGTCTTTGATGGTGCTTTGGTAGCTTTTGCCCGTGTCAGGTTGTGTTTTTGCAGTCTTCTCTCCAGAAAAGAGATTCCTCAGCTTTGTGTGAGGAAATATTTGTAATCTGCTGCTGAACTGGTGTTCAGCACCAGTACTTTCAGTACCATGATTCTGTTTTGGGGAGAAAAGGGAAGAGAAATGAGGCACAGCTTAATATAATTCTCAAAAATTTTAATCCTATGACATTACCTGATCTGCTGCAAAGGCAGGGTTATTGGAAACAATGGAATAGAAGATTTAAAAGAGCAGCACCATTAGAGCAGTAGAGGCATAATGCACATCCATGTTTCAGAATCTGCACATTTTCTGTCAGAAAAATCTCTAGTTTGTCATCTGCTCTTTCATTTCAATTGAACTTTTCTATTAATTAGGTTATTAATTACTTTTTCAGAAGGCATCTGTGTCCAAGTGCTATGATTACATGATCAGGCACTTGAAACTTATAAACAGATAAAAAAGATGTGTTGTATATAAAAGAAAACTGCAGTGTTTTTAGTGTCTGATAGTAACTGCAGTATATTCAGTGTATGATAATAGGGGTTTTCAATGTTGCAACAAGAAAAAAATAGGAGGAGGAGACTTCCCTGTTTTTTCTGGCAAGTATTTACTGCTAGAACTGAGTTGCATGGTTGGAGGAGATGCTTGACAGAGCTGTCTAACCCTGTCCCTTTCTCTCTCTGAACACACCAGGTCACTGCTGGGCTCATCACCGCTGTGCAGAGTGGTCTGTGGGAGTCTGCCAGACTGAAGAGCAGCTGTCGGTGAACGTGGACAAAGCTGTTGTCTCAGGGAGCACAGAAGTGAGTACAAACTTGAATGCTCAAGTCTGTAAGTAAACAGGGTGGGTAGGGTTGGAAAAAAGGCAAATGCAATACAAAGTGTCACTAAAAATATCCATGTTTGGATCTCTGGGCTCCCATTTATACTAAGGTTTTCTTGGGCAGATCCTCCTGCTAAAATCTTCTGTTGCAGTTTATTAAAAGGTTTTATGGAGTTACACAGAATATGTCATTAATTAGTTTTGAGGTAGCTAGAATGTAGGAAGAACCACATTGACCAAAACAAATTAGAGACAAAAGAAGAGTTGAGTTTAATTAGCAAATACTCTGATAGGTAGAGGAAATATTTATTGTACCAGTTAATATTCTGAAATTATATTACTCAAATATAGTAAATTTCTCAATTACTCCCATGCCAGTTTCAAAAAGCAGGTTAGTATAAAAAAAGCCAGTGTTTGCTATGAAACTTACAATGATACTCTACATACTCATAGAAATACACAGATAAATATTTAATTTTTAAACTGAAGTGATACTGTCTTTGGAAAAGTAAGTACCTTTGAAAAGGATGAATTTGTTCTGGTGTCATATTCTGGTACCATTTTGAAATATTTGAGATCTATTTCACATTGGTTTTACCACATGTAGCTGTGTATTTTGGTCATATTTAATAACACCCAATAGGGTTTTTAAAAAACTTTATTATTTTTTATATTAAATCAGCCATGCTGTCAACAAATTTTTGTAATTTTGGTGGTTTTCCCATGGTCATGCTCAGGCCTTTTTTCACTTGAGTCTTCTTAGTTTTGTGCATTATAATAGACCAAAGCAATCCAGCAGAAGACACCAGTAGATGTTCTCCATTGTGTGGACTAAAAAGGTGCTTTAAATCAGTCTTTAAAGACAAGCCATAGAATACAGCTTTCCTTGCACCTTCTTCTGTTCATATTAAAGAAATACTTTGTTTTGAATAATTTAATTAATTTCTGTGTTTCTGTTTTCAAAATAAGATTATTCAAAATGAATGAACCTGACCGTATTAAGTTCTAGATGAGCTGGAAAATATTAAAACATTTGTGTGTGTGTGTGTGTGTGTGTATGTTGGTTTAATGACAGTAAGAACTGAAAGAATATTCAAAATTGAATCCTTAAATTTTGCTGCTGATAAGTTTTTGCCCCCTTGTTTTTTGCTTGTAGTCATTTTGTGATCAGCTCATTCCTGTCTATAGTAATTTTTTTTATAGAAATCCTGGTTGAGCTGTTCAAGTTTGTGTTTTGCCATATTGAATTTCATCCTGGTTTTGTTCTTAAAGTCTCATTTCTTTCTGTGCAGTAGCTTGGTCCTCTCCTGTGCTCAGGGTGATGGTGCCTCCCCCTTATGTCATCAGTACCATTTTAAGTTTTGCATACATGTTTACAGTGCAATTACTTAACTGCAGATTTTTTGAAGAATTAACATCTCTGGCGTTGCAGTTTCTGTTTCGGCCCCATCTTTTCATGTGCTGCACTGAATCTTCCCAACTGATCTTTTCAAATTCTGCAAGGAATGTTTAGATCCCCCTGTTGCACACATTTCATGGCAATGCAGAGAGAGGTGTTTGAATCGAGTGCCATTCTGTGTGTTTTCTATTCAGTCTTTGCTGAAGCCGTTGAGAAACTTTCTTTGTGCAGTCCAGCAGTCAGCCAGTGAAGAATGATGCTGGTGTGGTTATTCTCTTTTATCCTTCTTGTGATATCCCCAGGGAGAGCTGAGTAAAGGCACAACTGCATTCTGGAAGAATAGCTAGATGGAATTGGACTTCTTTATCCCACTCTCACACCAAAGATTTGTTTGCTTTTACTTTATTTTTTCAAAAAATATGGACCTAACTCTTCTGTAGTTCTCTGTTCCTGACTACAGAGAAGTGTAGTGACTGCTCAGGGAGTTTGTGTAGAACTTGTTTGGAGTCCATGTAATCCTGGGTTTGCTTGTGTCCAGTCTGTAGTGCTTGGTAATAATTTTTCCACTACTTTTTAACTTTTTACTAAGATTAAGAAGGCAAAAAAAAGGTATAAGGTCCTCGTTGTCCTGTGCTATAGAGGAAAAGCTCATCTTTCTGCAAGTTATTTTTAAAAAGTTTGGAATTAAAGGTAAATTAATTAATTGAATGTATGTGTTTGTACATCTTGTGCTTCTTTTCATTTGGTCCTCTTTCTAATGGGATGTTCCTACATTTTAAAAGAAAATTTCTGTTTAGATGTTCTGAGATCTGTTGGCCATGCAAATGCAAGTATGTGCTCTGGGCATACAGAAAAATAATTTAAATAAAGCCAAGCTGTATGCTGTTTCCTCTGCTTGCCACCAGACTTGCTCTGGATTTGTTGTTATTTGCTTGGTAGGGGATTTCTGTCTTCTTGGAAGTCCTTCTGGCATGAGGAACTGGTTTGTGATGTGGTCTGCAGCACTGACATCTTTCCTTAGCTGGGAAAGTACATTTTCTTCTTCTGTTCATGTAAAAATGCATATTTGAAGTGTAACCAACTTTTGATAGTATAGTCCATTGGTTTAGGTATTTTAATTTTTGGAGAGTATATCAGGCCTCTTCTTACCTTGAGGGACTCTTTAATTTGTAAGCTGCATTCATGTTTCTCATTAGTTAGGCTGCCTATTGTTTGCAAATCTGCTTTAACTGGATATGACATTGTTTCTTATTACTCTGTTTACCAGTTGAGATGTCCATTTGGCTTCACTGAACTTGTGATTGCATTAGTAAAGCTTGTGTGGACATACTTCACTGGGCTGTTCCAAAATACGTATGTTTATCCATTTTGGTTTTCTTCTGGGCTCTGGTTTGCTGAAGTTTTGAGCCACAGCACTACAGACATCTCAGTGTCTGTGAATGTCTCACAAAATACCCTGCTTAGCGTGTCTTTCTTCTTCAGTTCTTTTGATTTGCTCATTGTGAAAGCCTGACAGAAGCACCTGACCAGATTATTTCATGTATTTGTGTCTAGACAGAGGTGGATTCTTTGCCTTTGTTTCAAAGTCTGGGGTTTGCCATTCTTTACTATTCATGAGTGCACAAACCTGCACCTGTGAGGTGTTTGAAATCTTGTGTCTCGTGCTGGCCTGTGACAAGGGACAAAGAAAAGCTGGAATAAACAGTCAGGTCTGTGCTGTAGGTGCCTCAGTTCATCTCATTGCTTGTCTTGCTTATCTCAGCAAGGGAGAGTCATGGATTTTCTCAGAACTGCTTTCTACCTTTAGAGGGTCACAAGGAAGAACTGGTGATCTTGGTGACAAACCTAGTGCCAGAGCTTTTCTCAGGATGACTCCTAAGAATTCACCTAATTATCCTGGTACAGTATGTAAGGTAAAGAGCTTGAGCAGCCTGATGTGGCAGTGCCTTCCCCCACTACTTTAATAGCATTTCATGTGGTTTGGGAGTAATTTTGTTTCAAGGTTTGAAAAAAAACAACTCTTCAAAATAAAAACGGAGGAGAGAAAAGTTCCAGTGATTTGTTTGATCCAAAACTTAACTCACTTTTCTTATCATTCATAAGTGTTTTGTTCAGTATATAAAATCCACCATAGTAAAGAAGCTGTCATGCTGTCTGCTTGAGGGAGACAGACTTTTATTGGTGTTTCTACAGATAAGTGTAAGATCAGTGTAAGATGCAAAAACAATGTGAATTGAAGACTTAATAAGATAAACTGAGCAAAAGAATCTGATCAAAAAGAAGTAAGAGTTTTTTCCCATGAAAAAATATAATAGATGTGGACAAGTGGAATTTACAGATTTTTCTTGTATTTTTGGGTTCAATCTTAAACTTTTGTACCTCTCCTGCATTTTGATACTTGGAAATGTGAACTTACTGGCATTATCATGTAAAATGTAGAGGCCTTTAAGGCTCACATTGTTCACCTTTTAACAAGACTGGTTTCTGAAATAGTGGTTCCCAAAATATTGTCAGGTATTTTTTATAGTAGTTTATCATTTTGATGTTTATTTTGCATGTATTGAGTAGGTCGCTGTTTGTCTACAGTCAGCTGAGGAAAAATAAAGTTTGCCAATTGCCTGCCTTACATTTTCTAGCCATAGCTACTCTGAGTACATAGTCCCCATACAGAGTCCCAAATAAGGTGGACTGGGTTTTTTTTCCCCTCCAATATGTAAATAGCTCAATTCAGAAAGTGAGTTTAAGGAAGTAGATAATGTGTTTAAACTACTTTTGAACAAACTAGGTACAAGAAAGGAATGCAAGGGTAACTTTCCCAGCCAGCTTTCTCTTCTGATAAGATGTAGAAAGCAGTTTCCAAGTCTGGGAGAGTTTGTCAAGGACAAGTCAAAGAAAACAGTGTTGGTGGAAACCAAGAAGGAGGTTCCTATCTGCTTGAAGACTGTCTAGGAGAAACATGATAGTAATGAAAAGTGTTTTAAATTCTTTGCTCAAGAATTGATTCTAGCACGATGCCTACCAGGCTAGATCAGAAACAAATAAGTTAAGGGGAAAGATGGAGAACATGTTGATACATCATCTACAACTGTCCATATTTTGAATTAGTCTTCACCCTTTAGTCTCAGTGTACTTCTAATCTTTTTGAAAATTGTACATGTTTTTAATGGGGAGTGCATGTTTTATTTGTGCTGCTTCAAGCTGAAAACCAGTTTGGCTAAAATGATACTTTCTTTTGTTCCTTGTATGTAAAAGTGAGCATCAACATCCTGATGTACTGTTAACTTCATACACTGTGGAGATTGTGCCCATTTAACTACAGCAATTTTTCATTTGGTTTTACTTTTTCTTGAGAAAAGCTGTGTGAGAAATGGTTTAGATGAGCAAATCCTGAATGTAGGGATGGTGTTGGCTTCGTGTATGTCTCAACCAAGCTGAACAGGGCATGGAGTGATGTAAGGTTTTCCTAGATAAAGTGCAGGATTTGCAGTTCTTTGATGCTTTAAAAGCTCCTTTCTTCCTTTTTCATTATTGGAAGAAATACTAACTCTTAAATCCAGAGAAAAACACATGAAGAGAATGTAATCTACCATAATTTATACCATTTCTAGGCAGCATCCTCTGCATTTGCCCATTTTTTAAAGACGAGCATTGTAACATGAAATTAAATAAGCAGCTCTGCTATTCAGAAGTTCCTTTCTCAATCCTTGAGTTTTTTAATGGTGCTTTTACACACACCAGGCACTTGGCTTCTCCTCATCTCCCTTCACTACAGCTTGGGAGGAGCTACCTGGCTGCTCTTGGGAGTGGCTTCTGATTTTATCTCATGAGTTTTTTTTCCTGTACTTGCTTTTGTCCTGCAACTGAGGAGGTACTGCAGGAAGTATTCTTCCAAAATAACATCTACTTTTTTTCATGGTTGCTGTATCTTAGAGATCTCCAGCACAGAAAGTGCTAGGGAAAGGAAGACTAGAGAAATAGTGACATATGTCTCACCAAGAAGACACTTGCATGTGCTTTAGCTCAGTTTGGTAGTTTCATTCAGTTCCTGGTGTGTTTTAGACATACTGTAACAGTTCAGCAATGAGGGCCATGGGCTAAGTTTTTCATGGATTTCCTTGTTGTTATTTGGAGTTTCTCTAGAGATTTGTAGACATTTCCCTGCTTAGGAGGACAAGCATTGTTTTTAAAGTATCTTACTGACTGAGGGTACAACTTTAAGGATATTTTAACAATGTAAATTAACTTCCTTGATTTACTCTGTTCCATAATAATTTGAGTTTTGGTCACTTAAAGCCAGATCCTTGTTGTCTTGAAGAATGTGAATTGTTGTTACAGCTTGTAAATGACATCAGAAAGCCTATGCCAGTTGGTTTATAGCTGTATTTCCCAAGTTCTGCAAAGCAGCTGTGGTATCTTAAAATTACCATAGTTGGCTCTGATTCTCATTCAGATTCTTCTGGAACACCTTTGTACACCCTAAATTACGTCAGTACAGCTTTGGTAAATCTGTTCAGGTAAAGAAGCTGCCATGGGACCTCTTCCTGTGTGCTCACATTTTTTGCAGGTCCAGAAGTTTGAGAACAGATATTTGGTGCTTAGTGAGCAACAGCTTAATTCTCATTAGTATTGTCAAGTGAACAGCTATTAAAGTATTCTTTCATTTGAACCAAAATAAGCTTTACCATAACAAGAGCATTGCTCATTTGAGGTCACAGAATCACAGAATGGTTTGGGTTGGAAGGGACATTGAAGATCATCCATTTCCAACTCCCCTGCCATGGGCAGGGACAGCTTCCTGCCAGGTTGCTCAAAGCTCCATGTAGTGGGAAGACAAGGGGGAATGGCTTCAAACAGAAAGAGAGTAGGTTTAGACTGGATTTAGAGTGGAAGAAATTCTTTCCTGTGAGGCAGTGAGCCCCTGGCACAGGTTGCCCAGAGAAGCTGTGGCTGCCCCATCCATGGAAGTGTTTGAGGCTGGGTTGGATGGAGCCTTTGAGTGACCTGGTCTAGTGGAAGGTGTCCCCAGCCCATGGCAGAGAGGTTGGAACTGGATGATTTTTAATGTCCCTTCTAACCCAAACCATTCTTTGAGTGTGTGATTCTGTTTATCCTTCTGCAGTGAAACACGGAACAGAAAAATGTAAATTACACTTCTAACAGATAAAAGAGTTTTGTTACCTATCAAAACACAGCACCTTTACAGCTACAGACTTAAAGACTCAGCTTTCAAAACAAAGTTTCTGTTTCTCCAGTTGTCTCATAGACCACGTTTTTTAGAACAAAATAAAACACATTTTCTTAAATCCCTGCTGGTATTTAAGACAATGAAGTAATAGTTAAAACTGAGTAAATGCGAATTAAGAGCTTTGAGCCTCTCCTAATACATTTTTGTTATTATTCTGGCACCTAAATTATGGATACCTTGGGATATAGTTAGATTCCACACTTGTATGTGAATCTTCAGTGATGTATTTAAAAGTTTGTGAGGATTACTATAAACTAGACTGGTCTGTCTGAATAGTTATGGTCATAAAATGATGAGAGGCAGTAACATATGGGAAAAATGTGGCTAAAGTAAAGCCTGAGCACTTCTGATGATTGAACGGGTCTGGAAATTACTTTAATTTTGAATTTTCCATTTATTGAGAAAAACACCTTCATTTATTTTCCTAGCATTTCTTGCATAATTGTTCACCTCTGAATACTTTGATACTTGGGTCAGTGTAGGTACATGGCTGAGGGAGAGGTTGTTTGTAAGGGTTAATTGTTGCAATGTAATTGAGGTTTATAGAGTCTGTTTTTTCTTTCCCCACCATTTGTTAGATGGATTGATGTTTCAGATTTGTACTGTGTGGCAAGTCAGCCAGCCAGCCAGTGGGAAAAATAAAGGCATACAAAGCTACAGTATTAAACTGAAAATATTTAATTAAAAACTTGGTTCTAAATTAATCTGATGAGTATTAGGCTTTTTCTCTAGCCAGAATTTCATTTAAAATAAATACAGAATTTTTAAGTTATTTTCCTGTAATTAAACATTTTTATTATTAACATTCCAGTAAAGCCAGTACTGTGCTTTCAGGATGTTAAGGTCTTTGGAATTTTTACAAGTGGAAAAGTTTATTAGGAATATGAAGAAATACTTAGAAAAAGAAAGACTATATGACACATGGCAAATTTAGCACTTTTTAAAATTAGCATCTCAAGAAACAAAAGATGTTTCTTTCTTTAGAGACAGAAAACACTGATCTGTTTATGTCCTAATGTACAGCAGAGTATCAGTATACCAAATATTTTTGGTGTTTGATTTAGAGCTTTTTCTGGGTACTTATTTTTGGAGTTTGATTCTTATCAGGTGCAGATATTTAAATGTCACTTTTCAGTCTCTGTAGTAGTTCCTTGTTTGATAACCTGTTATCAGTGTGATTCTGACTTGTTGACTGGAAGAAGGAACACTTGATCATGTTAGACTTATTTAGCTATGGTTAATTTTTTATATTGTCTTCATCATGTAGATTTTATTTACAAGAGGAAGGCAGGCTTTAATTTGAGGATTGCAGTTCAGAGGAGAATTTTCCATCTCAGATGAAGCAGAACAAATGATGCAGATTTTTAAACTAATTTTTTTGAGGTTTTTGTTTTGATGTGTTTTGTTACAAATTTGCTGTGAAATAACATCTATGTTTGTATCCCTACCTCTTTGTTTCCAAGTATATGAAAAAAAACCACTGTGACTTTGTCTGCAGATTAAGTGGTACTGTCAGTGCACATTGGAACTCACCAATTAAACTGTGTCTTGTTCCTTATTTGGGCCATAAGAACCAAGTCCTAGAGGTTACCCTTGCCAGGAACAGTGGTCAGTGCCTTTTTTCTGATATATACATTTTAGGCTTATGTAATAAACTTTTTTCAGAGCGAGACAGAACTTTTCCAGCACATAAATACAATTCCTGTTACTTCCATTGCTTTGTGTTCCCTACAGCTTTGCCTGTCTGAACAGAAGCAGGGTGTAATTTCTGGCAAGTGAATCTACCAGAAAGATCTTTCCCATAATAACTGCATTTGTGGAATACAGCAGCAAACTCGAGAGGAGAATACTTGGGTTACTTAGGCAGCACAAAGTGTCTTTCCTGAAGATGGTTCATGTGGCTTCCTTTGGAGAGGGAGGTGTTTGATTTTCAGCCTGACCCATTGCTGTTGTCTCCCAGAGCAGTGGTGCTGCTGGTTCCTGCTGGGGAGCCAGGAGGAGGCTCCAGGGAGCTCGCCCTGGGAGCGCTCCCGTGGCGCTCAAGTAGGGAAGCAGAGTCAGCCTCGGTTTTCAGTGGGGGCTTTTTTCAAGCTGAATGCTTTGAAAAATGCACCTTTCTTGAACTCCAGATGTCGGAGAGGTGAGTACCAGAATTGGGAGAGAGATTGTGGCTACAAAGACGTTTCTGAAAGGGTTTTGATGCTGAATAGGCTGATAGGCACTGAGGGCAGGCTGAGGTGTAGGAACCAGACAAAATGGACTGGGGGCACAGAAAGAGACTGAGAAGCAGCAACAGCCCAGGAATGAAAGCCGAAGAGCCTAGCTGAGAAACATGAAAGGGCCTGTGTTCCTGGAGGAATTTCCAGTGCAGGTTTCCTTTATTCAGTAACATTCACTGAAATAATTTACTGAAAGCGCTGAAGTGAAATTGTTCAGTGTGTGTTCCAAACTGCTGAAGTGTGTTTCACAAAGACCTTTTCTTCCTTTTGCATGACTTGAGTAGAAAACACTTTTCTTCATAATTCATCAAAAGAAATCCCTTTTTTTTTTCCTCCCCCCAGTTCCCTTGGTGTATTTCGTAAATGTTACTCTGTGCATTAAGGCAGTGACACGGTAATTCACAATTCAAGATTTTACAGTCTGAAGGGAGAGGGAATGTGTTAAAACCAAAGGATCACACTGTCCATTCAATCAAGAATGTACCTTCTTCCTTGGTAATGTGTCATTTTGCTGGTGGGACAGACCCATTTTGGGACTTTGCTGTAGAAAATGAGAATGCAGATACTTGGGCTCTCCCTTTCTCCTGTCTTTCTACGCTCAGCAACAATTGGATAGTCCCTCAATGTCTACAAAAGAGAGAAAATGACAGTAAAGT
Organism: Notiomystis cincta; assembly: GCA_013398075.1. NCBI lineage: Eukaryota > Metazoa > Chordata > Aves > Passeriformes > Notiomystidae > Notiomystis > Notiomystis cincta. The sequence continues at coordinate 72,244 of VZRX01001722.1, forward strand.
CCCCAAACTTGGAATGTGGAACAAGGAAATAAAATCTCATTTTGAAATGTATTAAAATATTAACAAATTTATTCAAATTATTATGCCATTAATGTTTTCAATAAATAAGAAAACCAGAGCTCTGTATATATTTAAAAAGTCAGGAAACCATACCCATCTCTTAACCAGCATGCCAGCAGTAAGTTTATAAAAATTTACACAAGGAAGTGTGGCAGTACCACCAATCTCCTCACCGTTGTAGGTGTTTTAATGCAGCTCCCCTTTTCCAACTTTATTACCACCTCACTCACGGTTGCTTCTGATTTAAATATTTTATATTCAGTCTTTTTCATAGCTAATCTGGGGCTTTTTATTGTTGGTGCTCAAGGGTCTAATTTTGCCCTTTGTGTGATGGTTATATTTATGAAAAAGACTAATCAGTCTTTTGGAGTTAATATTGGTTAGTTTCAGTCATAGACAGGTCCTCATTATGCTTTGAGCATTATAGAAATAAAAAGGCCTCTTCAGCAGCTTTCTCCTTAATATATAGCACAGGAATAAAAGGGAAAAAATACCTCTATGGGACTAGTAGGTGTATTTGCTCAGCTGTAGCATTGTTTGCTTAGTGTTACACAACTGACTCTAATCTAGGTTTCACAGCAGTTTCCCTTTTATATAGTATTTTATTTAAGCATGTCTATTAAATTTATCATGGATGTGGGTCACATGTTTTTTTTTTTGAATGAGAGCTTTAAAGTCCAGACTCTTTAATGAAATTAGAATCCTAAAGGGGTTCTGATGATTGCAGTCAAAAGAGTCTGAGGCTTCTTCCTGTTTATTATAAATTATATTGTGGGTTTTCATTTGGGGTTTTCACCCATCCTCAAAAAAATCTTACAGCCATGCTTTAAAACTCAGGAATGCTCATATTAGTCTGTTGGCATCAGTTTGCTTTTAAGCAGTAGCCTAAAAACTACTTCTGAGATTGGTGTACTCAGCAGCTCGCAGAATCAAACCATTAGCAAAAAACAGTTCTGAACTCCCTGAAGATTTTATTATTGACTTCCATTAGTGTAAGTTCTGTCCCAGAGTTGCAGATTGAGCATAAATATTGCAGACATCAGTATGAAGTAGTGCCATTAATGCAGGTGTCGTTGAGTGTTTTTTTAATAACACGGAGCAAATCAGGCACGAGAGAGGCATCTTAGGAATCTTCATAAATGTGGAGCAACTGCCCTTCTGTGCAAGTGCATCACCTCAGTGGGAAATACAGACATTACTTGCATTAAAGCTATTTCTCCTAATAGGACACTGTTGATAGTCATTTATTTATGTGAAAGAATTAATATTGTTTATTTTCATGTATATAGTTGTCCTTCCCATTCTGCACATCTGACCTGGGAAAAAAAAGTAGGCAGACAATAGTAGGCCTGCTGCCAGTAATGAATGTGTAGGTGTTCCATGAGTCACAGTCATGATTAATTATAAGAATCCTATTAAATAATATTAATTGAAGAACTGATGAAATGGCATGTTCTCAAAGCAGCACTTCACATCAGTTTTTTTTAACCAGTGTGTTTTCAGTGATATTAATGGTTTACCTCAATGATGTCACTTTCTTCTTCACTACATCAGGGAGGGAAAGTAGCTGTTTTGAAATAAATAAATATTTATTTCCTGATGTATCTAACATGGGTAAAACAACTTGATACACTATATTGTAGTGTCATGGTCTCACTTCAGATATGTGTATTCAGTCTGCAGTCTAGACACTCCTTTTTTATAAAACTGCAAGTACTTCCACATCTAGCCTTTCCCTTTGCAGTTTTTAATTTATACTATAAAACTTTTTTCTGTTCAAAAAATTTTCACCCACTCTGCTTCAGTATGAAATTGCTTTGCAAAGAACTGGGAAGAACAAGAGAATCTGCAGAATAAATAGTCAATCTGAATCTAAATACCCAATCCAACCAAATATCTAAACAAATACTGAGAGTTTTTTTCTTTTCAATTACTGAAGGTTGTTACAGACTATTAGGTGTTGTTTGTGTGGTATTTCCAGGGAGATGTGTTGACAAATCATAAACCTTTAAAAGCAAATAGAGAACTTCTAGAGAAATGACAAAAGAAGACAGTTCAGTTGTTGAGCTTTGTGAGGGAAATGCTTGTTTTCCAAAATGTAAATGGAATTGATACATTCAATAAGCAGGAGTTTCAGTGTTTTCAAATGCCTTCCCAGGTGAGTTTTTTTAATGAGAGCAGTAGATGCAATAGGTGAAATAGATGGCAAACCATTGGGAAGACACCATTACGCATCCGTCACATCAGAGCGTGTCCGGGGCACCTCCAGAACGTTTGCTTCCTGTCAGACATAAAATCCTGTGATGGATGAACCCCCCAGTAAAGGTTGGCCCTGGCAGCAGTGCTCACTCGTCTGGGAAACTGAAAGGTCAGGATGCACAGGATTCTGGTAGGACTTGGAGCTGAGCATCTCACTAATGTCTGATTGCACTTTCACTCCTAATTGTATGTGAGCTTCTTGTGTGTGGTGCTTCTGGAAGTTCATTTCTGTAGGTGAGTTCCCTCTTACAGTCTTACACACCAGTTGAACGTTTTACAGCCTTTTCTGAACTCCTTTAATTGAAATAAATCAATTCTGTGGTAAACAATCTCCTGCCTTACGGGTGTTTTAAGTAAAATACTCATCCTAATACTGTGACAGAATTGTTATCTTAACACTGTCACAGCATTAGGTTGTCATCTGAGGCTGAGATTTCTGTGCCATCAGATAAAATTGGTTTTAGAAAACAGTGCAATCATCTTGATTGTTTTAACCATCTGAACAGCTCTCTAATACAACTGGACTGCTCACATGAATTAGCTGAGCAGCCTGTGTCTCTTGAGGAGTTTATTTGTAGATGATGATGATGATTAAGCCCAGGAACCACAGTGAAGTGGACTCTCCACTGTGTTAGCATGGGGACAGTCTGTGTTTAGGGCTTGTGACCTTGCTGTGGACTTAGAGCCTGGACTGTGTGGAAAATGCCCTGTCCAGAGCATATCAGAGTCCACAATAGAACTCTCAGAATCTCAGACTGGTTCCTGCTCTCTCTCCAGGCACCACATCTTTTGTTGACCCAAATTGTTTCCCCTTCGCTAGCTCTGATGCATTATTCATGTTATTTCAATGTGGTTTTACTTTTGATAAAGGAGTGGGATTTCCCCATTTGACTGTAAACATGGTGAGAAAAAGCTTTTAGGACATTATTCCAGCCCTAGTTTAGCTGTAACCAGCTGAAATATAAATATAAAAACCTCCTTGTCCTGTCATTAGAGATTAAGGAAAAGCATTATGAAGAAGTAGGACTGTGCTTGGTTTGATTTTGTGCCACCAATGAAACAGAAGCTTCATTTAATTGTTTGTACCTTTACACATAACAATGTTAAAAACCAGACAGGATCTTGTAGTGGGGAAAAAGGGGTTTAATGTTAAAGAGACTGAGTAGGAATTGGTGCTGGAACAGAAGAAAATACGTACATTTACAAAGGGAATCTGTGACATATAAAGCATAACACTAATCTCTGGCAGTTCTTTTCCATTTGATGGCACTAACATCTCTATAATTAAGAGCAATGGAATTATTTAGAGGAAAACTGTGTTATAAACCATTCTTTTTTTAATTGAACAGCTGTAATTTCTACCAATGGAGAAAACTATATTATAAGAAAATGATTATTAGTTTAAAATGCAAAGTTAAATGAATGCAAAATTAACAAACAGATGGTGAAGAATTATTGTGCTTTATTTTACTCCTGGGTAAGAGGGCTCATGCAGGATTGTAAAAATGTCATCACACTTCGTAAACCTGAAAGCAAACAGAATTTGCAGTTGTGCACATCTGTTTTGGGACACTGCTAGAGGGTTAGAAGAATCAATGTTGTTTTCAAATAAGGGTATTCATCAAAAGGATATCATTTACTTAACAGTTATGGCTTCTGCTAAGCATCAGACTTAATGTTCTGTGGAATTCATTACAAAATTTGGCAGCTTTTTTCTTCACAAGCTACTGAGGCAGCATTCTGCAAAACTGAAACAAACAGCCCCTTCTTAGCCTCACCTCCCTGAAGCCCGGAACAACAGTTGAATAACCTGCTTAAATGTTTGATCAGTAATTTTAGGGTTTTAAATTCTAGGTCAAGATGTTGCACTTCACAGTGCTTTCCTGAGGAACACCAGTGAAGGAACAGGATTGAAAGACATTAGGCTTATCTATCTATCTATCTATCTATCTATCTATCTATCTATCTATCTATCTATCTATCTATCTATCTATCTATCTATCTATCTATTTCAGTGGCTAGTAAGTTAAAGAATTGTATAATGTTTGGGAATACCATGTCTTGGGAGGAGCAGCAGGACAAATACATGTGAGTGAGTAATTTAAAAAAAGCTAAAGCTCCAGCCAGATAAAACATGGCAAGCTTTTATTAGGAAAGAAATTATATTAATGTTTAAGCTGGTAGTTTCAAAGTATGCCACCTAATTGCTTTGTTTGAGCTCAATTTACAAAAATTAGTGAACTGAAGCTGTAGGATTTTGTTTACGATGACTTTGTGCCATTTGGAGAGTGCAATTTAGGAACAGCCAAGGAAACAGGAATTATGAACAATAAGGTACTGATTGCAGTCAGTGGGGAAGGAATACTAAGGAGGTGCTCACTAATGAGGAAGGTATTAAAGGCAGGAAATCCTTGCATTTTTTTATGTCTCTACATAATCCAGAGTTTCTTGTCACCCCATCCCCTTCTTTTACCCTATAAATTATATGTATCATTGAGTATATATAGTGACTTTGGCTGACATTAACTTTCTGTTAAATCAGGGTAATGTATCTACAAAGTCTTTCTTAAAAGTGCATTTTTAAGATACTAAAATGAAAACACAAAATAAGAACATGTCAGAAGACAGATTGTCTGCACACAATTAACTTCCTTTGCACACAGTGAATGTCTTTTGTTCTTAGGCCTGATTATGAATCTTTAATTACATGATCACATGCAGAAGAGTTTGTGCCTAGTTCAGTCCATAGGATGAACATTGCTGTCTTAGTATAAACCTCTTCAATATTCCATTTTTTCATTATTATTTAGTGTGTAGGTATGTAGACTATTCAGATACTGCTGGAAAGAAAGAATTCCTCATTTCTGCATGAGTTTTTCTATAATGTTTTTACTGTAGTGAACATGTGAATAACTTGTCTATAAATTTTTTTTAAATAGCAGATTTATATGGCCTTGTTATGTATCTGAGGTTCTTGCCCCCTGGAGAAGTTGAATTTATTTTTGTCTGCTAATTTGGATGGCAAATTGAAAGAGTTTCAAAAATACTCAGACTTAGTTAAAAAGGTTGCACTGATAGTCAGTTCTTTCTTCACTCTGTTGCAGTTGTGAGTGCCCAATCTATGTAGAAATTAAGGCTGAATTTTTACAGGGGAACGAAAACTCCAAACTTTTAACAGTAAGATAAAAAACTAAAAAAAAAATAAGAAAAATTTCACTTAGTATCATCAAGGAGGAAGTGAAACTACAACTCTTTTGCAGGCCATTGCTCAGTTGCCATAACTAAATGCTTTTCTTCTCTCACGAGCTATCCACAACCTTTTTCAATACATCCTTTCTTCCCCTCTACAAATTAAGCACAGTCTCACAGGTAATAGGTTTCTTTAATGCAGTAAGTCTTTTTAAAAGGTCTGCTTAATGCATGGAATCCACATTTGATGTATAATCCTCCCTGTGTTTTAGTGCACATACACAGGTACATGTGAGTGTGCCTGCTCACTTTATCTGTGCCTCCATGTCTCGGCCTCGTGTTTGTCTGCCTGTATCATTTCCTTTTGTCAGGGAGAGAAAGGAAGAGGCAGACCTCCCAAACTGCAGGTTTAAAGCCTTTGTGGCCACATAAGAGCTCTGCTATTTGAGCTGGCTGGGTGATAGTGATACAGCACTAGGTGTCATAGGAGAGTGTACTTCTCCTTGTAATCTTCATCCAATTTCAGTTGCCTCAGACTTTTTGTTCAAATTGATATTTTTAGCCACATCTGCTCCTTAATGTATCTCATCCCTTTTGCCTAGGTTCTTTCTGAAATCTGTCCTATCACCAATTCCTGTGTCTTAGCACCTGAGTTCCCTTAGGTCTTCATCTAATTTGAGTGCCCAGGTTTGATTAATTGGCCCTTCATGTGTTATCCCTGCCCCTCCTCAGCTTCCATCTCCATCCATGGTTCTCCTCCCAGTCTCAGCAGACTCACACAGCGAATCCCTTTTGTCTCTTTGCTCCTTACTTGTCCACGTGCCTGTGTACTGGATACTCCTGTTCCCCAGATGATTAAGTGACAGTAGTATCAGGATCCTTAGGGATGTCTGCTTTCCATTCCAGTGGCTTTTTGTGCTTAAGCTTAGAGTATTTATTACAGACTTCCTCTCTGTAATCCTTGTCAGACTGAAGGAATCTTTGCAGGAGGTACATGATGTCCAGTCAGTACTAGAAATTGGAGAGGATCAGTCATGATCAATGAGAGTAGGTTTTTCTGTGATTTTTCACTGACAAACTTTTGGAAGTGTTTTACATTTAAAAAAAAGGAGATTGTTTTCTCAAGTTTGGTCACATCTGGATGGATTTGCAGGGAAAGGGCAGAAGTTGCATCCCCCACACTAGAACTCATGACAAATTGTAAGTCCCATGAATGAGGTTGTTTTTAAGATGAGAAAAATGGTTTTTTAATGATTTCTCTATTCTCAGAAATGGCTGGGAAGTTTTGCCTAAGTGTTCCAAAAGTATTGAAGAGTATTTAGACAAATGTTATGAGAAGTTTAGCCTGACTTTTTGTTGTTCAGAAAACTTGCAAAAATAGACAAGAATTTATATGAAAGTCTTTTTAAGCAGTCTCCATTAACATCCCTTCTTTGATATGCCATGCTGACAAAAACTTTGGTGTGGACTTGGCTGTGGTACCAGTAGAGAACTTGTGTCAACATATGACAGCTCAAGGCTGTCATCTAAATTTTGACCTCCCTATGGATGTGCCTACCTGTGTTTAAATTCCAGCTGCAGGCAATGACATCTGGCCAGTATTGTCAGTGGAGCCTCCAAATGGACACCCACTGTTTGGCCAACTGAATTGCCATGAAGTAAATTCCATAAAATGACTAAGCCTTATTAAGTGTAATGAAGTTCGGATGTCCTCGTCAAGCCTTGTGTCATTTGGAAGCATGATGTGACTACATGAGCAAGTTCTCCTTCAACTTTAAATATATAAAGACTGCTTTATAAGTGTATTTATGACACAACCTACAGAAGGCTTGAGCTACTTCAGAATCCCTGTTATGATTTAGGAGTGCAGGAGCTGTGATGGATTCGACAGAAAGTTGACTTTATCCCAGTATGTTCTGCAATGACCAGTAACAGATGCCTAGAGAAGATCATTAAACAACAAGCATGTAGCAATGTTTCCCTCAATTATTTTTTCTCAAGCCTCCAACAATTTGTGGCTCAGCCTGTGCTCTGCCAACACAAAGAAATGTCTACACACACTTCTTAAGACCTTCCGAGCATGAATCAAATGGAACTGGCACAATAGTCTGTTTTCTGAGCCTGCCAAAAAGCAGCCTCAAACCAAAGCTGATGATTTCTGTTCTTGCCTTGTTTGTCCTGGAGTTGCTGATGCTGAAGCCTAATAACCACAGTTTAAATTACATTAAACATTATTGACCTTCTTGTTGTTGACAGTCTAACTAAACAACAGGCTCATGTGTGCTCTTCTGCCACGGTGGATATTAGATGGGAATTAAGGGAGTAGCTGGTTGTTAGCTGTGGAAAAGCTTAGCCTCACTCAAAACATTTACATTATCCTAAATCTTGCAGAAAACGAGGAGGTGAATAAAAAAACTACCCTTTTTCCTCATGAAAGTGTGAAAAAAGCAGCAGTCTGTGAGGGAAATGATATGCATGCAGTTATTCCACTAGCTTATGTAATGATAAGGAGAACACAGCTCTAAGGCACCCAAACCCTTCCGTGGAGCTTCTGAATAAACAGGGTTTGGGAACATTTCAGATTATATGAAGAGGAATTTGTGTGCCAAAAGTTTACATGTTTTCCTCTACCTATTTCAGGTTTCAAATAAAAAACATGTATCTTACTGTTAACCTATTTACTGCTATTACAAAAAACACCCCTCCAAAACTTGAATGCTTTTTTCTCTGAATTCTTAAATGCCTTGATATCAACATGATTTATTTCATTAATGTAATTTTTAATGAAGGTTGAAAGAGGCAGCTGGTGGGAATGAGAAACAAGGTAGTGACTTGTAGAGAGCCTGAAATTTCTACACTTAAAGGTAATTCTGCTTTCTACTTTGATTACATGTGTTGAGTCACTGTGTTAAGGTTTGAGGAAGAAGAATAACTGCTCTCTGATTGACTTGCTTCTTATAAATTGAAGTAATTTCCAAATTTGTGACATGAGTCATATAAAATTAAAAAGCTGATTAAAATTAAAAAGGTAACTTCTAGTACTCCTGGAAAGGTGCTCTGTTTAGTACTTCTAATCAGTAGTTCAGTGGAAAGCCATTAATTGCTTTTATGTTGCCATCTTACTGCATTGTGCTCCTTAGTGCTTTATGGTACTTAAACTAATGTATTTGACATGGGAGGTAGTAATGGTGATTAGTATCTGCAGGCAATATAAAGCTTTTTCTAGATGGTGGAGTAACCAGTGAAGATTATCAGAACTAGCAGAGAACAAACTTCATTAATGACTGTTCACGTGAAAATTTCTTCATGCTCTCATTAATGACAGGCTATTAGAGTCCAGTTCTCTTCAGTCACAGGTTGGTGTGACAGCATTTCTCAGTAGCTAATCAGTCTGAAATTTGTTCTTACAGGTAATACATTAAATTGTTTAACCAAGGACAGATGGCTTGTGTGTATTTTTGGATACACCATCATAAACTTAAAATTTCTAATTGTTCTCATAGGTTTTGTCAGCTCATCTTTTTTAAAGAAAAATTTCATAATCAGTGAAAAACTGGTCACTTTGCTTAAAAACATTTTGCAATTTACTGTGCTAACATTTAGATTTAGGACACTAACAAGGTTGCAGAGTACTAATTTAAAGACTGTATTTTAGCCTTTCTTTAATGTCTGCCTTTTAAGGGTTGTTACTTGTCCAGTTACTGAGACAGTAATACTATAGCCTAATTCTAAGGGCAATAAAATAATAATAAAACACAACCTCTGGTTATTACTTGGTACTATCTGGATAAACTCTTACATTGTCTTAAAGGCATCTTTTTATAATTTGAACTTGCATGGGATTTTGGAGTACTCGAAAGTATGGAGCAGCAGGAAGGTTAGAAATATGTAAACAAAAAGCTGCCACTCTTGTCACCATTTTCCACTTTGGCCATCTGTTTCCAGTAAAGCCAGTAGGATTTGTGACATTCAACTCAGCTGAACAAGGCAGAATTAAAGGTTTTGTTTAGCTGGTTTTGGTGCAATTACAGTTGTAGCAAGGAGGTATGAGTTTTTGTCTTACTGGAAATTGTCTGTGTGGTTTCTGCCACTCTTATTCCATGGAGGATGTTCTCCCATAGAGCTAGAATACAGAGCAGATGATAGATTTTCTTATGTTTTCTGTTAGTTCATTCTGTCCTTCCTTTTCCACTGTATTTGTACAACAATGTCATATTTGAGCCAATGGGATTAGTGAATAAAGGGAATTGTAAAATTAAATTTTAAAGACGGCATAGCTTTTGCTTTCAAAAATTAGTTCCTTTTCTGTCTGAAAAAGCAGATATGTTAAAAAAAAAAGTCAAAATTGCCAAGTAGAAAGAGGAGTGGACAGTTCTAAATGATGGAAGTCACAGTAGTAAGAAGTAGCAGAAGTAGGGATGAGCTCAGAGCTGTCTTGCTATGGACAAGTGCACAAGGAAAGGAACTGTTGGTAACCAGTGAAGGACTTTCTGAATAGAAAAACAGTCTGCTGGCTCTACTTTAGTTTATTTCCTTGAATATACTATGAATAAGTAATGAACTATCTCTCCAGCTTTCTGACACCTTGTAAAGTTGGTTTTTTTTTTTCCTGTAGAACAGGAATGTAAAATTATTTGATCCATTAACAAAACAGTGTTTGTCTTGCTTTGACAGTTTACCATTTTCAATACCTGCCCTTTGAGTATTCGGATTCAGCTTCCTCCCCCTTCATATAACACCTTATTTTGTGCTCATAGTAATGAAACTGGAGACTCCAGACTGTCCCTGGCTCTGATGCTGTCCTCAGATGGACATGCATCTCATGGGCAATATGATTTATTCCTTCATTCCATCTCCTGCTGCCATGATTCCATATTTTAGCAATAGTAAAGTAGTATTTGTTACTGATTTTATTTAGCAAAGCTTTTAATTTTTTTGTTTAGTTTAATACACTTCTGCTGTTCTTTTGGGGTCATAGCATGGGGCCTGGCTTCAGAGGAGTGTTGGCTTCTAGCACTGGAAAGTAACTCTTCTCACCAACATCTGCTGCCAAAAAAATCCCTTTGGGCATTAGTTTCTTCAGACTGCTTTATCTCTCTTACAAATTCAGCAAATGTTGATATTCTGTGCTTTTTATTTGCTTCAGATGATATATACCACATTGTTTTCAAAGTGTGTTTCACTTATCTGCCAAATGCTTTTCATTGCCAGTGCAGTTTAGCAGATGGGTTTGAAGGGTTCAATTACATGTAACTTGGGCTTCCATTTTTCTTCCAGCATCTTTATGTGGTTCCTTAAACCAACATCAACATTTTTCAAGGTTTTTTAGTAATCCTGTAGTTTGCTCGTTTTCAATAATTTCATCATTTAGTCATAGAGCATTTGGGAAAAGTTACATTCTGATTTTGTATTTGCTACATACCATGGTTGATTGGTGGTTTTGAAAAACAGATGTGGTATTTAAAAATGCCATTTATATTGCTATTTATTCCACTATTCCCAGCTTTTAATAAATGTTGGATTATTTGAGTGCTTACAGCTCTTTCATAATTTTCTTTCCTGATTAAATAGTTATTAAGGGTCAGTGATGGGATCCAACAAAGTCTTACTGAATACTTTTTTTGAGGGATACATTTTGGACCTTAGCTCCTCCCAAGTTCCCCTTCCTGGTTGTTAGGGGTTTTTGGTTTGGTTTGGTTTGTTGGGTTTTGTTGTTGTTGTTGTTTTGTTTTTTGGTTTGTTGGTTTTTTTTTTCACTGAGTAAAATCTTTGAAAAAAGTGTGGCCTTGTAAGAGCTGGGTCTTAGCTAAGCCTGGTCCATCTCTATAGGTTTTTGGAACGTGAAGGACAAAATAGGGCAGGGTTGTGTGTGGCTCAGTGTGCAGCTACAGTTCTTAAAGTTGGAGGCTTTGGGCTGTATTTTCAAGGTTTTACAGCTAAGTTCAGGATTTACCTTGTGCAGCATCCTCAGCAACTGTCCACTGAAGGTACCATTTCCTAAAAGGAATTTCTTGCAGGACTTTGGTTTTGTTGGCAGTCCATAAATGTAATTACTGTTGCTGCTGCCTTGCCCTGCTTCAGGAGCTCCATGTTATTATTTGCTTACCTTGTCCCCTCTCCTCTCCTCTGCTTTTCAGCCAGTAAAGTAACAGGAAACACCTTTCCCATACTTGCAGCAGATGTTAGACATGGGTAGAGGTGAGATGTCCTGCAGGTCAGAGGACTAGGCTAAGCATCACAGCCCACAAACTTGGCAGGATTCTCCTTGGTGACCCCCTTTAATTTCTGTGCCAGAGCATTTTATCTTTTTACACTGCAGTTCTGTTTAGCATATACTATTATTTTTTCTGTCTCTTGTCCATGAGTTGTGGTGCAAGCAGATATTTTTCTGAAGATGTTCATTTCATCTGGTTTTAAAGAATATCAATGCAGCTGTTGACAGAGGCAGCTTTGTGATTTGTATTTTCATATGGGCTGGTTTTGATATCTGTGGACTTGCAGTAGCATTATTTCATGCCTAATTTCATGCCAGGCTTTGAGACAGAGAATTGTGGTAATAAATATTGTCTGTATTGTAAGAATTAAGGAGATGCAGTACATAACTTTTCTTTCATTTGGTTTATGTTCATATTTGGATGTTACTTGGCACTTCAGCTAGTAATCAGACATGCCAGTGTTAGTGTTGTATTTTTATTGTGAAAAATGAGAGTCCCTGAGTTCGGTTGTTGCTGTATAGTATATACATCTTCCTGTGAGCCACTGACCTGTTTTTTCTTTAGTTTACTTAAAATCTTATGGTTCTGTGCCTTAAAAAGTATTGTTGCCTTGGTGAAAAAGTGCAAAAGGATGTTACAATGCTTCAGGGACTGTAATGAATCCCAGAAAGAAAAAAAGACTGATTAACTGAATCAGAAAGGTGTGGGGGATTTTTTACAAGCAGACTGATAGACTCTGCTCTCTCTTGACTAGAGAACTGGGGGATCATTACATAGTTCTTTCTGAGAAATTATTTCTCTGGTGTCTAATAATAATTGTGCTTGTTTATGACTTCTCAAAGTTTGGTGATGATATATTTGTGTAGTCTTGAAAGGCAAGATGAGAAGAAAGTGCAAGGTTATGTAATGCATTATCGACCCAGAGAGAATTGTATAATGCCAGTAAGATTTTTGGGAGAACATCGTATTTGATTTCCATTTGCATTTCTGATTACAGTGTCTGTGGTTTTACATTACAGCTTACAGAGCCATGTGGTTTTTAGTCATAACCTATTGACAGTATGGTGTCATCTGCCTTTATTTTCAGCATAAGTCTCCAAGCCCCATTACTGAAGGCACAGCTCAAGTTAGATAACATAGAACAAAAACGCTTTTCTGTGACAAGAAGAACCTTAATCGTCAGAGCACATTTAGAGTGGGTTTCATTAAATATTTTAAGTCAAGATTTGGGAGTGCCATTGAAAGACACCACCCACTAATTTCCTTCTGAGTATTCACTACCTCCTACTGGCCTAGGTGTTTGTCTACTGAATGAAGGAGGGGAACAGATCTGGCTAAAAAATTACAAGAAAAAGTAATTTTTTAATGACTTGTTATGTTCATTTTTCAGCGATGTGCATTTTGTAAGCACCTTGGAGCCACTATCAAATGCTGTGAAGAGAAATGTACCCAGATGTACCATTACCCCTGTGCTGCTGGAGCAGGCACATTTCAGGATTTCAGTAACTTGTCCCTCCTTTGCCCAGACCACATTGATCAGGCTCCTGAAAGATGTAAGTACACAGTGTTCAAATGACACAATTAGTACTGGGTTTTGTGAAAACTGCTCTGTCATAGGTTCAGCTCAAGAATGGGTTTGTTTAGATGCACTGTCACAGTTCATGGACCCAAGAATTCACATGTGTTAAGGGACAGGAAAGATATGAGTTCATACACTTCAGTTTTTAAAGAGCAGCAATGCTGCACAGTAAAGTATTTTTCTTTTAATGACAGAACATGGAAGAGCTTTTACTGGTAAGGCTTGTCTTGTGTCAGGTTTTAGTACAAATTGATAGACTTGCTTGTCCTAACTCAAATTAGAGCAACCTTCTTGCAAACACTTTAGCTAAATAATAGATTTAGGTCTGCTTTATTTTGTACTTGTTCCACAGAGAGGTTGGTTCCAAAGCTCTCACCTTTATCTTGAGAAGAATATAACTGTTCCTTTTTGTAAGACTTGATTAAGGTTTAAAATGAATGTATTTTGTTCTGAGAAGATTAGTTGAGAAAACTGAAATAAAGTAGTAGCTATTAAATAAATTAATTAAATTTAAATTTCATAGGAATGATCCAGTTTTTATACATAAGAACTGCTTAATAATTTTTTGGGTTCACTGAATTGCTCATAATTTTGAACGAAATAATAATTGAAAAAGTTACTTCTTTTTAGCAAAGGAAGAAGCAAATTGTGCAGTGTGCGACAGCCCTGGAGACCTCTTAGATCAACTTTTTTGTACTACCTGTGGCCAGCACTACCATGGGATGTGTCTGGACATTCAAGTGACACCTTTAAAAAGAGCAGGTTGGCAGTGTCCTGATTGCAAAGTGTGCCAGAACTGCAAGTAAGTGAGACTTACAGGACATGGAGGAGGATGGTGTGAGATTTATGTGCTGTGATTTTGAAATGCCTATTTTATTAAGTGTTTGGGTTTTTTTCCAAAAAAGTGTAGATTATTTGCCCACTTCTATCTGTCACAATGCTGTATTAAGTAGCTGAGAAAACCCTTGTATTGGAAACTTCACCCTTACAGAGCTGAGCTGGAAGTCTTGTGTGTTTTACCCCCAGAGTTACCATTATACTGGCAGGTTCTAGAAAGCAGTAAAAAATTCTGATTTTTTTCCTCCTTTTAAACAGGAGGATTTTTCTCAAATTTGCCAAATAAACCAATAATTTTAATGTAGTGCCTTCACAGTCTGAGAACTTGTGATTTTACTCAGCTGACAGTTCAGTTGTGCCTGTACCTACAGATCTCCTGCATTAGACCCTCTCATAATGTCTTTCAGAGGCAGATAAAGAGTCATCATGAAAACAAAACCATGGCTGAGTTGTGCAAAGAAACAAAGTGACATGAGTGACTGAGATTGAGTAGCTGCACCAGACAAAGACAGAGACAATGAAAGTTAATTGCTGTAGCACTGTAAGGGTTCACTGAGAAAATTCTGACTGCTTGTGGGCTTGTTCTCTTATAACTTAATCTGATGGGCACTGCAGGGTTCTTTCACTCACTTGTTTTTTTGTAGGACTTACTGAAAAAGAAGTAAGTTCAGCTTTAGTCAGATCAGCTGGGACAGTGTGAAGGAAAAAAACCTTCTCTACTACTGCCTCATGTGTCTGATCAGTCAATGCTTTCCTGTTTTCCAAGCAGAACACTTGGTGTTTGCTAGCATTCACTCAACCCACTTCAAAGAAAGGGTGTTCCCTGATCACACAGAGCAGATAGCAAATCTCAACAATGAAGCTAGAGTAGAGAAGCATGTTCTAAAAAGTATCCCTGAAAATGTTGTACTGGGTAATTACAGCATCTGCTAACAAATTTTCTCTGTAGTGGTAAAGTAGAGAAAATGTGATGTTTTCACACTCAGTCCATGTGACCATGTGAGATACATCCATGGGTCTGAGGGAACTGGTGGATGAAGTGGCTGAGCCACTGTCCATCATGTTTGAGAAGTTGTTGCAGTCTGGTGAAATTCCCACTGACTGGAAAAGGAGAAACACAGACCCCATGTTTACAAAGGGAAATAAGGAAGATCTGGGGAACCACAGCCCAGTCAGTCTTACCTCCCTGCCTCCCAAGGTCGTGGAGCAGATCCCCCTGGAAACTGTGCTGAGACACGTGGGACATCAGGAGGTGATGGTGACAGACACCATGACTTCACTGAGGGCAAACAGTGCCTGAAAAATTTGGTGCCTGCCATGATGGGGTTAAAGAATTGGTAGAGGAAGAGCAGCTGATGTCACCTACCTGGACTTGAGCAAAGTGTTCAACACTGTCCAGCACAGTATCCTTGTCTCTGAACTGGAGGGAAGTGGATTTGACAGGAGGAGCACTCCAAGGATTAGGAACTGGCTTGAAGGCCACACTCAAAGAGCTGGGTCAGTGGCTCCCTGTCCAGGTGGAGACCAGTGATGAGTGTTGTTCTGCAGGGGTCAGAATTGGGGCTGGTGCTGTAAAACATCTTGGTTACGACGTGGGCAGTGGGACTGAGGGTCCCTCAGCAAGTTTGCCAGTGACACCCAGTGTGGGGCACTTGGTGCTGAAGAGAAGGGACAGCATCCAGAGGGAGCTGGGCAGGCTGGAGAGCTGGGGCTCTGTGAACCTCATGAACCTCAACATGGCCAAGTGCAAGGTCCTGCACTTGGATTGGGGCAGTCCCAAGCACAGGTACAGGCTGGGCAGGGAGGCACTCGGAGCAGGTTGCCCAGAGAAGCCATGGATGCCTTACCCTGGAAGTGTTCAAGGCCAGGCTGGATGGGCTTTGAGCAACCTGGTCTAGTGGGAGGTGTCCCTGCCCATGGAATTGGTTGATCTTTAAGGTCTCTTCCAGCCCAAACCATTGTTTGAGTTTTTAATTACTTAATGCAGTACAGCAGTTTTTTGCTGTTATTGGAAGAATAGCATTTTAAGCATATCTTCATGCAAAGAAAGGAGTTTTTAAAATACCTGGTCTCCAGGTAATGAGGTAGAATCTATCATGTATACCATATACTGCAAGGCTTTATCTAGGCAAATCTTGTTGCATGTTTACTTACTGAATTAATTAATTTAAACTAAGGCAGAACACAATGCCTTTAGATATTACCAAACTATTTGTCATATTCTCAGCAAATTTATTTTACCACTGGAATCTGTGGTGGAGCTCTGTAATACATCAATTTAGAAAAATTGAAATCTCTTCCTTTAATGTTTGTTTTGCTCTTGCAGTCATATTGTCTGACATTGTAGGAGCTCTGATAGTCAGACTTGATGGCTCCTTTTTTCCTTTGGAAAAATTACAGTTCCTACAGACTGTAGGAACAAGTATATGTGGATGTTCTCTTCAGAAAGAAATGAAATACATATTTCAGATTTTTAACCAATTTCAGTACAGAAAGGCCATTAAATCTGTCTACACATGTGTAAGTGAAAGTGGGCCAATACCTAGAATTCAGAATGGTTGCACAGGCTCAGCTCTTGGTGAATAAACATAGCAGTCTGCACTCACACGTAAAAATTAATTTGAAGGCATTGTCTCTGGAGATATTTGTAAGAAGTAATTGTATATTTTTATATGCACACTTCTCTTCCTATTTCAACTTTTCTTGAAACATGTATTTTGTTGCTGTTTATTGAAGTGATTTTTGATCACTTGCTACTTTCCTTAGACACTCTGGGGAAGACAACAAGATGCTGGTGTGCGATACATGTGACAAAGGCTACCACACTTTCTGTCTGCAGCCGGTTATGGATGCTGTACCAACAAATGGTTGGAAATGTAAAGTAAGTGGAAAGGTTTCACAGTAATTCCTTGTCATTTATAAGAGCCCAAACTTTGTCATCCACACTATGCTGTTCCAGGTGTATTGTGGATTGCTGTTGCCATGCAGTGTAATTTGTAATTTCTGAAGGACTCCCACTTGGATGTAAATCCTGTGGCTCTGCAGCTGCTCTGTGGGGGGAGCTGTCAGTGCTGTGGCTGTCCTATATAGGACAGTAAATCAACCTCCAGAGGGAAAAGAGAAGTGTAGGTTCCAGATGGAGTGGATGACTTTCAGTTAATAACAGCTGCTCTCGTGATACAATGGGAACCGAAATGTAAACTCAAAGCTATATAGTAATATATGGAATCTATACTTGAAGTGTCTCTAAATTCAACTCCTCCTTCCTTACCAAAACAGTTCTGTGGGCTCCTTTGCATTTGAGGAGGGCAGGATGAATTTGTTGTTTTATCAGTAACTTTGTAAGTAATTCCAGGATAATCAGGGAAATCACTGTATAAGAGATGTATGTAATGTTACACCAGATTGTGGCAGTTATAAAATAACTGAGAGTAGCAGTGAAAACGTTTGGTCTCATAAGAAATACTCCTTTCAAGTCAGTGAGTAGTGTCAGGAAACTTCTTGCTGTTGAGCAGGTCATTCATGCTCTGCTATCAGTTCTTTGATAACTTTTTGTAAAGTTATGAAGGACAAAAGCTATTAAATTAATTCAAAACAGGAAAATGTCAGTTAATGGCAATTCTATCACACTGTGAAATATCATAATTAACTACTAAATTCTTGTGATCTCTAGAACTGTAGAGTATGTGCTGAGTGTGGCACACGAACAAGTTGTCAGTGGCACCATAATTGTTTGGTATGTGACAGTTGTTACCAACAGCAAGACAACTTATCTTGTCCTTTCTGTGAAAAACTGTGCCTCCAAGACTTCCAGAAAGAAATGTTGCATTGTCACATGTGCAAAAGGTAAGAATCCAGCTTTTGATTTGATTTGTAGTAAAATGCATAAAGCTTATGATGAGCTGTGTGACACTGATGTGTTTCTGGGAGGGATATACACTTGTGTTTGATGTACATTGCCACGGGATCTTGTGCAGCTCCTTGATCCTTCATCCCTAAATACTATGAACAATAGCAGGTAGTTTTATTTTAATCTTAGCAAATAAGTGTGAATTGGCAGTTACCTGAGGGTACCTGGCAGTTACCAGCTGCCTGCTGGTGCTACTTCTTGCTTTGCACCTATTTTGTGAGGAAGCAGGCTAGAAAAATCCTTGCCCTAAAGTTTAAAGAGGTTTTTTTTTTATTTATTTTCAAGTTTATGTTTTCTGTTTAATTTTACGTCTTTTTCTATTCCAGTAATTAAAAAAAAATAAAATACACTGTTTGGAACATTTTAAGAATTTAAGCTGTGTTTCATATTCAGTGGTATTGTATCTCACTGTGCAACATCATGATGATGCTCTACGTCTTGTGGAGTCTGATTGGCTTTAGGGACAACATAGGTCTTCATGTTTAAATTTGTTCACTGTTTGACATGCTGACATATCATGTTTATTCCTCTAAAATTCTCCATAGTCAAGCATTGGTTGGAAATCTTTATTTCCCTGTAGGAATGGGAAACAGAGGTATTTTTTAATGGATTTTTACTATGATGCTTTATATTTTCAATAATCAAAATAAATTAAATCACAATAAATTGATCTCCCCAGATGGATTCACATAGAATGTGACAGATCTCCAGGTAGTGAATTGGAGTCTCAATTGAAAGACTACATCTGCACTCTTTGTAGACAAGGAGAAGGGGATCAGACTCAGTCATGTGATGTAATGAACACTTCTGAACTAATTCCTGAACCTGACAGTATAACAGGTAATCAAGCTTAAACTTCACAGTCCTGAAATGCTAACATCAAATTTAACATCTGCAGCTGTCTCACCAAGTCTTTTGTGAACCAGCCACTCGAATTCTACTCTGTGAAGTTCATCCCCTCCTTTATCTAACAGCAGCTGCTCAAGCAATCCATGGCTGGCTTCTCTTTCTGGTTTCAGGATCCTGGATGCAAACATGGGCTTGTGAGCACCATAATTGTGGCTCTCAACCTTCCAGCTCCAGCCTCTCAGCCTGTAGCTGTAAACTTCTCTAATTTTTTATGGATGTGGTACAGTTCATTAATGTATTCATTTGACAGCCTGGCTGTTTCACTCATTTGTGCCTGGTAGATGTTTCTGAAGACACTCAGTTCTCCTGTTTCTCTCTTGCTGCTGGTCAGTCTCCCAAGTGCCTGTTCTCCTCCCTATATCCAGGAAGGACACAGCAGTGGGAGCTGGACTGTGTTCAAGGGACAGGTGTATAGTCAACTGGACAGCTTTTAATAGGTGTCCTTCTTCAAAGCCTTATGTGATCAGTCATCTTGTTCCTGAGAGATTCTTGTCTAAGTGGACAAATCAAGCAGAAGGCAGAAAATTGTGGAAAAGCGTGAAGTATTTTTTTAAAACTTAGTAAGAGTAAGGAAGCACAGAGAGAACTTGGATCTGCTGATCTGAGTGTAGAGGGTCATCCCCTAATAAACTTGGAACTCAATGCCTTCATGTATTTCACACCATGTGCTCTCTTGGGCAGCACCTACACTCATCCAGGCTGAATTGCCCTGGAGAGGTACAGCTGTGGTTAAATTCAGAAGCAAGGTAAAATGTAACAGATTAACTACACAGCCATTACCCTGAGCATTTTTTGGGGCTTAGCAGCAGTGCTTGTGCCCTGATCTTTTGTTATCCATGAGTATCTCTGGTTCTGAAAGCCTGGTAAATTTTGGCAGGAAAGGGGAAGTGTTGGACTACAACAAAACTAATGTTCATGTCCAAACTGATGTTTGGTATAAATGATGTTAGCCTGTCCATTACATTCTGTGAGCAGTAAAGACAGGATGGAAAAGGTGCTTCTGCAGGAAGGGCAGTGAAGGGAGGTAAATGTCTGTAATTGAGTTCACTCTGTCAGTGAACACGGGCACCAGGTTAGGAAGAGTGGCCATTTCAGCCTTTGCAGATCATTTCCCTTCTGAAAGCTTAGGAGAGGCTGTGGACTCCCAAGAAGTGTACTTAGAGCGTTTTGAAGATGTCCAAAACAAAACATACACTGGTACCACTCCCAGTCTCCTACAAAAAACCCCTTTTCAATAATTTGAAGGTTTATCTGCAAGGCTCAAGTTGTGAGTAGTGCCTCTGTTAGGATTTCTAGCTGGTAGAAGCATTGACAAGCATGCTCTTCTCCCCAAGGAAGAACAGGACTGTCATCTCAGCTGCCAGGAGTAATCTGGAGCTATTACATTAGTACAGGCATGCAGTGTTTTATACCCAGGAGAGCACTTTTGTACTTGAAAATCAGATTTGGAGCCAATCTAAATGATCATTTCCTTGAAGTTAAAATATCATTTTAAAGTTGGCAGAGTCTGAGAGTGGCTTTTAGAGTGCTAAAAGTAGTATCACCTAAGAGTTGCTGGCTTTTTGAACTTAAAAAAGACTTTCTTGATGCAGAAAGCTATATTTGTTTCACTTTTTTTTATGCTAACATCCATGGAGGATCAGTTCCCTTCAAGTTAATGCTTGCTATGTACTTTGTTTTCCATACTTCATCTAGTGCATTTTAATGAATTTCCTTAACTGAAAGAGCTTTTACACAAGGGAAAAAAAAATATTTCCTGTTTCTGTGCTATAATGATCCTGTCAGCCAAAGAAGCATCCAGTGGTGCCTCTTCTATGCAAAGATTGAGATATCTTAGTTTAAAAGTTGTCATGTTGAACAGGTAAGGTGAAAATCAGTGTTCCAAGTGCTGGTAGTAGATGGAACCTTGTATCTGTACCATAATCCATCATAGTATTTGTATACAAATTTGAAGCCTTCCTGCTCCCACTTCTGTTGAAGACTTGGAATTTAAGCAAATTCTTTCTTGTATTGCTCAGGCTATGCCAGAGTCTGTGACTGTGTCCATATTTTCACTATTAGGTGTATGTAATTTCCTTACAAACATGTTTTACCATCTGAAAGGTATAAAAGAGCTTCAGTGTTACTGAGGAAAAGGTTCTTAATTTTTAAGCAGTACCTCATTGACCAGACTTTTCCTAAACGCTGTCATCATTAAATTTTAGCCAAAAGGTCAAACAGTGACAGCAGCTGCTGATGCCAAAGTAATAGAATAAACACAGCAATTTTAATAACTGCTTTGCTTCTCCTTAAGCTTGTACAAATGAAATGGAAATGGAAAGTGGTGGAGAGGATATGGCATTTCAGGAACAACCCATTACTGGTGATGGCCCTGATCAGGAATCAACTGTTGGGTGTGTCACAGAAGGTAAGAAAGACTTTTGCACTCTGAGGAGGTACCAGTTCAGAACCCTCTTCCAGTCAGTCAGGTTTGCAGTGCTTTATAAATGACAAGAGGACAAAGCAGCAGGAGACACACTGCAACAGTTCTGTCTGAACTCTCAAGCAAGAGTATGAACTTCTTTGATGAAGAGGCAGAGAAGGTAATTTAAGTTTTATTGAAGGCAAAGAGAGTCTTCAGAATATTTGTGTTGTTCTACTTTTGTTTGTTGGTTTGTTTCACTTTGTTGGGACTGGCTTTCTCCGAGCTGAAAAAATAGTTGAACACTTTGTACACCGGAAATTTATCATAAAACCCAATGATTTATTGCTCTGCAGATACAGTCTCTCACACTTTCTCTTCAAGACTTTCCTTTTTTTTTTTTTTTTTTAATTGCTGCAAATAACTGCACTGTATTAATTTCCCCTGCTGTGTTTTGGGGCACATTGTAGAACTTCTTTCCAGTTTATGTGCTTCATGGTTGTAACTCCACAAGTATATTTAGTTAAGGATTTCCTATTTTATTTTTTGTCCCTTTGTAAGGGGGATAATCTTCCAGACAGGGTTGCAGCAGCTGATCATTTCTGTTTTGGGAGAAACTGCATCTTACCAAACACACAGGGAGGAGCAGCTAAAGAAGGGCCAAATCTCTAAATGTGTTAGTTACCAATATCAAGGGTAAGGAACTTGCCAGTATGTCCCATCAGTCCCAGATGATGATGGAGGATGGCTGCTATAAGGGGAGACAAGAAACTTGGATCTAAAGAAAAAGTAAAAAAACCCCAACTTTTCAGATTAGCTGTGATCATTCTGTTGTGTGTCACAGCCTGTGTAGGAGAGCCATGATTTAAACTGTGAAGAAATATTCATAATAAAATGCTGGCTGTGAACTTAGTGGCTGAGGAAGTTGTAGCAGTGTGAGTTGAAGAAGAGTGGAAGTGTAATAGAAAGTGAGTGGCCTGTAAGAGAATCAGGGCCCATCAAAGGAAGATGTGAGAAGCCAAATTCAGAGCAAAGAATATGGTTATTTATAGAGTGGAACAAGAGCTCTGGAACTCCTTGATGAAGAAAGTTATGGATGAAAAGTAGTTGATTTGGTTCAATGGAAGGCTAGACAAATATTTTTGAAAGAAATCTATAATACATTAGTAAATTAAATTAAACCAGCAGCAGCTGTTTTCATTTCAGCTGATTTCCTAAAGGCTGAAAGAGCTTTAGGAGCAAAATGGTTTTTATTTGTACTTGTCCTGTTCTTCTTAGCTTTTTGAAAGTGTTGGGACACTTAGCTTAAAATACATTCATTTGTGATAGCTTGCATCTTCAATACACAGAAATTAAAAAGATGAAGCTACTTCTGGCTGCCTACCTGGAAATGTGTGTTCAGTTCCTCAAAAATTAATCTTGTGTCTACTTTCTCCTAATTTACTCTGCTGTGTTTTCAGGGAAGAAAAATAATGAACTAAAAATACAGACTACAGTAAAAATAGGTACAAAGAAAGATATTTATAAAGTATATTTTAAGCTACATATTAAATTCACTGAAGTAAAGTGATATGTGCTTGGCCTGCACGATGTGTACCAAGTACACTTGTTGACCAGTGCAGCAGAAGTTTTTTCTTTTTCACAGTGAGCCTTTAATATGGTTGTACTTAATTACAGGCATATCACCAGAAGAAAAGACCACACAACTGGAAGCAGAAGTCTCTGTTGGAATCAGTTCAGCTGAAATGGAAATGTCTCCTAAAAAGACACCAGCATCTGGTGACAGTCAAACTGAGAAAATGATGGAAGTGGTGGAAGGTGTTCAAGCTGTAGCACAGCAGGAGTTGGACAAACAAGCTGAAGAGACACAGCTGCCTCAGGGCAGTGTGGAGGTACCAGAAGTGTCCACAGCAGACTCTCGGTCTCTGTCTGCAGTACCTGAGACCATGACTGTGACACCAGAAATGCTGGAGACTGAAAGAAAAGGAGATATTTCTGTCCCCATAGAACAACAACTGGAAATAATAAAAGTGCAGAAAGATGTAGAAAAGGAAGAAACCCATGAGAAGTCAGAAGCACCAGCTCTTCTAGAAGTAGAAACTACTGCTTCAAGTGGAGGTGTTGCAATTAGTTCACCAGTTGGAGACAAACCCATGAAACCACCAGCTGAGACTTGCCCCTCACTTCCCCCATCACTGAATCTAAACAAGACAAACGTGTCTTCCTCACCAGATGTTTCTCTAGACTTGCATTCTGCACGAGATGTGCAGCACAGTCAGCCCCCAGTGCTGCCTCCAGCTGCTGGGAGCACTCTCCCAACCACCTACATATCAGTCACTCCAAAAATTGGCATGGGAAAACCGGCCATCACCAAACGCAAGTTTTCCCCTGGAAGACCCAGATCCAGACAGGTAAGCATGTGCAATGTTTCAATACATGTTCATTAAATTTCAGTATCAATCATCAAATTCACCTGTTTCTTATAATATGCAATTCTTGTCCTAAGTGAGGGTGTAGCTTATTTCTTCAAGGAATTAATGTTCTGGTAAATAATTAAATCATGAAGCTTCTCTGGTAAGAATTTAAGTTTCTTATGGCTCATGGTTAGAGCAAACTAGGAGAAAATTTGTTGTATTTTTCATACCATATGCTACAAATGCAGATATACACAATGCTGTGCTTTTTAACTTACCTTTTAATATTCTTCATATATGCATTTATATTGGCTGGTACTTTCAGAGTGTTTTAAAGCTTCTTAAAATGGCTTTAGAGAAGAGCCTTCTGCAACTCTGTGTCCGTTACTCTGCCAGATATTTTCTTGATCGACATTTCTAATGGTGTGGTAAATAATTTTGTGGGTTTGTTACATTAGGAAACACCATGCAAGAACTGCCTTGTACAAATCATTGTGGTTTGACTAGGATTAAATTTGATAAGTGAAAAGAATCCTCAAGTCTGTCACTTTCTGCAACATCTTGCTCTCTATTCGAGTTGTGTTCTGGGGAAAATGGTTTATCAATCCAGAGTATTCATTTCTTGTTGGTGAAATTCTATACAAAAAGTGTGTCAGTGTGAAAAGTTAGTGTTCCATCTTTTCATCACAATTTATTTTTAGTCTTTGTGACTTCCAGGTTGATGATTTCATGCTTTTCTGGACTTAGCATTAACAAAGCTTTTTAATATATTGCACAATTTTTGCAGTTTTTACATGTCACACAAGGGTTCAAAATTTTTGATTCCTAAAGTATGAGAGAGTGTTCTGGAAAGTTTTTCTGCTGTTTCCACTGAGTTTAGGAGATCTGTGTTTATTGAGCTGCAGTCAGGTATATATATTATATTATAAGAAATATGTTAATGCTCCAAATAGTGACAGATTTCTCTTCAGTACTAAGTTCCTACTCTGGGCTTTTGATCAAGGGCTGAAAGCTGTTGAATGATGTTCTGTAGACTATGAAAAAGATTTTTAAATGTCCAGTTACAGGCAAGTGTTTTCCTTTTGAGCAAGATGTAATTGAACAAATCCACAATGTGGAAGGCATGTGTTTAAATCACTTTGGATTGCAGACAGAAATAGGTTTAGGTTTATTTTGTGTAGGTTTTAAATTATTCTTTCCGCTGAAAACATGAATTTTTTTAGAAGAATTGTGTACTTTTCCAAATGGAGAGTTGTGGATTGGAGCAGAAGCAAAATCCCAGAATGGCTCAGGTTGGAAGGGATCACAATGGGCCATCTGGTCCAGCCTCCCTGCTCAGGCAGGGTCGTCCCAGAGCACATGGCACAGGATTGTGTCCAGACAGTTTGGTTTCCTGTTACATGGGGATTCTGTGGGATAGGCTGGGAGGCAAGCAGGCAGTTTTTCACCAGGTATAAAACATGAGAAAGAAGAGCAGTTGTTTCTTTGTGTCAATACTATAGACACTTCAGAATGGATGTTTTCTCCAATTCTGGCTTTTGGAAACCATCATACAGGGCAGGTGCTGGCAGCTGAGAAAAGGTGATTTTCCATCATATTTTCCATGCCATTGGGATTCCACAGATCAAGAAGAGACATAAGCTTATTTTATAGAGTTTTAACCCAACATAGTGTTTCACTTCTTGTTCATCTGGAGGTGATCCCATTGATCTAAAAACAAGTGAAAAAAAGGGAAAACAATTCTGGAGGAAAAGGTGCTTCTATAAACTTACAGATGTAGCTATTTGGAGTAAACCAGGTCATGTGTGATTCTTCTCTTGGTGGCACTGAGGAACAATTGTTTCCTCAAAAGCAGATTAATTTTATGGGTTTGAGGTCTGCTTCTTTCTGTTTATAAAATAGCTGATATTGCTGTTTGTGTGGCTTTGTGTCAGGTGTGAGGCTGTGCCATGCCAATGTTACCTTGCAGCTGCAGGAGTTCTTGGCTGCCTGTCGAGGGCAGGGGAGAAAGTTACACAAATTGGGTGGGTTTCATTGAATAAAGTGAGTGTGGCTCCTGTGCCTGGTGAAGTTAACGCTGGTTTCACCCCTGCTTTCTTCTCTTGGGCAGAACTTGTTACTTGTCCAGGACTGCTCAGGTTTAAAATAGTTCCTTCATGGAGTCTGATCACTCTGTGAAGCCCAAAGACAAGCCAATATAATTTCACAAATGGTAATATTCTGCACTTTCTCCTAGAAGTTTGAAAGGCACTTTACTTTGTTGGATCATCTTTTTCCTGTTTTTAAAATGCAGAAGTATATCCATTGCAGTGGGTTTATGGAATTTCCTATAAAGAATAATAAGAAAAGAATTTCTCTGGATCCTGGATATATTTCTCTTCAATTTTATAAGGCATATGCTTCACTGGAGTCAGGGGAATCCATGTAGAAGGATAGTTTCTGATTTGGGTTTGTTCTCATTAAATTAATGTCTTGTGCTGGGCAGCAGTATGAATTATTAGCCCTTTCTTCAGAATCTGTTAATACAATTGCTAATAAAATATATTTGAATAATTATTCTGGTTTGCCACTGAATACAAAGTTAGGCATAATTGGAAGTGATTTCCTGTATTAGATATTAGTAGTTTGCTTTAGTGATGTATCTGCAACACCACATTACTCCTGTTCAGAAAGGACTAAAACCAAAAATGACAATATTCTGCTAAAAAAGATTTCCTGATCCCTTTCAGGGCTGCACTCAGTGTCACCGGTGTCAGCATCCCTCTCCCCCTGGCATTTTTGCAGGCAGCCCAACTTTGGTTAGAAGCAACAGGAGAAAATCCAGCTTCTGACCAAAAGGGGAGCAGTGTGTGAATCAAAGTGTAGGTACAGTTATGAGCTGTATGAATTGGCTGTGCCTGGTACAGACTTATTTCACTTAGGGCAATGTGTCCTGCCCTTCTGCAGACAGGGTTTTTTAGGACAGCATGTTCTCCAAACCCTCAGCTGCAGGAAAGCTGCACCCAGCCCTGTGAGAGGACCCTCTACTTGCAGGCTCAGCATCTCACTGGTTTTTTTCCTGTGGGCTGTCTCCTGTTGCTGTTCCCCTACTCCATAGTGCAGCCAAATTAATTTTTACATATGTACAAAATTTAAGTGTTCATGGATCTCAGATACTCACCAGGAGCTGCCAGCCTGGCCAGGTTTTTATAATGCTGTCATTAGAGTTGTCTCTGTCCAGTTTCTTCTCTGTGGAATAGGGAGATGCTCCACTCTTCCCTATAAACTGCAGATTTATGTCAGGGACAGAGCCTCTCTTTAATAATTTCCAAATTTCTCTTTTCTGAAGCAGTAGTCTTAGTAGAAATCATGATGTAAGTTTATTAATGACTAGTCTGACATAGATCCAGTTTGACATGAATCTGCTCAAGGAAAATGACTATTTTCTGTGGAGGTCTGTGTTAAATGGTGTTGTGTTTATTCTGTCTATCTGAATTGAACAGGTTTGAAATAGGTATTTTTGCTATGGCATTGTGTACTGGAAAGCATAAGATTAAGTCAGGAAATGGAAGATATTACAGATTTTGACACTGAAACACTAGCTGGGTAAGGAGTTGGAGAGTTCTGTAGAGTAATTTTGAATAAAAAATAATAAAGTTCTGCTGGTTTTGTAAATTCCATAAATATTATTCTAGTATTACTTCAGAGTGTGTTCCTTGAGAAATAGCATATTCAGAGGTATTTAATTTTCATGAATCATGAAGATGTTGGTGATCACTGTTATGCAACACACTGAATATCTGTTGGTGTTCTAAGAGACGTTTTTAAATTATGTGAAAAAATGCAGAGTACTGAGATGGGTTTGGATGTGTGCTGTCTTGGATATTGTGGCTTTTTTGCTGCCTCCACCCACATGGTATCACAAAGTATGTTGTAAAGGTAGATGTTAAAAAAAAAGATAAAAAAGAGTCTTTCAAGGACCAGTTTTTGTTACAGTTTTTATGCTTGGTGCTTCGTTGGTTTTTTGGGGATTTTTTGTTTGTTGTTTTTTTTTTTAATGAGGAGTGCTGTGTTTTCAAGTGATTAAAGTTTGTTCACAACCCTAAAATTACATTAAATATTAAATTGCAAATCCAGCTTTGTGCATTTGCAATTGCAGTAGGATTCATAAAGCGTTAAGCAGCTAAACACAGTCAGTGGTAATTTAGTGAGATCTCCTGACCCTTGCTGACACTGGGTTTCCTTTTGTTATAATTTACTTGCAGCTGTGTTGTTCAATTTTGAGGACTCAAGAATATGATGGAGAATTAGAACTTCCTGTTTCTGTCACAGTACATAATTATTGCTGGGGTACTGATGTAAATGAACTGAATAGAACTTTCTCTTCAGTGTTGTGTGGTAATAGGCATTAATTAAAAGCCAAAATATAATTAATGCATCTCTTTGATGTAATTCATTTGTTCGTGGTATTGTGGAAATGTGTGTTTTTAATTAAAGTTTATCTGACCAAGAATTCAAATTTTTCTGATCTACAATAAAACTTGGATTAAATTTCCAATTTAATTCTTTACAGTATAGTTCATGAATCATATGCAGTTCATTTTGTTTTGCAAGACTGAATATTTCATATTCAGATCTAATGTTCTTGTAGCTTTTTTAATCTTTTGAATATATTTAATCACTAGAAAAGTTATCTTCTTAAAAGCAGAATAATTTTGTACCTCCAAAGTAAGAGTAGGTAATTTTAGTTGTTAAATATTTTCAGCATGTTTAAGATCTTGAATTTTGACCCTAAGTCAGCATGTTGCCTCCTTTATAGATTGACATAAAGATTGTTTCTTTGATAAATAGATTTCTTTGTGTTTCTATACAGATTTTCTTTGAGTTGTCATTTATAAGAACAGTTACCTACCATTATGAATTTTAGAAGTAATGGGGAAACTAATTAAAATTCAATGAAAGGTTGAATTTTACCTGCTAAAATGGACTGTTACTTGATATTAAAACTATGGGTGGTATAGTTAAGGTAAATCTGTGCCACAGACCTGCTGATGTAGCTGCCTACCAGTGTATCAAAGCTCCTTTTTCCCCCTCATTTCTGACTTGATGTCCCTGTTCTGTCACAGATGTTCTGTCTTTGTGCCCTGAGTGTGAACAGGGACTCCTCCATCTCTAGGTTTGAAGGTGCAGAAGGTTTCTGCCCAGCACTGTTCCCCTGCTAGAGGGTGATGAACCTCTTGATCTGCTGAGTTGTCTGCATGGTGACCACTTAGCTGAAGTCAAGGAAAACACTGGGATAGCAAAACCTTCAATCCCAAGTGTTTATTCCAGCCCTGACTGGAACCCTTGAGCAGCTGCTGCCAGGAGCTGCTCTGCTGGAGTGGGTTTTGGGAGCCCCTTGCAGAGGGGAGGCATCAGAGACCATCCTGAGCACAGAGGTGGTCTGGGCACTGAGCAGTTGTGGGCTGTGTCCACTTGCCACCTCCTGTGGGCAGAATTGCCAGGTTGTTATTTTTTTAACTGTTCTCTTGTCCATATTCCTTTTCCTGTGCAGGCAGGGCTAAACTCCCCGAAAGCAGATTTATGCTGAATACCACTGTTTGTACTGAGTGTTGGTGTTTTTACCATGGGACTTTTATCCATAATTAGGTCACTGGCAAACTTTCTCTTTTAGCTCTATTGTGCCAGATCGTTTGAGGGATAGCCCTGTTTCCAGCCAGTGCAGCTGTTAGCAAGACACCTCTTTACAGTCTAAGATGAATATATGTTTTGGTGGAGTTGTTGATTCCAAAAAAACTTATTTTCCACACATCTTGATGGAGAAATTGCATTTCAGAAAAGAAAAAAAAAATCTTTTGCAAAGCCATCTCATTTTCCTTCATGCTTATTATTATTATTGTACATACCATTATTGAGAGGTGTAAATGTGTTTGGGCTTGCCCTTGTGAGCAGTTGTGAATAGCTGGGACTGTTTGTATGCATGAGGTTATTCCTTATCAGCCTGTGATTCTGCTGCTGAATGGCATTCTGGGGAAGGTAAACCTGTACTTTCCATCAGTTCCATTCTCATCCTGGTATTCAGTGTTTTTTACTCTCACAAATTTAGAATTAGGAAAATGCACTGTCCTTTAACTATTCTGATGTGTAAATTGGCAGTAAAGTTATTTATGATGTCTGTCTCCTGCAGTCTTTATTCTGTGCTTGAGAAAGTCTTCCACAGATTTTACTGTCTATGAGGAACCTCAGCATATTTTTCCTTGTCTGTCTTAGCATTTTCTTCTCATTTTGCCTTGTTTCTGGTGACAGTCATACAATACCTCACCATGATGGAACTACATAAATAGAGATAATAATTAGTTAAAAAGAGCTTGTAGGTACACCATATGGATGTATATTATTACATGTACATAATAACATGTTAAAATGTGATACTACAGCATCACATAAAAACACTGAGGTGAAAAAAAATTCAGTGGTGGGATTTTATAATGGTCTATTTGTGGCAGACTTGCAGGAATGAGCTGCTTTGTTGATTACCATGGCTGTTTTCTTTTTCTTTTGTCCAGTGGTTTATTCATATTCCTTTTGTTTGCTGTGCTTCTCAGACTAGTTGTTGCTGTGATTGGGGTAGTTCAGTCTCAAAAGTCAGCTAAGGCCATCAGTTCTTTCAAAATGTGATTTGGAATATAAAAGGGGATGTTACCACCTCCAACTACTGTCTTCTTCACTGATACAATAAAATTTAGGCATTTAATTTGTTGTTGTTATGATTGCTTTGCATTTGTATTAAGCTTTGTTTATAAAACTCATTTTGTTGTACTTAACCATCAGTTGGAAGTAAATATTCTTTTTAGGGTATGTTTCAATGAGAACCTAAAAATTCCCCACCTTCTACTCACTCAGTGAACTAATTGACTACTTAAGTTAATGTAGAAATGCCTATGCCTGCATGTGCTTTGCTTTTCAGATTTTTTTTTGTTGCTTGCTTTTTGCCTTTTGCTTTTTTCTTTTTTTTTTTTTTTTTTTTTTTTTTTTTTTTTTTTTTT
>VZRX01001722.1:103241-172775 GCA_013398075.1 Notiomystis cincta
TTTTTTTTTTTTTATGTTGCAAAGTTTTATACATCTATTTTCTCACCTACCGTATCCTAGGGGGCTTGGAGTACCAATAATACAGTCAGCCCACCTTCCTGGTCCCCAGACATTTCAGAAGGTCGGGACATTTTTAAATCCAGACAGCTTCCTGGCAGTGCCATTTGGAGCATCAAAGTGGTAAATAACTTGAATTTATTTTCATGTATCCATTGCTATCTTTCTGCTGTAGAGATTAGTGATGAAATTCTGTATCTCACACCTTAATTAATCTTCCATTCTGTTACTGTTTAAGGCCTCTAAAAACTATGGAAACTCTGGAGCTTTCAGGTTAAAAGATGTGAATTCTCCAGAGTGTACAGTATGATGGCATTGCCTTGATTTTCAGTGGCAAAGAATACTTTCTATTATCCAAATTTTTTGTGTGTTTGAGTACATCACTTTTTGTGGTTGGCTTTACATGGCTGTCAAAATAAATTACTTGAGAAGGAAAATGTCCTTAAGACTGGCAGTAAGGTAAGCCAGGCATGGAAAGGAGCAGAGATCTGAAGGATGGCTTGAATTTGTTGCTGTGGAGAAATCTTGAAGAGTGGATTCAAAGTGACATCCTTTTTAGCTGATGGGAGAATAAATAACAACTTTCCTACCTGATTAGATGGACCAAACCTTGTATCCACAGTGACATTTATCATTAAAAACACCCAAAGTAACTAAAGTAGAGTAATTTGGTTTAAATAAAGGCAGAAAAAAGCTAAATTATGAAACTGACAAATAGCTGTAACTTCCCAATGATTTAAGTTCATCTCACTTTAACTCTCATGCTAATTTTATTTTAATTTGACATCAGCTTAGCTTTTGCTGCTTTAAGCATTAATTTTCAGCTTAATATTCAGCATTAACATTGATACAAGTATGTGCTTATTCCTGTTACTAGTTGTGTGAAAATAACAATACTGATACCTGGTCTGAAACAGAAAACAAGAAACTTGTCAGAAGAGTTTCCATCTTGAAAAACTGATGATTGTATGTCCTGTGTGTGCATATGTATTAACTCCACAGCTACCTAAGGACATTTTTTGTTTCACCTCAGTACATAGAAATACATCAGTCTCCAGCAGCATCCTTCCTTTCACTCCTCAGATATCATTGCATTACATTAACTGGGTGTGTGAGTGAATTTAATTTCTCTTTCCATTAATAGATAGATGTTAATAAAATTTTAACATTGGCATCCTTCAATTCTCCCTTTAATTATGACCATAAAGCCCCAAATCTTCTTTAAGGCAGGAGTTGGAATATTTGAGAAATACTGTAGGAAATATTGAGCCCACAGTGCTTCTTTCCATCCAAGGAACTCCTGTCTCCATCAGTAAAGACTCTTCATGTCTGTTGGTGACACAATCCCCAGGGAGCTTTGTTGGTTCCATCAATATTGTTTTATGGAGCAAATGTTTTGCCTTGGTATTAAAAATATTTTGCAGCAAATGTTTGGATACCCCATACTCTGTACTCCATAGCTGGGCTGTATCAGGAACCGAGATTATTGACAAATATGAAATGCAGTAAATAATCTCAGTGCTTATTTTGTAGTTGGAAAGGTGCTTATTTGAGTACATGCCATAATTATCATCAGTTACTCAGATTTGAGGCTCTGAGACACATTGTAATGATGTCTGATACATCAGCCAGAATTTGGGGGCTTGAGTATGTTCTTTTTCTCTCTGGAAATGATTAGAGAGGATTAGGAATCCTCTTGTGCTTAGTTCATTCTGAAATTAAAAAAAAAAAAAGAAAAAAACCAAACCAAACCCCCTGAAATTTCAGACTTAAGTCACAGTATGAATAACAGGTAATTATTACTAAAAACATACTGGCTTTCCCAAAGATAATTGTAGTTGAACATACTGAATACTCCAAAGCACAACACTGCAACTCTCTATCTGCATCTTAAATAAGGAAGGGAGAAAAGAAGCTGCCTGTAAATAAGTGGATATTGTGTAAGGAAAATTTCACATTATGGGAAATGTTGATCTGAGTGTAATTGATAGAATTAGTTTTAAAAACTCTCTCTGTATGTGCTGAATTAAGAGTTTCTTGGAGCCAGCTCCCACTTTGACTTGTGAGCGGGACTGAGTCCTAATAAATTCCAGGTTTCACTTGATTATTCATAGCCTAAGAAAAACATCTATAATTACAAGTAATCAAGTGTCCAGACCCTGTGCAGAAGTCCCATGACTGTCTGGGCTGACTGTTTAAAGAGAAAAGAAAAATGAATCATAGAATAAAAGATATATTTTGGAAACTTTGCAACTGTGGTGGAGGAAATCCATATTTCCAGTTACTGAGCAGAAAATAAACATTCCTGGTTTTGGCTGCTTTCTCACTGATGATAAAGGAGATCATGTTATACCATGTAAGTAATTAAAGGTATTTCACAGTGATTTATGCAGAGATTTAATGCCCATGCCCTGGTGTGCTCATACTCACCTGAAATCACAGGGTGTTTTTTTACTTATGTTTCTCCCTAGATGAACTGAACAAGTTTCAATCCAGTATAAAAAGGAACTTGAGGCTGCATTTACATTGTTACCTTACATTGAATAGGGCCGAGGATCGGGATTCCCGGGGAAGCGGAGACCCCGTGGTGCTGGACTGTCAGGAAGAGGTGGCAGAGGAAGATCAAAACTGAAGAATGGAGTTGGTGCTGTGGTCATTCCAGGGGTAAGGACATTTTTTTAAAGTCATACTGCAGTCTGTTAATGTGACATAATTGTATTCAGCTCTAATTCTTGTATTAAAATACTGTATAAAAACCCAACGAGCCCTATGGAGCCAGGGGGGTTTGATGAAGCCTGGCTGTTACTGCTTGTGATGAAGAACTAGAACACTGCAGCTTAATGGGCCTGAGGCAATTCTGTGCTGCTCTTGCCATTTAAAGGCACAACAGTTGGGAGTCTTAAAGTCCTTCCATTTCCTTGGGTGCAGAACATGCTGGGTAAAGGCAGCACTCACTGGAACAGCGCAGAAGGAGAGAGCAGGATTCCTGCATGAGAATGTAACAGCAGCCACTGGAGATCAGAGCAGAGGTTCTTCTAGACTGACTGGTGGTGCAAGAGTGCAGAAGAGAAAAGCAGGATTTCAACAGTTTGTGGCTTGGGGACTTGCTGAACAAGAGGTGGCATCTTTGTGTTGGGCAGCATGTGTCAGGGCTTGCTTTCATAAGTCTGCCCATTGAATTTTAAAAACTTTGTGAAACTGTGTTAACCTTTTTCAATTCTGCAGCCTCTCAGTTTGTGTTTTAAGTGTCTGCCTCCTGGTTTAGCTGCCTTCCCCTCAGTGCTCTTAGAGGAGAGACAGTGGAAAGCTGGTTTCTGTTCACCTCGTCCATCCATGCCACTCATTTTCTGTAGACTTCCTTTATTTCTGTTCCTTTTCCTGCCACTCTTGACTTGCTGCTATGGAGAATGCCAGTATTTTGAGCTGTTCCTTGTATGGAAGCTACTCCATATCTCTGATCAGCAGTACCAGTTGTTTTGTCCTGTTAATTTCTTCTCTTTGTGGACTTTTATGTGTCATTTTATAGCCCAGCACTCAGCTTTATGAAATTCTTGTGCAGTTCTTCGCAGTTGCCTTTTGGATTTTACTACTCTGAATATCCCAATCCTGTTGGCAAGCTTTGTCACCTTGCTTCTCACTTGATTTTTCAGATTGCACACGAGTGTGTTGAGCACCACCACCTGTTAGCAGGCAGGCCCTGTCAGATTTCCACTAGTGCTGTTCTCTCACATACAAAACTGATAATTTATTCCCTTCTTTATTTTGTGTCTTGTATCAGTATAGGGACCATTCCTCTAATTCTGTCAGTTCAACTTTTTTTAAGTAGCTTTGATGAAGGACTTTGCCAAAAGAGTTTGGTAGTGAAGTAAGTTGCATCAATCAGATTTCCCTGTCCCCAGGTTTGCTGACTCCTTCAGAGAGCTCTTACAGATCATGATTTACCATAACTAAAGCTTCCTTGACTCTTTAACAAATTATTATATCAGTGACTCTGAGTTCTTTGTTGTGATCAGATGTCTGCTATTCTGTACACAGCTTCTGTCCAGAAACCCTTGAGAAAATAATGGTTACATTTGCTGTCTGCCATTCTTCAGAAGCACTGAAGTGATTGTAAGCAAGTGATTGCTCACTGCAGTTGATAGTTAAGCTACTTAATACTTGAAGTGTTTTTAAAAGTAAAAAATCCTACACAGTCCTAGTCTGCTCCTCATAAGAAGAGGGATTTTGGTATGAAAAACTTGGAAATCTGGACTGAAAAACAATTCATATCTTCTTTCCCCACTGTGGACTTGTCCTATTTGAATGTTCCACTTAAGGTTTATCAACTAGCCCTGCAGATTTTGA
Organism: Notiomystis cincta; assembly: GCA_013398075.1. Classification (NCBI taxonomy): domain Eukaryota; kingdom Metazoa; phylum Chordata; class Aves; order Passeriformes; family Notiomystidae; genus Notiomystis; species Notiomystis cincta. The sequence goes on from VZRX01001722.1 coordinate 107,643, forward strand.
GAGACATCCTGTTCCTCCTGTTCAGAGAAGGACTCTCATTTTTATGTCTTTGTGAAGTAATTCCTGAGAGTTTCTTTAGAGCTACATTTTTGTGTTCTTAGATGTCTTTATTGTCACACTTTCTGCTACCTGTGTAATAATATGTTGGAATACTCTGGTGTTTATGATCTGAAAAAGGAGCAATTGTTTTTATAATTTTTCCCTTTTAAAGCATTGGATGGTCAAGATTCATCAGCAGATATGTAATTTTAAACATACAGGATGAATTCCACTTAGGTTAGTCACAGGCACCTTAATGAATTACAGGCATTCACATAATTATTTTGGTGTTACAAAGCAGAAACCTGTACTTCAAGAGAAGCTGGGGTTTACAGATCAAACTTTTAAAAGTTTTTGTAATTGAACAGAGGAGAGTGAGTTAGATAACTTGCTATAAATACAAAATGGACATCACTCTCCACAATTTCCTAGAGAAATTTGATCCTTTGAGTCATCAAGAAGGTGGCAGCTCCAGAGTTCCAGTGATGTGGCTGCCTTGTGATAGAGGAGGTGAAGTTAGCAATACCAAGAGATCAGCTTTTTGCCAGATAAATGTTTGAAAAGGGAGTATTTTCAGTCAATTTGCGCAAAATGGTTCTTACTCAGCATGGGATCAGTGGACAGCCACACAGATTTGGAAGTTTCTTGGTATATCTTGGGAACAGGGAAGGAGGTGGCTACAGGTTAACTCATGATGGGTCAGTGCTGGGATTCAGCAAACACCAACATTCCAGAGATTCAGTCCTTCACATTCTGCTCTTTTGAATGTGCAATTACAAGGACTTTGTGGAACCTGTGGAAAAGTAGGTAAGGGAAATGTTTTCCCTGAAGGTATCAGGGTGTTTCAGGTGCTTTGGAGTTAGCTGGTCAGTTACAGTTGTGCTGCAGTGCTCTCAACTATTTGGTAATTAAAGCACATAAAGAATATATTCCCTTATTAACTGTTTCTCAGTAAATGCTGAGTTTCAGCAACTGTCTATCAGAAGGATTCCTCTAGGTAATGTTATGATATTTACATTTGTCCCTAGAGTTATGTTTGGATTTGTAAAATATTTCAATTATTATTTAAACAAAACTTACCTGTGTAGGACTTACACTGTATCTAAAATAATCCACATTTATATAATTGGAACAGTTGGTTAAACAAAGTTATGTTTCTCCATCATGCATTTTATCTTTTATAAAGAGCTGTGTGCCCTTATGTTCCTCATTCAGAGAAAATGTTTGGGCCTATTAGTTTAAATTCATGGACAGCAAATTCTGTATTGCAAGATTCACATGAAAGTCAGAACACAATTGAAGTCTTTCATTCTTGTTTCTCTTCCTGAGAAGCTGTACATGAACATGCTACATTAATAATGGGCAGGACAGAATAAAAATGGCTTGATGAAAAAGAAAAATGACTGTCTATAGGAAAAGCTGATGGATTGAGATCAAACCAGCTGTTTAAAGTTCAGTGCAAGTTTTTATGGTCATAAAAACTTGCACTGAACTCATAAACTGCTTACAGCAAGTAACTTTAGAGCTCTTGCTTATTCCTCTAACATACTTGGAACATTAGCTAAACCACATTTTAGGCAATATGGGACAAACTACATTTCTGCAGTTGCTCTTCGAATTAATACTCAAAAGTCTGTCACTGCAATTAACTTTTTGATAAAAAGAACTTCAGTGTTTACATGCAGGGAACAGAGCAGACTGGGCACAGTATGACAGTTTCTGCTTAGTGATTATTTTCTTCCACTCTCTCCTTCCATTTCCAGTTGGAAGCAATGGGGTAATATGTGAAGGTGAAAAAGGGAGAGGAAGAGAGTATGTCTGTAAAGCTGTAATACTGATGATGAGAAAATATGAATTAAGGCAGTAATTTCTGATGGAGGTTTGTTATGAAAGTTTCAACTGTATGAATGAATATTTCCCAAAGTCTTATTTAGTGAATGTTTCATTTTATCTCATGTCTTAGAAATTGTGATCTGCTTGCTATTTATGTTTTGTGGTTTTTTTAATAGGTCACAACCATGGATATTTCATCTAATAAAGATGAAGAAGAAAACTCAATGCATAATACAGTTGTCCTCTTCTCTAACAGCGACAAGTTCACTCTCCATCAGGTTAGGATAACAGTTTTCATTTCATTTCCCTACTCTTAATTAGACAAAAAGTGAATGAATGTCGTTGTTAGGAGTTAAATTCTGCAGCAGGCTAGTTGGGTGTTACAGTTACATTTTCAGAATGTGGTGGCTGGCACGTGCTGAGGGTGTGCTCTGTGTGTCGTTCCAGGACATGTGTGTGGTTTGCGGGAGCTTTGGCCAAGGTGCCGAGGGCCGTTTGCTGGCCTGTTCCCAGTGTGGGCAGTGTTACCATCCCTACTGTGTCAGTATTAAGGTGAGTGCTACTGTTACACACAGAAATCACTCCATTACACTGTTTTCATATTGTACTTTAATAGCACTATGCTGCCTTTGGTTTTGTGGTAATTAGGGGAGTCATTAACTTGTTAGATATTCATCAGCTAATGTGACCATTATTTGTATGCGACTTGTGAAAGACTTTAATTAAATGTCATTTTATAGTATGCATAGCCTCAAGAGAAATTAACCTTTTTGTAATTTCACAGCCATAAATAGCGCTGATTATCCAGCAGTTGGTTAAAATAACAGTGTGAGATATAAGCTTTAAACGTAGATACAAGCAGAATTAAAAACAAAGAAAAAATTATAATGCATCTTCATTTACTAGGGGCATAAGGTTTAGTTGATTCAATTTGCCTGTTGGCTGTCAGAATTGACAGCAGTTGGAGTGGTTAATTAATACATTTTACATTCATTAGTCTAGGAGAGAATGTGTGAAAATTAAATTTGAATGCTGTGAAATGACCTAGCAAGCACAAAATAAGCTATTTACTGCAATATATGCACTATACACTTTTCACTGGTTGTGATATAAGTATATCTGTATAAAAGTGGGATTTTTTTTTAAACATGCCAGAAAACTTTATTTTGCATGTACTTTACAAAATGCCATATGCGTATTTCATGCAATTATAATTTGACTTTTTGTTTATATACTACTCTTGCATTATATATTAATTGCAGTAAGTTAGCTGTTTGCTTCAGATGACTAAAACTCTAGCACTGTGGTCACATCATGACATGAGAGGATCAGTTTTGTGACCTTTTGAGGAACCAGAATGTGCACAAATCTCTGGGACCTGACAGGATGCATCCCAGAGTCCTGAGGGAGTTGGCTGATGCAGCTGCCACACCATTTTCCATGATATTTGAAAAGTCCTGGCAGTCAGGTGAAGCCCCAGGTGACTGAAAAAGGGAAACATTGCACATGTTTTTAAAAAGAATAGAAAGGAGGACAGTTTCTTTCTGCTTCATCCATTCCTGTTTATTGAAGCTTCAGAAAGTCTAATTGATAAAGAGCTCCTTGAGATGTGAGTGGTATGCCAGGAAATGTCCTGAGCTCCACAAGCCAGACCTTAATTTATACATGGATCACACTTCACTGAGCCCTTTTCAGCTAATTCTCACCCTGCCTTTTGCAGATTACTAAAGTGGTACTCAGCAAAGGTTGGAGGTGCCTGGAGTGCACAGTGTGTGAAGCCTGTGGGAAAGCCACGGACCCAGGGAGGCTCCTCCTGTGCGACGACTGCGACATCAGCTACCACACCTACTGCCTGGATCCACCCCTGCAGACAGTGCCAAAGGGAGGCTGGAAGTGCAAATGGTGTGTTTGGGGCTGGGGTCAGAAATGCTGTCTGCTGGCTTCTCCTGCATCTCTCTGTCACTTGGTGTTTGTAACATCAGTTGAATTGTAACAAGGTTTTAATTGTCTGTCAGGTGTATTAAACAAACCCAACAAAATACTTTCGAGTTGTTTCACTCAGTTACCAGTCTATAAGGGAAACTCTTATCTCCTCTTAGAACTGCTTCTTTATACCAAAAACCATATAAGTAGAGATTGACAAAATTTTCTTTTGAAACTCTTAGCAAAAAAAATTTCCAATTTCTATTCATTGTAATCACTCCATGTTCAGTTGGAAAAATGAATGGGTGCTTCACCCAAGTGTTCTTGAAGTAAAACCCTGCGAAAAGCATTTGTTTACTTGGGTGAAACACAAACAGACCAAACCTCTCACATGGTTAAGTCTCCAGATCTCAAAGTGAATGGCAACTGGAAGCAGGAACTCCTTTGACCTATTGAGCTGTTACAAGAACCCATCTGCCTGCTTTTGCAGTTTGAAGGGAATTATTAATTAGGAACTTTCTTTAAAAAGTATAAAAAATGCTGTTAAACATGTTGTTAAGTTAAAACTTACTTACTCACCTCGTTCTAAGTGGAAGAGATTTAAAGCCACAAAATAATCTTCCTTGTGAACTGAGAGTAATAGATCTTTTTGTCTGTTCTGCAGGTGTGTTTGGTGCAGACACTGTGGAGCAACTTCTCCAGGTTTAAGATGTGAATGGCAAAATAATTACACACAGTGTGCTCCCTGTGCAAGTTTGTCTACCTGCCCGATCTGCTACCGCACATACAGGGACGAGGAGCTGATAATTCAGTGTAGACAGTGTGATCGGTAAGGATTTCTAATATTGCACATGCTCTTCCTGTCCAAGTCTTATTTTAATTTTTTACCCCCTAATGTAAAAGCATAGAGGTGAAGGAAATGGTCATGTGGTAAATTACACTGGATTATTGAGTCTCAGAAGTCTCTCAGTAGTTCATTCGTGGTTGTACCACAGACTTAACTGTCTGACTCTGGGCAAATTGCTTAATCACTCTGTGCCTCTTCCCCCCTGCCCTGTGAAAATAAAAGTAATTTACCTCACAAGACTGTATTGTTGTGAGGGTGAATCTAGATTACATTGTATAAAGTAATGAAAGTTATTGCAAATAGGGAGAAATCATAATACTAAAAAATACTTGGGAGTTCCTTCCTGTGGAGGGAGATAGTTGATCTGCTGCTCCATATACAGGGTGTAACTCACAGTGCTGTAGGGAATGCTGTATATGGAAAACCTGGTTCTGCGATTTCTCCCTAAAAGAATTCAAACTAAACAACTATTTCCCATTTACTTGGACCATAGACTGATACTTGGGTCTCCTAAAACACCACCTATTTCCTTTAAATTGTATTTTTTCCCCCACTTAATTTCTAGATGGATGCATGCAATCTGTCAGAACTTAAACACAGAGGAGGAAGTGGAAAACATAGCTGATATGGGTTTTGACTGTACCATTTGTAGGCCATACATTCCACCAACAAACGGTAAGAAGACCATTGAAACCAATGGCAGGATTGCACACTGCAATAAATAGGTTTGGGAATGTGTTCTGTGCTCTGATGGAGGTGTGGCTCGTGGTAGAAGTAAGATTTTTTTCATGTTTGTTTTAAGGGCTCTTGTGGAAGTGTCCTCAGCTCTTTCGATTTAGGCCAGAGGAAACCTCATGGGAATTCTGGGTAGAGGTATTGAAGATATGGATAAACTGCTAAGAGCATTTGATAGTGAACGGGTCAAAGACATCTCACTTTGTCAAGTGGAAGGAAGAAAGCCCAGTTCTTGAAAGTTACATATGCAGAAGAATCTGAAAATTACTTCTAAGCAGAAAAAGTTTGTGTATTTTGATGCTTTGAGGCTGTCTGAGGCAGCAGTAGCTGTACCAGCAGTCTGTGTATGCATTTTTCCCCTCCTCCCTCATGTTTTCTTAATGCCTTTTCCTCAGCTCTCCCAGTATTCAAGACCAGTGCTTCCCTCCCTAGCTGCAGTCTTGAAAAGAATCAGCCATATTTTTTTGTTTGGGAGTTGTCATTTCCTTATTAATTTAAATGTGTAATTCCTTCTGATGAGCTTTGCACTTCTCTGGACATGGATACCAACAGCCTTGTGGTCTGTATGACAGCTCTGTAGCAGAGGCACTTCAGGAGCTGAGGTTACTGCAGTTTAAGTACATTTACAGCATCTGGTTCCATGGATGGTGCTGGTTAATGTTCCTGTGAGTGGCCTGTCAGCAGTTAGGTTGGCCTATGACATGATTTATGGTGTTGCTGCAAGGGTGATATCCCAGGTCTGTTTTCCCTGCATGTCAGCTCAGGGAAGTTGCTGTTTCAGTTGCTGCTGCTTTAGCATTGACACTTACTCCCATTTTTAGCATAAGCGCATGAAAGTGTTCATATTACCCCTTTATTGGGGTATCACAAGAGAACAGTAGGAGGAAGGTACAAGAATTAAGCAAATGTTTCAAGAAAAATTTGTACCCAGCAAGAAGATGTCAGTAAGATTGGTTTTCCTGATCAAGATGGAAGATGTTGTGAGGCGTTGCTTGAGAGGTCTGCCAAGAAAAGTCCAACAGAGCATCTAATGTCCCTTAACACTGGCATGTCCTCATCACAGCAGTAATTGTAACTTACTGGCCTGACCTTGGAGGTTTATATACTGCCTGCTGGAACACTTCCAAGTAACCCATTTTTATCACTAATAGAAGAATGACTAATGCTTCTGTATTTCTGCAAGTCACTTCATTGTAAAGATCTGCTTTGACAAATTCGAAAGGAAAGAGGTTCTGTAAGTGGAAAAAGCAGGAAACTTGCAGATACAGTATAGACTTCTGTTTATTTTGATAATGAGCTTCAAGTACTTAAAGCAAAAAGATCCAGTTAAGAAATAATCCTTCCTTTCTCTTTGGAGCTGGCAGAGCTACCTTTTAGAGAGAGTTAAAGCCCATGATATGTGAGGTGGATCAGCTTCACAAGATGATATCAGAGGTGTTTCACTTCCAGGCAGAAGCTGGCCCCTGAATTAGTCCTTCCTGCACACCTCCATGCAGTCCTGTTGCTTAGGGTTGGGTTCCACGGAATAGGAACCAGTCCCTTGGGAGTTCCCAAGCTGTCTTTGCAGGTTTTTTTCACCTGTTTTGTAAGACAAGTTTGTCTGCTTATTCTTTCCTGTTTTGACCAGTATTAAAACCTCTCTAACACATGTACATTTGCACAGTTGCATGTCTGAATATGTCCTTGGATGCATGTTCATAGAAATACCTGCATGTACTTTTGTATGAAATGTTTTGGTCTTTCGTGAATTCTTCTAAAACTCCTCTGAAAATTTTCTATAATTTTTTGTTTCAAAGTAAGAAGAACTAGCATTTAATGAACTTAGAAAAAACAAATGTTAGTTAGCAGTAGAAAGCTTCTTAAAATGTATTGTGGGATTCTTACTGTGATGGTTCTTGCCCTTTCCCTTTTATGTATCATAGATGTGTTGCAAATATTATTACAGGGTTTTTAACCACTTTCTTTCCAGAAGAAATAAGAGCCCCTCAACCTAATGAATAAACAAAACATTGCAGGTGTACTCTTGGTGAAGAGTAAATGGTTCTAGTGTGTAGGTATTGAGAAGGAGCTTTCATTTCTCTTTCTTCAGAAAGTGGAAACCTTTTAAAATTTGTAACAGCTCTTCCCTTGCTTATCATACTTGATAATCTTAAAAAGTCATCTTCTTTAGGAAACAGAAATAAAAGAGAGTGTTTTTCTTCTTGAACATCCATAAATATCAAAAGCCAGAATGTGGTAAGATTTGCTCCAGTGTAGTGTACCAGAAACCTTCATTACTAAGTTATTGTGAAATAACCACCTCTGATCAGTGTTTTATCAGGTTCCTTTTTGTACTGTAATATTGTTCTGTCCTGTAGAGAAATGTATAAATTTTCATGACTAGATGCTAGCAGGTGGCAGCTTTAGGTAGCAGCAGCTTTTGCCCTGCACATTCAGGAGAGGTGTGTGTGTCTCTTGTCCACATCCACTCCTGGACAAGCAGTTCTTGACCATCAACTCATCAGTTCTGCCTTTGTGGCATTTACCCTCGTATGTCATATGCCCCATCTGCAGATTTCATCCCTCCTCACTTACTCCCATCCTGTCACCATCCAAACTCCAGCTTCCTCCTCCCTTGGTGCTGTTTTTGTTGCTCTGCAGAGTGCAGAGGGACCAGCCCTGCCTGGTTTTCTGTAACCTGTTAGAACTGCTCTGGTCGCAGTTTCTGAGGCTGTCTGTGTGCAGTTACTCCTCCTGGGCTCAAGTAAACATGCTCATGGAGACAGTGGGGATTTGGTATCACTTACCCCTGTCCAGGGGAGCCTGATACTGCCAGTGAGACACATTATGGCTGGCAGTCTCTTGTATCATTTTCATTCAAGTGATTTAAATTTTTCTTTGTTCTGAAACATAATTCAATGTACTTTACCAATACAAGATACAAACCCAACAGAATACTATGTGTTAAAAAATGAACTTTTTTTTTAATTATTTGACATATTTACTACATCACCTCTGATGTTCTTGTGTTACTGTATTTACCAAAAAAATCCCTGTGTCACTGACACAGCTATGCAGGCACCCAATAAAGAGTGCTCTGCTAGTGCTGTATTTCTACATCAACCATTCCATTGTGTCCCATATGCTGGTTTCATTTTTTCTTAGAATTGTTCTTTTCTGTTACAGCCTTAAAAATGGCATCCCCTTTCTTTTCTCATCATACTGTATACTGTGCAATTATTTGCTTTCAGCTGAAGCAACTACTAAATGCTGTACAGTATTCAGCACATATAAACCCTTTTGCAGATAAGTTTAACAATTTTGGTTAAACTTCAGCTGAATGCCTCAGAAAGCACTTTTTTTTCCATTTGATTTTTTTTTCCTTTGGATAAGCTTTCTCTGACAGTACTGTGCTTTTCTGCTATCCATTTTATTGACTGTAATCCTTAATCTGCACTCTAATTAGCTTCTTTTCTGGAAGTCTGTTTGATACTGTCTTCAAACACTGTTTGTTTGTGCAGTTTTTGTGAGTGGGTCTCTGAAGACCTCACCTCTGTCACTATCAGCCTGTTTATTTGAGCATTTCAACTCTACTCAGTCTCCACAGCTAAAATTGTTCACTCTGACCTGGATGAGAAGATCTCTCTGTTGTTTGACTTTTAAATGAAGGATTTCAAATTCCTGTTCACAACTGTCTTTCTGAATTTCTTGTTTACCTTTGATTCCAATTCAGTAGTTGCTACTTCAGCATTAAAGCATCTTGTAAATTATAACCAATTAAATGAACAGATGATGTCTTACTCCACTTTGAATAGTTTTTACAATCTGCCTATTTTCTGTTGTTTCAATTCAGTGTTCTGAGCATCTTCCATTCCGCAGCTTGTCTCCTGTTTTTTGTTTCTGGCTCCATGTCTCTTTCAAAATGTCATTTTCAATTTATTTTCTTCCTTGTCTTTTCTCTCCCCTGTTGAGTTCAGTTTTTCAGTAGTTCCCATAGGCTCCTTTCATTTCCTAATTGCATGGAATATTGGTTTTCTGTAGGTTATACCCTGTGCATTAGTTGCACATTACATAAAAATTTCAAAGCACTGAAGTTTTTGAAGACAGACATGCACTTTCCTTAAATTTGTTTATATGCTAGAAAGCATCCTGTACTTTCCATACTCATTTTAAGTGTTACTTGGAAGCTTTTGTGCTTTTCCTAGTCTTGCCCTGGCTCCCATGGTGTGTGTGAGGTGGGGACAGCAACACATGGGCCATGGTTGATGTGACACATGGAACCCCCCATGGGTTCTCTGCCTCAGGGGTCTCATCTTGTGTTGCAGACACAAAGGAAATGCTCCAGATGTTATCTTGAGTCCTAAATTCAGCATTAATAAGATTTCTAGGCAAAAAAAAAGGGGAGGAAAAGTGTGGATAAACTTGCCTCTGTGGTAATGCTAACTGTGCCAGACTAACAGGTTTTCTGATTCTAGTTCAGTGTTTGTGAGATAGAAGCTCCTAATTTTCACTTTACTTACTCTATCTACATAATCTCTGTGAAGTCACTACTAATACTAAAAGTTTAGTTTACACATCATAGGTGAGTGAAGAATGATTGCAGTTATGTAGTTAAGGCAAAAGGGAAGAGCATTTCTACCCCCTGCAAAAGCAGCCTTGTGTTGCAGGACATTTTGATTATTATTATTTTGTCAGTCACACTGTTCACTGCTGCCCTGTAGCACACAAGGTGTAGTTTTTAGGTTGAATTTCTGTTGTTCCATTTATCAATACTCTTGTCTGGAATAAGAATAGCCCTATCTAACTTCAGCAGGTCCTAGGAGAACAGTTACCTTGTTCTCAGATACCTCGGGCTTCTCACAAGTGCTGTGTAAGAGTCCTGAGAGCACAGACAGAGAGAATCTTGGGTGCAAAGCTCTTGGAGTGTGCTGGGCCCTCCTTGGGGAAATACTGGTCAATACCCACTTCACAAAGCCCTCCCATTTTTAATGATTAGGGCAGCAAAACCTGAACATTGTGACTAGTGTAGAGGTTGCTTTCCAACCCAATAGATCCAGTGTATTCATTTGCCCCTAGTCCAGTAGGAGAGATCATTTCCCATTGAGTTCATATTCCAATGCCATTCTTGGCTCCAGGAAGGTAGAGAACTTCAGTTTGTATCAGGCTTCTTCTGTAGTCACATCTGTGACACTGAAAGCACTTTATTTTAAAGGTGCAAGTAAATAATTGCCAACAGTATAAATCAGGGAGTTTAACAGAACTGTTTGAAGGAAAATTGATAGTTTCAATTTAAATCAAGTCACCATTTTTAAAAGTTGAAATTATTTTCCTTATATTTTTCAGTGCCTTCTTTGGACTGTTGTGATTCATCAGTTGGAGCTCAGATTATTTCAAAATCAAAAGAACTAGGTAAAGAATGTAAATGCTTAATATCTGGTCATTTAGCATATTTTAAGGGTATATTTTTACGTGAGACAAAAATTCCTTTTCCTATGGTTTTGTAACACAGCATTAACTATCCTTCAGTTACCACAGCATGCTTTCCATTTTTTTCCTCATTCTCTCTCTTCTCTTTTGCCTGCCATACCTGCACTATAATAATTACTTTAAATTATGCTTTGATCCTGCAGTCTTAGTTGCTTGCCTTAATATCAGTGGTGATAACACAGTGTGGCTGAGTCAAGCATGTACACAAATGTTTACAGGCTTGAGCTGTTAGGAGGATGCAGCTTTTCTGTATTTGTCTGGTTTGTGCTAGGAATTTATAATCCTGACAAGCCTACTCACAAGTCAGTCTTTATAATGATAGCACCCAGCAGCTTCTGTCATGTTAGGACAGCTTCCATCACATCAGAGTTTTTTTTCTATTTGAAACCTTCTGAGAGAAGGTTCTCCCCTCAAATATTCAATCTGAAAAAGAGTGTGAGATGTTTTTGAAACACACACCTTTCAAGTTTGGTGTAAGAAGGCAATCAAGTGGCAAGAATTTGTTCAGAACCAGCTGTATTGTCAGATGTTACATGAGGAAATGTTTTTGGTTAAAGGGAACAAATCTTACTGTATTTGTATGTTCTAAAAAGCTGTGTTATCAAATCATTATTTAATTGGCTCCAGAGAGCTGAAGCATCATTGCAACCTCTTCATTATTTGGCAATTCCCTGAAAGTTCCCAAGCTTCCACTTGCAGGGCCCCAGCAGAGGTGACAGGGCCTTTCTGCATGGTGAATTAAGGAATATTAGAGCTTATCAGTGGACTCAGTTGTCATGTAACAGTTTGAGGAGGAAGCAGTCTTGCAGGTCTTGGGAGATGGGTTCTACCCAGGAATTCCAGTTTGAGCTTGAGCAGCTCAGTTGATACAAGTTGGGTTTTTTTGTCTGCCTACAAAATAAGGCTGATAACTTCTCTCAGTTACCAGGAGTTCTTGGAGGTTTAAGGTTATTAATAAGATACAGGTAAAGTGCTGAGGGCTGGATGGGGGCCTTGGCTGATAAGCACCAGGGACCCAAAGTATGATTTGCACAGTTTTCTGTGGGTGCCAGTAATAAAGAAATACCCTGCAAGGCACCAATTTCCATAGTTAAATTGTTCTTTCTAATGAGTCCTTGATACAGGCTGTTTCATAGCAATGTAATGAATTATTGCTGGATCTGAATCAGACTCTAAATCATGAAGCTGTAACTGTAATGTGTAAGACAGTGTCAGATACCTCTGGTTTATTTATTCCAATTTCTTTACTCACGGGTCAGCTCCGTACATGTGGATTATTAACTCTTGTAAGTGCTATTCCTAAAAAAGAAAAAAATCTAATATTTGTAAATTAAAAGAGTTTTCTATTGCTTGTTATGATTCATTCAACTTTTATAGACCCACCGAAGACATACACCCAGGATGGAGTCTGCTTGACAGAATCCGGCATGTCTCAGTTACAGAGCCTCACTGTTACAGTGCCGAGAAGAAAACGGACGAAACCAAAGCTTAAACTGAAGATTATAAATCAGAACAGTGTGGCTGTGCTTCAGACACCCCCAGATGCCCAGTCAGAACATTCAAGAGATGGGGAGATGGATGACAGTAGAGGTAGCAGTCTACTTTTGGCATGTCTTGTAGCTTGGAGTGTTGCAGTACCTGTGTGTATTGCAAATACCCTTGGGAGTTTTTATTACACTGATACTCCTGTGTTCTGTACAGAATGTTTCATGGAAATCTCTTGGACAGTAGTCATGGCTCGTTGTTGTCCATTCCAGGAATTTTCCTTGTTGCTCTGTTTATGGGTCATCCATCCTATAGGAAACTCACCTTTCTAGGACTGGCAGCACTGGAAATAGGAGATGATTTTTTGTGTAATCTTTGGGTTACCTGTGGGAAATGTGCACTCACCGAGTACAGGTGTACTCAAATTCAGTGCAAATTGAAAGTGGTGGCTCAGCAAAGCAACATTGAAAAGCTGGTATCAAAATCAAGTGGGAAGCGGAGTAGTTGTTTGCTGAAAGTATTTCTCTTTCCTGAAAGAAATGAGGTGAGCTGACCTGAGAGTCAGTGGTCTGGAGTCACACTTGTGTGGTGCAACACCACTGTCCTTGCCGTGGTCTGGCTGCATCCTGAGCAGGGTGATGGCACAAAAGGTGTTCATCCATGGCCTGGGGCAGGGCTCCTTCCAGTGGCAGGTGAGAAAGTCATTGCATTGGTCATAGGTGGCTCTTTGGAGAGGAACTGAGGCACATGGGCACCCCACCTCCCCACAATTCTGTTAATGCAACACTGCCTTGTTAATCAGATTAAATGTCACAAGAAGCTTATTTTAGCCACAGAAAGTACTTGAGATAACTGGGTAGTTCAGCCATCAATGAAGTTTCAGTGTTAACTTGTTGATAGAAGTGTTGTTCCTCTTGTTTGATGAGCACATTCTTACTCTATGTTGTAGACTAGAACTATTCCTTTCTAAAAACAGCTTCCTTTTATTTCTTTACAGCCTTTAAAACAGTTTTTCTTTCATTTTGTCCAGTGTTCACAGGATTTGGTACATCATCCTAGCATTACATGGACTCTGAAATTTTATCTCATATTTTCATGTTCTCCATCAGCTAGGTTTTTGAAAGCAAAAAATGCTTTTGAATTTGGAGACAGCTAGTCACTTCCCTTGTTCTCCTTCAGTGGTTAATCATCTTTACTTTTAAAAATGTGTGCCTGTTTTCTGTATGACTTTGGCTGACTTAATTATCTGCTTGTTGGCTTCTATGGGTGGTAGGTATTTTCAAGTAGATCACAGGATATACAGATGTGATAGCAAGGTATGCAAGGGAGAGTTCAAAGCTTCCACAACTTCAGTTTCTGATCACTTTTCGTTGCCTTTTTGAGAGTTCAAGCACATTGATGTGTGTGGTGGTAACAGCACAGCAGGTGCATGTGAGATGGGCTGGATTTCCTTGAAGCTCTGGGTGTGCAGGGCTCTACTCTGAGGAGGGGATCAGTGTCTGTCTCCAAACATCTGGAATTGTTGTATGAGCATCAGGATGAATAAAGCTGTGCCATGGCTTCCATTGGAGTAACACAGTGTAGTAATCCCAGGGAAAATGAAAAAAAAAAACACCTTATTTTGACTCTTGACATTCCAGGTGGAAGAAAGAGGCGTTACCTGAGAAAAGTGAGCTCATGGAATTTCATTCCCATCTCGTCTGTAGGCTTTCAGCAGGTTCAGCACTTCATTGGGTGTTGTGCATTTTAGAGTCCCTTGGGAGTTGAGCTTGCTTTGGGAGCTTCAGCTGGGTGGCCTTGGCCAAGCCACTGGCTTTGTTGGTAGAACTCAGTAAGGTCTTTGTCAGTGGGAGAGTCTGGGCCCTGCCCCAGCCTGTGGAAGAGTGAGGGTTGTAGTTCTACCTCAGCAAAAGTGGTGTGAGTCCAGCTCTGTCTGTTACAACAGTATTTCTCCCTCTTGCAACTGCATGGGGTTTTACTTCATCTAGAATTATACACCTAAATCCAAATCAGAAAATGAGAGTTCCAGTATCTTTTCGGGGTGAGAGTATATTTAACATTGGAGAAGCTTTATGATAAAATGAAGATGTGAGGTCTTTTGGGGGATATCAGGAAGAATTATTTCCCTCTCTCTTCAACACCAAAGGCTTTTTAATGTCAGCATACTTTACATCTGTTTCTCTCCTGCTTTCCCACAGAATATAAACTCTTAACTTTGAATTACAGTCTTCATCTTCAAGGCTGAGTAGTTCCTTCAGGCTGAATTTTGTATTATATAAGTCAAATTCCTCTTCATAAATCAGTCTGCTTTCAGTCAGTCACATGGCTTCAAGTCCATGAACCCACTACCCTAAAATCATTACACTTCACTTTCCAAGTACAGGCTTCAGGTTTTCAGTGTCTTCTCAATATAAAAAAAAAAAAAAGCTCTATCAAACAAAACTGAGGACAGTGAAGAAAAGGAAGCTTGTGTGGGTAAATTGGATCCATATTCCTTGATGGAATAGCCGGGGATTGCTCAGACACTTAGCACAAGCTTCTCAAGGAGGTACCAAAAACTTTCTCTGATTTACATACTCTGATTAGAGCATTTATTCTCTGGTTTTGTCTAAACATCATCTCATAGGAAATGTGTGTATAGATAGGATGGGTTTCCCAGAAATGTCCAGGGATTTTGAGGATCTGTCACCCTTTGGAAAAATACATCACTCTCAGCCAGTTTCTCAGAAAACAGTCAGATGTAGAAATTCTGGAAAATATCCCTTTTTTTCCCTTTTCCAGTTAAAGTTACCATTGCCTCTTTTCTGCAGAAGGTGACCTTATGGATTGTGATGGAAAATCAGATTCCAGTCCAGAACGGGAAGCTGTGGATGATGATACCAAAGTGGCTGAAGGAGCTGATGGGATTAAAAAAAGGAAGCGAAAACCATACAGACCTGGTAGGATAAAGTAACTTAGATCATTGTGTGTCCATTGTTCATTTTTTCTGTATGATTTTAAAAAAAAGAAAATTAGAAAACAAAATTCTGAAGTATTCTACTGCTTATTGTTGACTGCAGATTTTTTTCCCTATTCTGTTTAAAGTTTTTTTTTATTTCTTACGAAAATACAATTCCAAAGATTGCTGGCCAGCAGTGCATTTGTTCTTAGTGTGCTGTCAATTATTGTAGGAGTTCAGATCTGTGCCTTTTATTGATTCTTAACCTGATAGGAAATTGTGCTGTATTTCTGTAATTGATGAAGGACAGTTTTTATGTGTGTGTGTATATATATTTGGCAATATCTGAACTTCAGAGAGCTTACTGCAGTTACTTTACTCGCTTTCTGAAATATTTTAAAAGAGTAGTTTACCAGGTATTTGCAGATTACTTCTGACAGGTGAATTTTAATGAATCCAGTTATTGGATGAATTCATTTATTTTAATTTCTTAGTGCAGTTGACTCTTAATTATCCTGACTGAATTAATTAACTTTGTGTCCTGGGTGCACAAACAGTTGAGCTGTATCCACGTAGAATGTATCTATTAGTCATCCATTAGTTTTCTGCAGCCAACAATTCCCTTGGAAAGTGAAACAAATCTGTATCTGATCCATTTAGATACATACACACCAACTGCAAAGGATCAGGAACTCTGCAGTCAGTCTCTAGGGAAGGATTCAGGAGTTTCAGGCACTATGATGTTGATTAATTACCTTTTATTTGGGATACGTCCTTCTCTAGTAGCATCATTTGGAGTGGTGGGCTCTCCAGAGCTGTTTGCAGAGGTTTTTTTGTGGTCCTTTGAGGTTCTTTAATAGGTTTCATTTGGTAGATTGACAGTTAATTCCAGCAACTCATCAGTTTGCCCCAAGGGAGGGGAAAACCAACATCTGAAAGTTGCCAGGTTTGGGAATTTGGGCTTCTTGTTCTACAGTCTTGAAATTCTGATCCTTTTTCATTACATGTATACCCACTGAGACATAAAAATTCAGAAATATTTTGTAAAACTTTGAATGAAAACTCCTTAAGTATCTCAGATTCACTCTTAGACATCTAGGTGCAGCAGTCCCCTTGACCTGCAGAGTAACCTTGGTTCTCATTTGTACTATGAGACACAGTTTTTATTCAATATGTTGAATTTTTACTTCCTTGTTAAGGTATTGGTGGATTTATGGTACGTCAGAGAAGCCGTACAGGGCAGGGGAAGACAAAAAGATCTCTCTCCAGGAAAGATTCTTCTGGATCTGTTTCTGAACAGTTGCCTGGCAGAGATGAAGGTAAGTGCAAGAATTTGGTGTTAAATGTTTGTTCATGCTTAATGCAATAAAAACAACTCATCAACATACGTGTTTGTCATGATGGCTTTATTAATTCAATTGAAAACACCTATTCCTGCATAGCTGTAATTTCAGCAGAGCCCATAATCTGCAAAGGAACTGAAGCAATGAATAGCAGGCTGTTGTAGAAGATAAATAGTGAGAATTATTAATATTATTATTATTATTACTAAGTTAGATTTAGAGCAATCCTATTTCTGCTGCACCTTTCTCCAGATGTACTCTGGAACAGAGGTGTCTTCTGGACCACCAGTTTTAATACTCAGCAGTGTTCCATATACTCCATGAGTATGTCTAATCAATTTTTATATATCTGTTTATACTCTGGAAAATCCTTTATTAGAGGGTTTAATGATATGTTATTGTTGCATGAAGAAATAATTCCTTTTTATTTTAAACTGGATATTGAATATCTGAGAGTTTCATAAGTTGCCCTCACATTTAATGTTATGAAGGATTATTTTTTAAAAAACATTCCATGTTGATCTGTAATACAGAAATATTTTCTGTATGTGTGCCATATTTCCCCATCAGTGTTGCCTTTTCCAGGGCTGGAGAATCCTTGGCTCTGTTGGGTGTCTTTTCCCATGGCAGAGCCATTTTCATGCCTCTGACACTGCAGTTCTCGGTAGATTGGGCACCTAACAAGAAGTCAGATTTTATTCATGGGCCTTTCTCTCTTTCTTGCTGTGTGTGATTAGACTAAATTATTCCATCCATCTGGAGCTGATCACACTAATCTGGAGAGGGTTGAGGTATCATTCAGGGGAGATGTGGAATGTGTGTAGTTCAGAGCCTGTTCCCTGGAAAGTCAGTAGAAGGAGGCTGCTGCTTCTAAAGGATGGCTGATACCACCCCAGTTAAAGACCCTGGGCTGTGATTTCTCCTGTTAGTCTCTCTTTCTTCTTTAGCTGTTGTGTTTTGACCTTTTGTAGAGCCTGATCAGTCTCTTGCTGTAGCCTTGTACAACATGGTGGAGACTGGATCTTTGCTGCAGCATCCAGGCAGTATTATTAAAATCTAACATTAGAGTGTTGTCTGTGCTTGCATTTGTAGAACTGCTTCATGAAGCCAATAAACATTTCTTTTACCAGTGCAACCAAATATGCTAGCTAGGTTCCTAATATAGTGTTTGCTTTCTCTTTAATATTAGTGTTACAGCTGTGTTCCTGCTTTGTAAATATTATTTCAGTGTAGCATACTGCCTTATTTCAGGTTGTGTTGAAAATCTTGTGTTGGATCTTCTCATTTCCATAGGGGTCTGCTCCTTTAATTTTTTTTTTTTTTGATTGGCTGAAAAGCTAATTCCCCATTCTGGGTAGCACTACAATGCATATTTTTAAAAAGCAGTATTCTTAAACAATTATTCTTCAGTTGAAAGTTGGAGCTTCTTTTTGTCTGCTCAGGCACAATTGCTAGTTAAGAAAAATATAAATCAGAAAATCATTGTGTGTTTTCAATCATCATAGCTTGCTGAGAGCCTACTTCTCAGTGGCCAGTATTCATCAGCTTTACCAGGATTTTTTGCTCCCTTGTCACATCTACTCCCTTTCTCTATAAAATCTCCCTCTCAGACAGTGCAGAGGTCACAGTGTTGGTGAACCTCATTCCACTCATGGTCCTCTGGATATGCTGCAGGAGATCACTGCAGTACAAAGCAGAGTTGATTTTATTATCATGATAATACAACTTCTTAAATAACTTGGTTGAGTCCTTAACTTCATGTAATTTGCTTTGGCAAGACAGAAGTAGCAGGACTTGAAAAGTTCTGCATTACCTGCAGTGTTTTTCGTGCTCTGTTGTAATAAAATAATGAATGATTGAGCACTGTGTGCTTTTGTGTTTATTAGAAAAAGCAGTGCCACTTTGAAATACGACAGCTGAATAAATGTGTAATTTTTCTTGAAGGGCTTCTTTATAGATTTCTTTTTCAAGGTGTTCATTATTTATATGATAGTTCTTTCTCAGATTTAAAAAAAAAAAGAAGTTTTTTACTTCTAATTTGAGAAAAAACAGTGTATGAAATGAAAGGTGGTTAATGTGTAACTCAACATTGATGACACTGGAGATACTTCTTCAGTGGAATTCTCTTTTCAAATACCTGGTTGAATGACACCTCTAATTTCTTTCAAATTAGCAACTTCTTAGGTCTCTTGGGAATACAGAAGTTAAAAGATCTGTGTGTACCTGGGAGGTGCAAGGGTGTCACATCTGGCATTTCCTGCTGCCAGAGCCTGGGTGGTCAGGGCAGTTCACAGCTGGATAAAAGCCACCTGTGGAACACATCTGGAGTGATGTGCAGTAACCCTTGCACCCAGGGGCAGCCAGATGTGCTGCCACTGTACCCTTAGAGCACAATACTGAGTTATTTATTTGTGCCTGGGTGTTCCTTTGCAGGTTGGACAGAACAGCTGCCAGACACTCCAGTTGAGGAATCCACCCCAGCTTCTGAAAGTACTGAGAAAATAAAAAAGCGTTACAGAAAAAAGAAAAATAAACTCGAAGAAACCTTTCCTGCCTACTTGCAGGTAAAGCTGGTGATCTGCTCCTTGTGTTGTAAATCCATTTAAAAGCCTGATCTTCATGTGATGTTTCATAGTCCCTTTAAACAATTAATGTTTCTTTTCAGATTCCAAATCGATCATTTAAATGAAATGGATTTTCTGTAAAGAACGTTCATGAACTTGTACAGAAAACTGTATATTATGTTAAATCTCCAGGAATCTGGTGTTCCTTCCCGATGTGTTTGGATCTCTCCTTGTTCTGAGATGAGATGGGGCAGAAGAATCATTTCTTTGCTCTCTGTCTGAACTGACATGTGATGTTTCCACATTCAGCCCTCTAGGGTCTCGTAGCCTGACCAGGCTTCCTCACTTCTCATTTTGTTTTCTGAGGATTATAGAACATGATTTGATAGGGGAAACTTGTTTCCTACAGTTTTATGGATTTATATGCCCTGCATCTCCCTACCACAATAATGTCTGTTCTTCACTCCCATGAATTTCATGGTGTCTCTAGCAGGTGAGAGGCAGCAGTTGTGGATAATAACCAGGATATTAATGGTGATTGAGCAACTTTCCTTCCATTAATTAGGTTATAAACTGGTTTATATATATGTATCTATATATCTCACTGAGGATATTTTTGGCTTGTTCTTCTCAGCCACCTTCTTCATGAAAACTTCTATTATCTAGTAGGTGTTTACCAAACTTCATGGCATCAGCTCTGTTGGGATTGAAAGCAAAGAATTAACAGAGAGACAGAATAATCTCTTTTTTAAAAACTTACTTGTATTTAATAAGTAGGGAAGTGACTTAGAAAATATTTAAACAGCATTTCCTTTGGATTAATAAGGATAAATACTTTTAATGCATGTTTTACTTCTGTAAAACATAGAATATTTCTTGGATCCTTTGTTAGTACTACAATAATTGCTACTGAAAAATCTACTTGTAGATTTATTTTTAGAGCTGTATCCTAAATCAAGATTTTAAAGACAACATGGAAACAGAAAGATTGTTATATAATGAATAAAGGTTGACTTGTACATTTGGTAGGTTGTTGTCAAATTACTGAGTGTTCAGGCTTAGGTGTGTGATAGCTGTTACATAATATTTTAAAAGCCACTTTTATAATGTAAGTTAAACATCTTCAGGTGTTTTGTACTGCAGGTAGACATGAGGATGACTTTGTGAAATGCAGCATATGGTCATTCTCAAAATTGAACCAGAGTTCTAGATCAAGTTGCCCAGTAATGTCCCCCTTCTTCAGCTGTCCTTTTTGTGCAAGGAGAGCTATTTTAAATAATAAACAAATTGTGATAGACAATGACACTATATTGGTACACTGTCTGTGCCACATATGTGTAAGAAGACTAAAGTTTTTCTTTATAATCTAAGGCATGAATTTAATCCTAAAACTTTGGTGTTAGGCAGCTTCCTCAGGTAAAATGTAACCCCTGTAGCCACTCCTCAAAGCCTGGAAGAGAGATTGCCATACTGGAATGCTTGTGAGACTGAGACTGTGTTTCTATCTTCTTATTAATCCTTGGCTTTTAATTTTAACTTTGTCATTTACCCAAATTTTTCAGTCAGTACAGTGTTCTTCCTACATTGAGTCATTTTGTCTCCTTTGCAGGAAGCTTTCTTTGGGAAAGACCTACTGGATACCAGTAGACAGAACAAGATGAGCCTGGATAATCTACCTGAAGAGTCACTTCCACTTTCATGTAAAACAAACTTGGCCACCAATTTCCTGGATCCTTCATCTGACCCCCTTCTTAGCTCCACCTCCACTCCAGCTCAGGCAAAACTGGGACCTCAAGGTATGCAAACCTGAACTTAGTGATAATTCAGTAGTTTGATTTCATGGTGGTGATTGGGGCTTTTCTGCTCTCTTCTCCACTTTTCTCCCACAGTTTATCTGATGTATTTTTCAGCATTCTGTATGTGAACTGTCCTTGTGAGGTTAACTAACACTGATATTTAGTGATATTCTTCTCAAGGGCTCCAGCTGTTTCAGAAAGAGCAGTGCATGACACAACAGTTGGCACTTAATGCAAATCTGCAACATCTTGACTATAACATCCATGGCTATAAAATCCATGAAAATTAGTTCTGTGTAAGAACAAACATTCTTCTATAATGAACAAAGTTCATTATAGAAGAAGACATACATACTATCATTAAAAGATATTTTTAGTAGTCTAGTGAATACTAGTTGGATGAATAACATCCAACTGTTCTTTTCTTCACTGTTTTAGATTATTTTAGGTTGCCAGTCTCCTTGGAATTTTTGTTTCACCATGTCCTTTCTGAACATGAGTGCCCTTTCCAGGTACAGTTTGTAGCCCCTAGGCAATCTTTTGCTCCTGCTATTGCAAAACCTTACTGAACGTTCTGCTGAGGGTTTTGCAAATAGCCAGAGGGTTGTAAAGTGCTGCTGAAAGAGCAGCCTCACACAAAAGAGCAATTAAAACCTTACTGTCTCCTCCAAATTATTTTTTCTCTGTCTTGTAGTATATGCTGTTAGTTAGAGGTGCCTTTATTTTTAAAAACTGCTACTATTTCTTGTATATATTAGTTAATTTATGGCTTGTGTTTCAGCTGATCCCCTGAGTTTTTCCATCTAAAACTGCTTGCACACACTACCACAGCTCCCACTGCCCAGAGAGTCATTTGAAGAAAGGTCACTTATTTCTGATCGTTACTCAGTGAAAATCTGCTAAATGAAAAGCAAAAGGCTGTATTACAATTAAACATTGATTCTTCTACAGCTGAAGTTGTGAGAAATAGAGAATGCAATAGTTAACTTCCCTTGCAGGGGGGAAGCTGCAGGAAATGAAGTATTTCATGATCTATATTTCCTTATTTCCAGCACTATAAGAAGATAAGCTCACTATGAGTTTTTTTCCAAACCAGCTTTCTTTTGAAGCCAGAGAAATTCAACTTCAGAGGTCTTTGCTGGCCTATTCAGCTGCAAGATTGAAGTCACTAATGTGTTCATGTGCTATGGTAGTACAGGGTTTTAGAAATTAATGAAGTTGATGTTAATTTAATGTTCTGTTTTTCCAAAATCTAAAAGTTCTTCATAAAAAAGCAGAGTTGTAAAACTTTGTAATTTCCTCTTCTTTTTATTCAGAAATAAATAATGAAGAGGTGACTATAAATAAATAAATCACTAGCAAGGCTTCAGTGCATAACCTACTGTCTTTCCATTTGACATGTGAGGCACTTGAAGGACAGAGCTTTCTGGCCATAGGAATATTCTCAACAATTGTCTTGCAACTGTTCAGATTTCCAGCCAAAATTGTGTCCAGATGGAGCTGTTTGTTGTAGCTGGAGCACCAGTGGGTGAAGTCATCTGCCAGTATTGATCAGTTCCAGTGCAGTTCTTAACTCTTTGCCTGGGACTTTGTGGGACACAGTTATTTCCACAACAGCATTCCCATGTGTGAGAGGCCCTGGTCCACTGGGTAATTGCTGAGCTCCCTTGTGGCTGGAGTTGAGAGGAGCTGCAGATGAGAACAGTGTCCCAGGGCACCTGTGATGTTTTCATCATTTTCATACAGACCTGGCTGTGGAGCAGCAACAACATGAGCTGTTTGTTCCCTGCACTGGGGGGCTGCAGGACTGTGTTGTCACCAACTGTGCTGTTTTCCAACAGTGCCACTTCCCACAAGGATTTCTGACTCCTCTGAGAGTCCTTCCTTAATTGCACAGGTCCTTTCCACAAGGAAAATGTTCTTCTCTTGGAAACTCCATTTGAGTAATCCCAGGATTCAGGATTAGATCTGTTTGTTCATCTTCCTGGGAGCTCTCAAGCATCTAAAGAAGTGACTCCAGGTACCCAGGACTGCTGGGGAGGGCAGTGATGTGTTCAGGCTGCTCCTGAACTGGCAGTGCACTTCAGGGATGTGTTCTGTGATTTATTTGTTCTCACTCCTTGGTTAAGGGTAGCTCAAACTTTCACCAGCCAGGATTGCAGCAGTGATGGAGATTGGCAGAGCTGAACAGAAGAGGAGTTTAGGAGTCCTTTTTTTAGTATTAATTTCTGTAACTGAAGTGAGCTTTATGCTCCCAGCCCTGATTTTTGTCTGGCAGAGAGGTTGCTGGGTTTATTTTCAGTTATAAAACTTGCCTTTCCTGTGTTTTTATAACACGTGGCACTCTGTGCACTCTGTTCTGTGTGGCACCAACCCTTAAAATCACTTCCAGGTGCTGGAGCAGAGTGCAGAGGTTTGCTCACAGGTCTCACTGTCTGTTCATGAATGAAGTTGAAGGTGTTGATCTGTTGCATTCTAAGGACTGTCTGCCTCTCTCTTGAGTTTCCTGACCTGTGTGTCCCTGATGAAAAAGAGGCCACTTGATGAGGTGTGTTTTGTCAAGGCTCTGGCAGTGTGACCTTTCCTTCAGTTTGAAATAGCTTAAATTCAGTGTATTTTTTTCTGGAAGTGCTGAAAAAGTCATCTGTTCAAGTGGAGTCTCCAGAGAATGCAAAAAAAAATCGTTCCTAGACAAAAGGAGAGCGAGCAGTTGTCTGAGTCTCTGCAGCTGATTCAGGTGCTGCTGGGACATTTTATAACCAGAAATGTTACTGTGTGATTAAACATCTTGAGATGACTGCAGCCTTGGGAGAGGCATTTTTATGATATTAGAAATTCATAAATAAATAAAAGTAACTGCATTTGAGGGATCAGGATCACAAGGTGGCATTAGAATTGTATTCTCTTAGAGATCCAGCATTACAAGCAAATTATTTTCCTTTTTGCTTTGTCTTGGCTTTCATCTCCATTTTGAAAAGAGTCAAATTAATGAGCAGTATTGAGCTATTTGTTTGGCAGCAGATGTCAACCAGCTATTGATTCTGATCTGCAGCAGCTGACTCAAGTGATTTTGTTGTTTCCAAGATAATATTTAACACACATGGAATTAAAACAAGGGAAAAATAGAAGGGAAGAAAAAGGAAAAACATGCTTTAGATTAGATGTCTTGTGTGAGTTTTATGGATTATAGACTCTGTCCCTCTGCAATCCCCAACACTCAAGTCTTTTTATAGACTTTATAAACTCCATTTTAAAGCAGGATGTTTTTTCTAGCTTATCTCATTTGAAGGCCACTGTGGAGTCTGATTGCCTTCATATCTAAAGACCCTCAAATTTGAAGCCTGAATTTACTCATGGCTACTTTGTAGCTATGTGTGGTCAACTTTAAATGTTACATCTTTTCACCTGAGCTCTTCCCAGCTACTAATACAATATATTTATTGTAATGAAAAAGGCACCTCGTGGTGCCTGGTGTTAGCTATTTGCATAATTAGACCAAATTGCCAGAAGGAAAACAAGTATCTGAGAAACCCCAAACAAATCTTAAAACCCCCAAAAAACAACCCACCAAACCCTAGCAACCAGATTCTGTTGAGAGTCTTAACATTTAACAGTACTTTTTATCAGGTACCCCAAATAACTATGCCTGGAAGGTGGGTGTGGTTTTTAGGCACTTTCAGATAGTTCTGCTGGTATCAGTAGGACCTGTATTTTGTCTGTACATTTAAATGGACTGGTCTGCACTGGCTTTTTAATCCACCTTGTTGAGTGGCAGATATGAAACTTGATTTAATTAGGGTGGTTTCATCTTGTCAGCATTACAAAAGGTGAAAGTGAAGAATAAAAATAGTAAAGTAAAGAAAAGTAATTTTCATTTTGACTTGGTAATGGGAGAAGGGAAAAGGATTGTTCTCTGAAAACCAGCAGAAGGAACTTGTAATTCATTGTTAAACTTAGCAGCTTGGAAAGCAGCCTCATGATACAAGTAAATCCTTGGCACCAGGCTCTGAATTAAGCTATGTGCTTTCCTGGGGCAGTTGGATTGTAACAATGGCAAATACATCTGTATTTGTGTGAGAGGTGTGTGTTCTTTGGCTTTCTGGTCCCTCTTCAACCTGGCCATGTATTTGTTTTCCACATTGTACATTTTATGATTTGTATTAATCCCTTTTTTCTGTTTAATTTATATTTGCCATCCCATCATGTTTTATTGGTCTGGCAGTGATTGCTCATGTAGTCATGACAGTGTGCAGTTTAGTGAAAAATATTTTTCTCAACTTCTATTTGTTTGTCAAACACTTTTTGCAAATGTTGCACATCTGTAATAGTCCAAAGCAACTAGTTAATAAAACCAGATGGGCCATTTGGAGTAATTCCTCTCTAATGAATTGGAGGTCAAGAATATAATAGTATCCAGAATTTATTATTTAATATTAAAGAATTTATTGCTAGACCAGGCCAGTTTTTCCTAGATGACAAATAAACATGACATTTCTACCTCTGGCTGTTCTCTCTCCTTCAGATTTTCTTCTGATCTTAAAGTATCATCCTCAATTTTCATTATTTACTCTTCTGACTCCTAGATTTCACTTCCCCATCAGGTTGTAGTAACTAGGTGCTTCTATATTAAGAAAGAGAGTGGTGGTAAAAGAAGGATCTAATTACCTTTAAAAGAAAATACTCTTTGTAGATCTGCTGTGAGCTGTCCTATGAAAAAACCTATTTGTTGACTTACACATTCATGGGCCTTTGTGTCTCAGAGGTTGCAAGTTCAGAGTAGATCTTGGGATTTTTTTTCCTCCAGAAATCATCCAGTCTTCGTTTCACAGGATGGGATTACATTATCACTGCTAAAAACACTGAGCAACATAAGCACGTGCAGATGGCTCAGCCCTGGCAGGGAGGGGCTGCTGGTCAGCACTCTCTGACCCCAGGGACACTCTCACTTGAACACACTGTTAGGAGGCCCCTGGAGCCTGGCACATCTGTGTTTGGGGTTGCAGCTCAAGAACATCACCAGAGTGATGTAGAAACACTGATTTTATTTATTACATCTTCTACAGGCAGCACTGACGATCCTTTAGCTGATCTTTCTGAGGTCTTAAATGCTGATGATGATATTCTTGGAATACTTTCTGATGATTTGGTAAAGTCTGGAGATCATTCAGGTATGTATGTCCCTAGGGTCTCTAGGAATTGTTGCTCTTTCTTTCCTCTTTGTTATAGAAGTATTTGTTGTACTCTATCTGTAGATTATGCTCTAGGTCATTTCAGATACAATTTTCATATCTTAAGAGTACCTTGGTTTGGAACAATTTTGATTTTTTCTACCAAAAAAAATGCCCAACCCTGTCAACATTTTGTTTTACTTGGCTCTTTGCTTTGCTGCTTAAGAGAGGATAAAATGTAGCTGCCGTTGTCTCTCATACCTGCGTAGCTTTTTTCAGCATGCAGCTTTTTCTTTACTTTTTTTTGTTTTCGTGTTGTAATCATCCATTTTATCTGGTTTGGGTCCTGTAGGTCTTGATTTATGCACTTTCCAGGTTGAGAACTCACCCTCCCCATTTGGTAAGAATCTAAACAATGGATGATCCATGGTTAGCAGTAGCCCTCTTTCCTAGTGGTTTTAGCTGAAAGAACTGCATGTGTAGAAACTACTTCTTTACTGTGTCACTAATTCATGTTTCATTTTCCACTCTGTGGTGTTTGAGTCTAACACGACCTCTAAACTCTGCACTCTGCCTTTAAGAGTCCTGCATCAAGTTTTGCTTACAGCTTTTGAAAACCTTCCTTAGTTTTTTGTGTTTCATGATACAAACCCATGCATTTTCTTGCTACCACTGTAAATATTACTTCCTGTAGTAGTGTGTAGTTTTTAATGTAGTGGTATATTTTGTAAATGAAAAGCATTTTTATCAATGTGAGTATATAAAAGCATGATTAAAGCAGTCAGCATCAATCCTTTTGTTCTCACTGGATAATGGTTCATCACTTTTATATAAATGACAGGTTGACAATAAGTAGATTGGCATGTTTCATTATTTTAAATTTGGTGTTGTTTGGTATCTATTACAGAAATACATTTTAAATGCTGAAGGATATAGTTCTTTTTTCCCAGATTTTTCTCATTTGAGAAATTTATTGACTTGTAAGGGATGTTAGGAAGTTTATGTAGTAAGTTATGTTTTCTTAGTACCAGCAAATCACTTTGATGTAACCCCTAATAGTCAGAATTTGGTTTTGAAACAGAAACTTCTGTAACTTGTTTTATATTGGCTACACTTCAGCAGCATTTCAGTAGATATTTTATGTAATATTTGAAGTGAAAAACATTTGGAGTGACCTGTAAGGTACATGAAGATGGACCATGTTTATGACTGGTGTGATCGTTTTCAAAATGTGAAAAACAGTTAAAGTGGAACTATATACTGAAACATATCCACTCAAAACCATGCTGGACCTAAAATCAGTAGTCTTACTTCCCATTCCTCCAGTTGCATTATATTCAGTTAACACTCCTCAAACAATACAATAAACTGAAGGTAGAGTGGGAAGGTTTTTTTACATTTTCTAACTGATGTTTTGTTTTGCCTTAACTTTCAAATATTAGAAAGTCCTGGTTTAGTTGACAGTTCAATTCTAGGGGAAAAAACCAGGGTTTATGCTCTTTATTCAGTGCTAATAAATTTTGCTATTCCTGTCTAATTCAGTATTCTTTCTCCCTCCAGCTGGGTTGGATATTGGCCCCATCTCTGATGATCCTTCTTCCCTGCCTCAGCCGAATGTCAACCCGAGCTCACGGCCACTGAGTGAGGAGCAGTTGGATGGAATCCTCAGTCCAGAACTAGACAAAATGGTCACAGATGGTAATTTTTTTGTCCTTAATCTTGGTCTTCCAGAGAGCTTAAGCAGAAATTATCTTTTCCTTTTTCTTGCCCCCAAATGACTGATCTCTGTATTTGGAGACCTATTTGGACTTGGTTGCACAATTCCTTTTTTTGCTTCCTCTGATGATTAAGTAATCACCCTGTTTTGCCTTTGCTTTGTCCAGGTGCTATTCTTGGCAAACTGTACAAAATCCCAGGTACGTGTTCTGATCCTCCTTGTGTTTTATGGAACACAGTTCACAAGCAATGCCAGCAACTCATGCAGAGTGTTTTTTGCAGAGCTGGGAGGGAAGGATGTTGAAGATTTGTTCACAGCTGTGTTGAGTCCAGCAGCCACACAGCCAGCTCCTCTGCCACAGCCTCCTCCCCCACCACAGCTCATGTCTTTGCACAGCCAAGGTATGTTCCTCTGATGCCTTTCTGAGCCTGGCCAGCACAGTTATGCACCTTTTAAATGCTGATGTGGACACAGGACACACCTTATGCAGAATTGTGGAATTTGCCATTGTTAATTTGTGAAATATTATTCTAAACCTGTTCTGAAGGGAGAATGTGATTAGCATCCATGTAAATGTTGCTAATAGAGCAGGACAGTTATTTGAGATTTTTCTGACATATCGATGCTTTTATTTTAGCTGACATTTTGATGGTTTGGAAATTAGTCTGTGATAAAGCATGTATTCTCTTCTGACTTCACTCTTTAATTACTTTTGAGTGCCTCCTCAAGGGTATGGCAAGAGTCTGTGTAACACTGATTTACTGATTTACTTAATTTCTGTAAGAATGCAGTTTAATGTATTGGCTAGTCCTAACAGAGAGGAGGCTAAATAAATTAAAAATTTTTCTTGGAAATTATACTTTACTTTTCTTCATTACTACTAAAATTATTATGAGTTGATGCAGCATATTCACATTGAAGGCAAGGGACAGATTGATTTTATTTATTATTATTATTATCAGTAGAGCAATATTTTTAAGCAGTATGTATGAGTATAATTGAATGTGCTCCTTTTCTCATCAGACACCACCTCTAGTGGGTTTTCCCTGAGCTCATGTGGAGTAGCCACTCTGTGACACTGGTACTACAAGGAACACTATGCAAATTGATTTGACCAGTGAATTAATCATAGGAAGAAAAGTGATTAGTTTCCTAGTTTGATGAATTTTCATTAAAAAAAAAGACTTCAAAAACTCTTAGAAAGAAGTGTATTTAAAGTAAATAATGAGTTGATTTAAAGCAAAAGATTATATAGATACCAGTGTCTGTTTCCCAGTTCCTTGAGTACTTGGGGATAGCTCCAGCATTTGAGCTCTTTAAGATTGTTCAGCTCCTCCCTGTGGGAACTGCCATGATGACAAAGTTTTAGATGTACAGTTTGGTTCTGTTGCAGTGGAATGATCTGCACATTTCTGTGAGATAAATGCTTCACTAATGGGGCAGCTTGCATCAGTTTTCAGCAGTTTCAAATGAAATTACTGCTCTCTTTTCATAAAGACATATGATCACGCAGTGCAAACCAGAGGCCTGACTCTCCATCCTGTTTGTTTGCCAGGTCTTCAGAGTTCCTCTCTTTACCAGCTATAATAAAGTACATTTTCTTAAATTTTGTGTTACAGCTATAGTTGCTGCATAGCTTATATAACCTTTAGATCAGAAACAGTCTCCTAAAACGGGAGAATGATACAGTGTCATCCTGCAGATGCATCTATTTCCTGAGCTACTTCTGTGCTTTTAAGGAAATATTGGGGCAACAGTTATAATCCCACTTAAGTGATGGGATCCAAAGGCCAGAGTTAATTCTGTGTAGTAACATCTGCAAATACCATCTGCTGGAATGAATCTGCCTGTGCCACATTTGTAATACTGTAATCAAATAAATAACATTTTCTGCCTCTGCACTGCTGGACTGGACATTTAATTAGAAAATGCTAATGCTCATTTGAGTAGAGTTATCTGTTTCATTGGGTACAAATTAGGGAGTTAGTAGATAATGAGGCTTACTTTGGTACAATGCTCAGGAGTCTCAGAAGAGGAGATGTTTAATTCAGGTGGCTAATGATAAATCCTGCAAGGACTAAAAACCACCTTCTCCATGGCTTGCTGCTTGGATCTGGGTGTAGCAAACATGAAGACCATTAGCTTTTAAGATTATTATCTCAGTATAAAGTGCACTACCATGGCATGGGCTACTGCAGAAATTTTGGGAATCCTTTTTTGAAAAAGAATTATATTTCAGAGAGGAAAAAAAAAATCTGTGCAGGGATGTGATACAGTAGAAAAGAATTCTTAAAGCTTATAGGAAAGGACTTTTAACCGATTTATAATCTCCAAAATTGTAAGGTCAGCGCTGTAAAATTTTAAAGCACTTAGTTTTTCATTAGAGCAGACATTGTTTTCTCAGTGAAAGGTTTCACCTCTGCCTTAGAAGCAGTCACCCTTGAAAACTTAAGTGAGTGATTTAAACATCTGCTTTGCAGGAGAGAATGTGTTTCCAAGAGTGCCCCTCATGAATGGTCTGATTGGCCCCAACCCTCATCTCCCACACACGGCTCTGGCTGCTGGAGGTGGGCTGGGCACCTTCTCTCCCATTACACAACAGCCATACACTGATGCCAGGTAAGTCCAGATGGGGGATAAAAGATGTTTAGTGTATTTAAGTTTAGTGTATTAGAAAGAAAAAAAGAGTAGCAAAAACTCCTGGAGGGTATTGTTGGTTACTAATAATGGGATATTGTTAGTTCTTGACAGCCACCACAAAACATTGTGTATTCTTGCAGGGTATTTGCTGCTGAAACAGCAGACAGAATGAGTACTTTGCTAATTGAGGGTTGGTTGGTTGGTTTTGCTATTTTTATCCAATCTGTAAACCAACCCCCTTTTCTGGTCTGTCAGGGATAAGAATCCAGCGTTCAATCCCATGGTGAGTGATCCCAACAGCTCATGGGCCCCAGCTGCTCCACCCCTGGAAGGGGAAGGCGATACCATGTCCAATGCTCAAAGAAGCACCCTCAAGTGGGAGAAGGAAGAAGCTTTGGGTGAAATGGCAACTGTAGCACCTGTTCTCTATACAAATATCAACTTCCCTAACCTAAAGGAAGAATTCCCAGGTGAGTGATTTACTGAATCACTCAAATTGAATATTTTGCAGCAATTGGTGCATCTTGATTTGAAAGTATCTGAAATAGACTTATCATAGCCTTGTGTATTGACACATTTTTTGGTTGCAGACTGGGCTACAAGAGTGAAGCAGATTGCTAAGCTATGGAGGAAAGCAAGCTCTCAAGAGAGGGCTCCCTATGTGGTAAGAACAATTCCCACCTGCCTTTGCATACTTCGAGCAAACATGTGTTTCGTTTGTAAGGCTGTGTTGTTTCAAGTTCTAGGTTTAGTGAAGGTTCCCTTACTCCAAGGAAATATCTTTATTTAACTTCTAAGTCTGAATAGTTCTGCCTATATTCTCTGTTTTCCAGTCTTGGAATAAACTCCGTTAGTACTGTGCAGTCTAAACACGTCAGCTGAGATGAGAACATTTGTGGCTCCCACTGCCTCTCGGCTGAATTTGATTCATGCCTCAAGTCTTCTTTGCTCTGTCTCCTTCTACACTGAATCTCACCAGTTTCTTCAGAAGGAGAACAACAACTGATCATGAGATTCCTCTCCCTTTCATCATCCTCTCTCACTGTACTATTCTTTTTCTTCCCCATTAGAGTTGCTGAAGTCTTTCAGCTATTGAACTAAAAATTCCAGAGGTGTCAGTGCTCGCATCCCTGCTTTCCTTATTTACTTCTACTCCTTGTGTTCTTGTTTTACTGTTCCTTTTCTCTGCTTACTCTCTTGTATTGCTTTGTGATGGAAACTCTTCTGATACCTTCTGATATCCGTTTTTCTGATACCATTTTATGGGGAGCATGAAGGACTTCATTTTTCTCTCCAAAATCATTCACCTTCTTCACATCTGATTTAAGTGAACACAGGTACTTGTAGCAGCTATCTGGAGTTACATGGTCATTGATTCCATCCTGCAGAACTTCTGCCATTCAGAGGGGGTGACCCTTAAGCTCTGTTGAAGCCTGTGTGCATCCAAACCCCAGAAACTGTATTATTGATTCTTTTGGACCTTCCCAACCATTGTTGGCAAATGTACTTTTCTTTAACTTCCATTCTCTCCTGGTTTTTATCTTTGTTTCTTCACAGCAGCAGTTGAATGATCATTCTCACTTTGCAGGTTTCTGTGGATTTTGCAGTTTTCAGTCTCTTAGCCTGCCCCTACCTGCTCTTTTTTCATATAGTCCCATCAGTAATCAAACCTAATCCTCTGCATGTTGATGGCTCAGAGTTTAGCAGTACTAACTTCTTCTGCTGGCCACATTCAAAATTGCCCTTATCTCTGGCCTAAGAGGATAAATCATATCCCAAACTCACTGTGGGTAGTGGAGTTCTTGATCTTTCTGAAACCCTTTCCACTTGAAAGAGCTAATTCAGTATTTCCTTCTTTGTATCACTGAGGCATCATCATTATTCTGCTTTTTTTTCATTATTGCAATTTTAGCACCTTTGGACCTCTCTTACCTTACCCATGCTATAGTTAATCTTGGTGATTCCTTCTTTTAAATATTTACAAGGTAATACCCACTTACATGGGTGGCATTTACCACTTAACAGTTATTTCTCTTACTGATTGCTTTTTTCCATTGTTCTTAAAAAATGCAGTCTTGTCCTTGTGATGGTTATCCAAAAGTCAGCAGCAAAACTTACTTCCCTTATGTGCAGGAGGAGAGTGCAGGCTCCTGCACACCTGTACTTGCACAGCAAGATGTGGTTAATTCCTCTCAGAACAGTCCTTGTGCTCCTGCCATGCAGCTCCTGCTGGTGTTCCTGGTATTGTGTGCTGTGGTGCCTCTCCTGAGGGACTTGCACTCTGAGAGGTTGAGTAAAGGCCAAAATGAAATTCAGAGGAGTGCTAGTAAATTTTCACTGTAGGCTTTTTACTTTACTTAGCATGCACAATCCCATCACTTACAGGGAAAAATGACAGTGATTTTTCTGCTGCTGTGACATTGGTGCTCTCATCCATGTCACTATTTCATTGTTGGGGGAGGAAGTACTAAAGCCTTTTCCTTTAGGCAACCCCTACTTGACAGCTGCAAATAAATTTGTGAAAAAGAGGATGTGAGGGTTTGGATCAGAAAAGAAATCACATCCTAGATTGGTGGTAAAACAGGCTCTTTGAAACTTCCATTAGATACTTTAAAGTGTCGCTATGGCTGTAAAATGCCTCATTGAAGAGGAATTGCTGTGTCTCCATACAGTTTTTCCTGATCCATAAGCCCATATCCTGTGTTTACACTGTTAACTGTTAACAGACTCAGATCTTTGGAGGTCATTTAATGGAGTACACTGTATTTTTCTTGTCATTGAAGTTCTCCACATTAGTGGCCTTTATTGATCCAAACATCATCTGCTGTGCTCAGTCTTCAAATTGTAGACCGCACCAATATGTGATTTGAAAGGTAAACTGGTGGGATTAACGATTTCTTGGCACAGCACAGTGCCTGGAACAGACACCTCTGTATAGAAAAGCTTTGCTAATAGGCTTACTAATTTACTAATTTCTAGTAACCTCTTAGTTCCTTCCATATATGTTAAACACAGACTTTCTCTAGAGGTGTGATATCTTTCTGTTTGGAATACTTTTTGAAGTGTGCAGTGTCGTTTCCACGAGGATGTGTGTGATTAAAACAGGCTGCACAAAATATTTGGTGATAGGTTTTGTAGGAATAACAGATGCAGTGTGCACACTGAGTAGAAGAAAATAAGGCTAACTGCATCTTTTCTCTTTTTCCAGCAAAAAGCCAGAGATAATAGAGCTGCTTTGCGCATCAATAAAGTGCAGATGTCCAATGACTCTATGAAAAGGCAGCAGCAACAGGACAGCATTGATCCCAGCTCACGCATCGACTCCGACCTCTTTAAAGATCCATTAAAACAGAGGGAATCAGAACATGAGCAGGAATGGAAATTCAGACAGGTGTGTAGCATTTAGGGTGTTTTGTTATTTTCTTCTTGCTTTTTATTGCGTTGTCAGAATCTGTTGTAATAAAATCAGTTTGAATCTTTCTTTGTAGAAGAGTATAAAGTCAGCCATTCTGCTTGGGAAGAAAATAGATATTATCAGAAGATAAACTGCTTGTAAAAACTTCTAATTTTGACTCTTAAATTATTTTATAGAAGCAGGTTGTTCTTTCTCTGCATGGCTGACTAGTGCAGTAGTTTTTTATTACATATCCTGTATCACAGTAATCTTGTCCTGCAGAATACTGCCTCACATGGGGCTGGGTGTCTCTCAAAGCCCACACCTGTGCTGCATGTCAGTAACCTTTGTCTCCAGAGTAAAAGGTTGGAAAGCTGTGGTGCTCTTCAGGCAACCTGGGAAATGCTTACTCCCAGGCAAGCAAGATGCATGTCAATGTAATCGATCTTTCCAAATAGCTGGACTCTATGCTCCCAATGCATATAAAATTTGCAATTATTTGTAATTGATACTGGATGTGTCCTAAAGTTTTAATTATAGATTCAGTCATTAGAAAGATTTTGTATACTCTCAACTTAGAAGTGTAACGTTTTTTCTCATAATTTTAAAACAGCAAATGCGGCAAAAAAGTAAGCAGCAGGCCAAAATAGAAGCCACACAGAAGCTGGAACAAGTGAAAAATGAGCAGCAGCAACAGCAGCAGCAACAGCAGCAGCAGCAGTTTGGTTCACAGCAGCTCCTGAACCAGTCTGGCTCAGACACACCCAGCAGTGGGATCCAGAGCCCCTTAACGCCGCAGACTGGCAATGGGAGTATGTCTCCTGCACAGCAGACATTCCATAAGGATCTGTTCACAAAGCAGCAGCTCCCTGCTACGCCTACATCTGCGTCCTCAGATGATGTGTTCCTAAAGCCACAAGCCCCACCTCCCACTCCCACCCGAATCCCAGTACACGATTCACTGTCTCAGGCTCAGACTCCTCAGACATCATCACAACAGATGTTTTCCCCAGGTTCCACAAACACAAGGCCTCCTTCTCCGATGGATCCATATGCTAAAATGGTGGGGACACCCCGACCAGCTCCCATTAACCAGAACTTTGTTAGAAGGAACACCATAGCCCCATTGGATTCCTGTGCAGCACAGTCCTCCCTCTCTCGGGAGCCGTCGGGGAGCAGGCCCTCGCCAGTCAGGGACTCGTGTTCTTCATCTCCAGGTAGCAGCGATCCCTATGCAAAGCCACCAGACACACCCAGGCCTGTCATGTCATCAGAGCAGTTCTCCAAACCACTGGGGGTGCCACGGTCACCCATAGTTATGGAGCAGTCAGGGAAGGTTCCTTTAGCTGCTGGAGGCAGCGATCCATTTACTAAACCAGCTCCTAGAACTGACACGTTTCAGAGACAGAGAGTAACCTCTGCTGATGCCTATGCCCGGCCTCCATTGACTCCGACTCCTGCTCCTGTTGATGGGAGCCCTGGACCTTTCAAGACTCCTCTGCGCCCTCCTCAGTCCCCACAAGATCCTTACTCATCCATGCCAGCCACGCCACGGCGCGTTGCTGTTGATCCCTATGAAAGGCCCCCTCTGACACCGAGGCCTGTGGACAACTTTTCCCATAACCAGGCCAATGACCCCTACAGCCAGCCTCCCCTCACTCCCCACCCTGCGATAAAGGAGCCTTTTGCCCACCCGCCGCGCTTAGTGCGACAGCAGGGTGAGTCTTTCCCTCAGGCTGGGCCCATTGCAAGGCCAGCTTCTCAGGACCCTTACTCCCAGCCTCCAGGTACTCCTCGGCCAGTTGCTGATCCTTATGCCCAACCCCCGGGAACGCCTCGTCCCAGCACAGTGGATCCATATATGCAGCAGCCACCAACACCAAGACCTGCTCAACCAGCAGATTTGTTTGCTCAGTCCCCAGCAAACCAGAGACATGCTGATCCCTATGCCCAGCCTCCCGGAACACCACGGCCAGTCCTGAATGATCCTTACTCTCAGCAGCCAGCAACCCCAAGGCCAGGGATTCCCGAGAGTTTTAACAGACCTGCCATGACCAGGCCAGGACTAATACCAAATAGAGATCCTTTCCTGCAGACACCACAGGGCAGGTTGCAGGGCACTTTTGTCAGGCCGTCAGACCCATGTTCTCAGACTCCCAGGTCTGCAGGACCTGCAATAACAGATGCATTTAGCCATGGTGCAGCTACTCCAGCACGTGACCCGTATGATCAACCACCAATGACTCCAAGACCTCAGCCAGAATCCTTCGGAACTGGTCAGCTGGCCCACGATGCTGCCGAACAGCCACGGCCTGGATCTGAGGGCACCTTCAGTGCATCCGGAAATTCTCCCATGACTTCTCAAGGACAACAGTTTCCCAAAGTTTCACAAGTTCCTGGCCCAGCACCCACCACGGGAGTAACAGATACACAGAATACCATGAATATGTCTCAAGCAGATACTGAGAAGTTGAGACAGGTGAGAATTCTCATGATACTAAAATTTTGTGAGTAGAAGAACTTCCCCCATTCTTGTTAACACCTGAATTTTCCTGCCATTAAACATAACTATATGTAAGATAAGAATTATCTTAATTTACTTAATATGTTAGTTTGGCCCTCCTGGATAGAACCACAATATACAGAATATAGAAACATCAGTAATTTTTAAGGAATTTGGACAAGATCCAAAAAAAGAAACAAAGGCTGTTTTTGAAGCCACTGAAGACGTAGATGGTTGGTCTGTAATAGTGTTTTTGGCTACAGTCTGAGGAAAAAAAAATCTTTAAAGGACAGTTAGTTCTGTTCCATAACAAATGAGGTGTGGAACTGATTGTCAGTGACTTGTTCGCTGGCTGGAGAAGGGAATACAGGCAAAGATCTCAGATGACAACGTCTGACTTTGCAGTTGGCCAGTGTGTTGAGGTGAATCCTTCCCTTGGTCACTGCTCTTCTTGAGGCACATTCACTCCAGATTTCTGTCCATGAATGTCTGGCAAACAGCTCTTACCGAGAGATAAAATTACAGTCAGCTTGTGGAAAGCTGCTCAATCTTTTGTTTGGAAGGAGGGATGGGAAGTAAATGTAATTGAAAAATGGTGCTATTTATCATATGGTGTTAAAGTAAATTTGGCAGCTGTGGTGTAACTCTCTTGCTGAATTTTCTTCAGTGGACCTCTAGTCACCTCTGTCCCTTAGAATGTCCTTTCCCTGTGGTGAAATGGCCTGCATTACTGGAATAGAAAAAGGGAAACAGAGTTGCTTCTGTGTTAATTGGTAGAACAGTATCACACCATACACTTTATCAAGAGGTCTGGATGTTAAGTTGAGTTACCAACACCTTGCATCATTTGACCCCCATCGCATTTCTGAGGTGATTATGGTTGTTTATAATATTTTGCTGGAACAAGTGAAGAATTTCCTTCCTCCAAAAGGCTTAACCTAGTAGAGTGTTAACACTTCAAAATATGTCAATTACAGTGTCAAGCATAATAATTTATTTTCTTTTAAACAGCGCCAGAAACTACGTGAGATTATTCTACAGCAGCAGCAGCAGAAGAAGAACGCAGTTCGCCAGGAAAAGGCCTTGCAGGAAGCAGCAGCTCCTCCCCATGCAGCCCCTCTTCAGCATTGGCAGCAAGACAACTTAA
This sequence comes from Notiomystis cincta, assembly GCA_013398075.1. NCBI lineage: Eukaryota > Metazoa > Chordata > Aves > Passeriformes > Notiomystidae > Notiomystis > Notiomystis cincta. The sequence continues at coordinate 145,181 of VZRX01001722.1, forward strand.
ATCAAATCTTCAACCGCCCTCCTCCTCCCTATCCTGGGAATATTAGGTCGTCTGTGGTGCCTCCAGGTGGGCCAAGGTTCTCCATGTACCCGAAGGACCAGCGTGGGCCGTTCCCTGGGGATGGGCAGTTCAATAGGCCCCAGTTTCCAGGGGATATGAACACCATGGGGATGAGACCCCATGGTCCGAGGTAAGCTCTTGGGTCTCTTAAACCCAGGGTATTACAGGGGTAGTTAGAAAAAGGGAGCTTTCTGGACAGGATGAAAAATGATCTACAGGAGCTGGTAACCTTCCTGAACTCGTAAGTGCAGTGGGTTTTCCTGTAACATTAGAATGTGTGTTTTACACTAAATGTTTTACACTCATGTTGGTAGTAATTCAGAAATACAAATCGAGGAACTGCAGAATTAGTCAAATTTATGTGACCTGAAATATCTTCTTGTTCATGGCTTTTGGGGCATTTCTAAAAAAAAAAAGTAAGAGATCAGATTTTATTTTTGATGTCTTAATAATGAATAAATTAATTTCTAATGAGTATGTCATCAAACATCAGCTTCTATCTGTGCCATTTTTACAGTGAATGCTACAATTTAAAATGAATACCAATATCGATATACATTGTCATCTCAGAAATTATTTTTTTCAGTATCTGGATTTATTTCAGTAATTAGATCCACACACTGGGGTTTTTTACTCTGAATTGCATTAACACGTATTTTAATTACTAGGTTAGTTCTGACTGTCAGAGTTTTCTATCCATTATTATTATTATTGAAATTGAAAACAGGTTGTTTATTAAACATAATTAAAGCAATTATTTTATTGTAGTCATAAAGCTCATTTAAATGTAAGTGTAATTAGTCAAAACATTTATTTAAATATCTTGATGAATGCGTCATGTAAAGCATTTTGGTGAGCAGTTACTTAGTCACGCAGGACTGAGAAAAATCTGTGCTTTATTTTAGGTATGGGTTTCCCGGAGGTGGCCACGGCCCCCCCTCGGGCCAGGAGCGTTTCCTGGGCCCTCAGCAGCCGATGCAGCGCCCGGGAGTTCCCCCGCAGCTGAGGAGATCCCTGTCCATCGATCTGCCCCGGGCGGTGACCAGCCCGCAGATCAGTAACGCCTCGGGCATCTCGCAGCACTTCGCCCCGCAGGGCATTGCGGTGCAGCAGCACAACATCCTGGGCCAGGCCTTCATCGAGCTGCGCCACAGAGCTCCGGACGGGAGGCCGAGGCTGCCCTTCGGCGCCGCCGCCGCGATGGACGCGGCCGCTCAGCACCAGCGGCACCCCGGCTTCCTGCCCAGGCAGGACTTCCCGGGCCCGAGGCAGGCGGAACCGCTGAGACACGGGTCTCAGGCGATACCAAACCAGTTGCAGATGTCCGCGAGTTTGGATCACATGGCCCAGTCCCAGCAGGATCAGATCAGCGCTGAGAACTCGCCTGCACTTGTAATGCGTTCTCTGGGTCAGCCGGTTGCCGATGCCTTCCCGGGACCATCTCTGTCTGCATCAGCACCGAGCGATGAATCTGCAAACCTGCAGATTCCCAGCCAGCCAAGTGATGGTCTGGAGGAAAAGCTTGATCCTGATGATCCTGCTGTAAAAGATTTGGATGTGAAAGACCTTGATGGGGTTGAAGTCAAGGATTTAGATGATGAGGATTTGGAAAATCTGAACCTGGACACAGAGGATGGGAAAGGGGATGAACTGGACACTCTAGATAATTTGGAAACCAATGATCCTCACCTCGATGATCTTCTGAGATCTGGGGAATTTGATTTAATTGCATACACAGACCCAGACCTTGATGTGGGAGATAAGAAAGGAATGTTTAATGAGGAACTAGACCTTAATGTCCCCATTGATGACAAACTAGATATCCAGGGCAAGGCAGAAGAACCCAAACAGAAAGAACAAGGGGATACAACTGTTGCCCCTGCTGAGACCCAGTCTCCACCAAAGAAATCAGCTACGGAAAATGAAATTAAAACAGAAGTACTTTCCCCAAACATTCAGGAGGAAAAGAAGAATGAAAATGAAAAAGGTGATGGAAATACTGAGTCCACAAGTACTCAACAGGCTGCTGAAGTGGAGTTAAAGGATGGAGAGAAGGCTCCTGTGCAACCTGCTAACTCAGAATTCCCTGATAAAACTCCTGCTGTTCCTAGTCAAGATACAACTGTGCCTAGTCCAGATGCTCAGGGATCTGCTCCACTGCCTGTTCAAGGAGCAGTAAGTTCCTGCAGTATTTCTGGTTCCACCCCAGTCCTCTCAAGTTTGCTGTCTAGTGAAAGCTCAGACAGTGCTGAGGCAAGAACTCTGGGATCTCCATCTCAATCTCTGCCACCCACACAAATGAACCATGGATCAGGTATTCCACAAACACTCATGACACCTGGTGGACAGATCTTGGAAAACACTTTAAATTCCAATCTGCCCATGGTTCCACGAATGAACCATAATTTTTCTCAAGGGTCACCAAATCCAGGATTTATTCAGGGTCAGTCATCCAATCATAACTTTGGGACAGGACAGCCATCTAATCAAACTGTGGCTGTACCAAACCGTGCTGGTCCCAGTGGCATCTCTGGTCCCCAGCAGATGATGCTCCCTCAGCCATTAGCTCAGCAACAAAACCGAGAGAGGCCACTTCTGCTGGAGGAACAGCCACTTCTTCTGCAGGACCTCCTGGATCAGGAGAGGCAGGAGCAGCAGCAGCAGCGACAGATGCAAGCCATGATTCGCCAGCGTTCGGAGCCATTTTTCCCCAACATTGGTATGTGGGTGTCCTGTTTGCCTGTGTTCTGGTTGGTGTTTCAAAAAAGCAGCAACAAATAGTTAAATAATCCACAGCACAGCAAGAAGCAGGTAAATATGTAGAGCTTGAAGGTGGCGTAATAAAAATCAGCCTGCCTACTGGGTACAAAGGGAGTATGGAAATTGAGCATGTAGGTGGAATTCTGAACTCTGTGTCGAGGCTCCTGTTGTCATTACCAGGATCAGGGTAACTCTGCTTTACTGAGAATATTTGTGACATCAGCTGTGTCACGTAGCTCTCTTTATACTTAGGGTTCTCATGAGATAGGGAGTAAATGCATCCTTTGTAAACAAAATTAAGTATCAAGTGCATTAGCTGACCTTTTGATATTTGATCTATCAATTTTATGTTTACAGTTGTCTTATGACCTTTTTTTGCAGTATTTGTTGTGTCACAAGAAAATGGATTATCAAAAGCTGTTACTAACCCACATGCTAGGCAAGGCCCAGAAATACCACATATAATTCTGCTTGTACAAAAAAAAGTGAAGAAAAACTGTGGTTGCTTGTTGAATATAGCCCAGCAGTTTGAGCATTCAAAACAAGACCATCACCATCATTTAAATGATAATAAAACACTAAATTTTGAGAATTGTGTGAGTTGTAATTACAATGACCATCAAGGCCATTCTCATAGTGCATTAGTGATTAGTGCCAGTTGCCAGTTGAGATCACAGAAACAACTCCTTTTCCTGAGTCTTAAACCTGTAAATAGAATTTATTAATCTGGTGGGCCTGATTTGGTGTAGAGCCCTTCTCAGACTCTCAGACTGACCTGCTTTTGTTTGCATGTTGTGGCTGAAAACAAGGACAGCTGTTGCTAGACTAACTTCTCTTAGAGGATACATGAAACTGCTTATTAACATTGAATATCAAAGTGGAGAAGACAATTGATGTGAAAGAGGAATGCAATTGAATTTTTACTGAAGATTTACACATGAACTAAATATAAACAAGTAATTTCCATTTAATAACTTGTAATGTTCAGCTGTGTGATTCAGTGCTGCTGTTTTTGTCTTACAGATTTTGATGCGATTACAGATCCAATAATGAAAGCAAAAATGGTGGCTCTTAAGGGGATCAACAAAGTCATGGCACAGAGTAACATGGGGATGCCACCAATGGTCATGAACAGGTAGGCAACACTTGATACCATTCTTTAGGACTACAAAATGTAAAAGGAAATGACAGAGCTTGGGGAAACTGTGTGCAGGAAATGAAAACAAAAAATCTTTCTGTCATACAGTTCATATTCTGTGCTAACACAGGATTATCTCCTAGGAATAAAGGCAGTGTAGTGTGGCAGTAGGAACTATAAAAGGTATTCAGATGTATCAGACTGGTGTTCCAGTTGTAATGTTGTGGGTCAGTGTGGCTAATGTGGCTTCACTGTTGATGCTCTTCTTGTTTTCCCACTCACTCATTAGGTAATGACACATCTGCTATGGGCTGTGTTAGAAAACTGGGGGTGGCCATGGAACAGTGGAACTTCATGTTGCAGCAAATCATTTAAGATTTAGCCCAAGTAGTGGAAGTTCCATCCTCTCCTTAAATCCCTTCTGAGGATGAAAGGAGCCATGAACAGTGCAGGCTGCACCATCACTGTCCTTAGGTGGGGAGTCCATGGGCCAGGGAGGAACTGTGCCTGTTCTTTCTGTGTGGTCCTTTAAACAGGATTTTCTCTGTCCAGTGCCCCATGATAATAAAGGGCTTCCCAAGGTGTACATTTACCCAGCTCCAGCTGACTGTGCTGGTGACCATGAAACCTGAATACATTCAACTGGGTTTTTTTCAGTTATAAAATATTAAAATACAAATAGAGGATTCTGTGTGTTTTCACTGCTCTAGCACAGTAGGTCATCTTTATGTTCTCCCTCTGAAAAATGTAAAATACAATAGTTTCAACCAAGGGCAAAATGCTGTGTTCTCCAGCTGTTGAAAAGGTTCAGTACAGAAGTTCAAGTGAATGTCTGTAAAATATTTAGATGCTTTGTTTAAGTTGAACATAATACAAAGGGTTGTGTCTCCTAAAATGCTGGTTTTCAAGGTTACCATTTCTTTGTGTTTATCAATAGGTTTCCCTTTATGGGCCAGCCTGTGCCAGGGGCTCAGACCAGTGAAGGCCAAAATCATATGCAACAGGCAATTACCCAGGTAATGCAACTCAATATGGGCTTGAAACAAAACTGTTCAATAATGATAACTAGCTTTGGGGCATTTTAATTGAATCATGATTTAATATCCTTGTCTGTCTGTTTTACTGAAATTTCTAGGATGGAAGTTTGGCACCTCAGATTTCTAGACCTAATCCACCCAATTTTGGTCCTGGTTTTGTCAGTAAGTAAATGCTTAATAATTTATTGCATGGGGTTTTGGTTTTTTTCATTGTACAGTTCTGTTTTCTTTAAAATGAATTATGCATAAATGGATCCTGTTTCTCAAACAAATGATCCTTTTAAAATTCAGTCATTTCATCATTATGTTGCCAGATAATGAAGAGGTGTATAGTAAATGCTGTTAACATTTTTTTCTAGAAGTTATCATCAACAAAACATCATCAGAAAAGAGGGAAACAAAAAATTAACATTATTTAGATTTGTGTGAGAGCAGTAATCTATTAACTGGCAGACTGCTATAGCAGAAACCTGCTTTGGTTGTGTTGCAATATGCTGGGCTCAGTGGGAACAACTGTCTGTGTTGATGGGGTTTTTTATTTCAGAAGCAGAAAGTTTTGTGCAACATCATTGTCATTTGAACAAATACCAGAAAAAGCTTTCCAGGCATTGATTAGGCAAGCCTGGCTGTGAAGCACAGTTGTTGAAAGCAGAAATATACTACACTAGCTTTTTGCATTCCATATTTCTGGCTGCCCTGGATCAATTGTGAACCCTAGTCTCTATGATGGCAGAGATTTATTAGCAGAAATTAAAATGGAGCATATGTTGGGAGAGGAGGACCATGTGTAAAAAAGTATTTCTGTCACTACAAATACTTGATATTTGTGAATAACAAACAGAAGTAAACACCTTCACATTTTCCAGGAGCTGGAGTAGCAGCACTGAGTATGCAGTAAGGACTCAGGCAGTATTATCTGTATTAATTCTTTGTGGTGAGATTTCACGTGTCACTCAGCATGGCCCTGCTCTGGTTGGGTGGTGATGGGTTCTGAACACTTGAGTAAATCTGGTGCTCAGTTCAGTGGTAGTGACTCTTACCTGGAACTCCTTAATATTTCAGTGCTTAGATGTTGCTCATGCTACTCTCAGCGTTTCCACTCAGTGTCCCCTCAGTTTGTGGGCTCAGTTCTGCAGAATTTTTCCCTGAAAGCACCTTGAGGCTGTAGCTCATCCTCAGTGGGTTTAGTTGAGCTGTTCAGAGTCAGAGCTGTCACTGACACAGTGACTCGTGAAGTAGAAGGTGGCAGGGTCTGGAGCACAAGGAGGACGTGGTTATATTGAAATCATGCTGCTGGGTGGTTGTACCTGTTAAACAAGGATCTTCACAAGGAAGATCTGTGCTTTATTCCTGATGTCCCAGCTCACTGAAAATGTGATCAGGAGACAAATGACACCGTCACCAATGTTCTCTTGCTTTCTGTGCTTAGTGCAGGTCAAGTGTTATCAGACATGGTTGGTTTGCCTTCCAGAAAACATCAGAGAGCAGTGAACTGCCCATGGCCGATGAGCATTTCTCATCTGAAAGAAGAGCAATGTCTCAGTTACAGCCTAAATGAGAGGCATTTATTTGGGAGCAGGAAATGGCACTGGTGCTGAAGGCCCTGTGCTGAGGGCTGACACTGACAAAGTGATTTTTAGAAAGAATGTATCTTTCTTTCACTTCATGAATATTTGATGGTGCTCATCATTTTAATCTTTTTCTTAGAAGTGGTCATAAAAATAAATTTTGTATGTACAACAGTTTTCTGCAAATACCAGAATTAATCAGGCTGTGTTTCCTGTAAGTTTATGTCCTTACTCCCTAATCTCTTTGTACTTGTGTACTTCCAGAGATCTTCCATGTCCCCTCTTCTGTGGCAGGACAGGGAATCACAGGGTTTGTAGCAGTTCTCAAAGCCACATTTGCTCAATGAACAAGTGAACGTTTGCTGCCTCAACAGTTGGCTGATATCTCCTGAAATGGACAGTGTTAAAACTGCTTTCTCTCACAAATGTAGTAATTTGGATATCTGTCTTACTTACTCAAGTCACTCCAAGAACACACTCTTTCATGAAATAACAAATTCTCTGTCAAATTTGGCTGAATTTGATCACTAGTTTCTTAAAATAAGGGAGGGAACCTGATGGTTAAACTTGAGCTCTAAAAAGTAGGATGAGAGCTCATCTCCAGGATGAGATCATATCACACTTCATTTCTGTTCTCTCTAGATGATTCACAAAGAAAGCAATACGAGGAATGGCTGCAGGATACACAACAGCTTCTTCAAATGCAACAGAAGTACCTGGAGGAGCAGATTGGAGCCCACAGAAAATCCAAGAAGGCCCTCTCAGCCAAACAGCGCACAGCCAAGAAAGCCGGCCGGGAGTTCCCGGAGGAAGATGCAGAACAGCTTAAACATGTTACTGAGCAGCAAAGTATGGTCCAAAAACAGCTAGATCAGGTAATCATCTGGAATCCAGACTGTTCACCTTGGCACTGAGCTGTCACACTGGTAATAACTCCTTCCTTTAAACCTTCTGAAGGATACAGTGGAGCTTTACTTTAAAGCCACTCCCTGTTGTGTTTTGTGTGTATAACAGCGTTGCTCTGGAGTGTAGATGGCACTGGAGCTGCAAAGGAATATGCTGTGGCAAACATTAGGACAAAAAGCTGGGTTAGTACTTTGGGAAGAGGGGAATTCCTTGGCAGAATGACTTGCAGCAGAGTTCTTGGCGCATGCAAAGCAAAAATGAAACATGGAGAGAAAGGTTTTAGCATGCAGGACTTCTTGAATGAACCTCCCACCTCAATATCTTTTTTTTGCCTGTATGAAAATCTCTTTTCATTACATATTTAGTGTTAGTCTGGTTTTATGGTCTATCTCATTCCTAGATGCTGATCATCAGTATTGTGTCACGGAATAACACAGGTCAAAGGGGTATTTGGAGATCTTTTAGTCATGATCAAAGCAGAAGTAGCTTCACTATTAAATCAGATTACTCAGCACCTTGTCAGTCAAGTTCTGTAAGTCTCCAAGAGAAGAGATTTCCCAGCCTCTCTGGGCCCCTGTTTCTACATGTAATCACTTTGACTGGGCTTTGTTTTCTTCCCTTACATTCAGTTGGAATTTCACATATTGTAACTGTGATAATAGTAAGTGAGATGAATCCTGAGATAGGTTTGTTAAATCTGTGCTTTGCCCACCAATAGTGAGTGCTGTGTTCCTCAAGACATTTTTTATAAATTATCTGGCCTGTCAGGATCAAGTAGTCCTGCTGAAAATGAAAATGCTTTAGAATTATCCTTTACTAGTATGAAGGAAAAAACTTGGCAGCAGACAGCTTGGAATGAAGTCCTGAGTGCTGTCTGACCCTCGAGTTCTCGCTCCTGTGTTGCTTCAAGACAAACTATGTGCTGGATGGGCTATATTAGTTGGCTCATCTTTCCACTATGTGGAAGAGGGATGGAGTGGGTAAATTATTTCTACATAATATTTTTTTCTCCTTCCACAATGAATCACAAGTAGAATAAATGACAAAAAAATTCCCTTTAACCAATCTTTATCATACATACAACAGTCTAATCTTATGGTGGAGTTAGACTGAAGTAACAGCTGCTAATCATGACATTGCTGGCAGATTCATTTACTGCCCCATGATTAAGGTTCTCTCATTTGTAATTTTTAAATTTAAGTTTAATCTGCTGCTGGCAGAAGCCATCCACTGCCCTTTAGCCATTGATTTAGACCAATGGTTGATTCATCCACATCCTAAGCAGCGTTTTGTTCTGTACCTCGTAGGAGCTGAAATAAGATTTAAAGTACAGTTTTAACAACCTTCTGTTGGAAGCAATTTGCCTCTTTTTCAAAGCAGATCAAGTAATTTTTCTGCAATCAAGCTTCTGTTAGTTTTTGAGAAGTGTCTGTGTATGGAGAGAGAAAAGAGCTGTTGGATCTCTGTGAGTGGCTGGACACAGAGACCCCAGAGCTGACTGTGCCCCAGGAGCTGATGTGAGACAGGGTTATTGGCCAGGCACGGAGCCACACAGACACTGCCAGATGGCCTCTGTGGCACTGTGCCTGTGCTCACAGGCCCTGCCCTGCTCTCCCTGCACTGCTGAAACCTCCAGCTCTGCTCAGGGCCTCTGGGTGTGCTCAGCACTGGGCCTTGGGTACCTCAGCTCATTCCAGGGACAGTCACGGCTGATCCACCCCTGCAGGCCCTGGAGGTTGCAGTGCTTTGGATGCCTCATGGTACAGCCCCAGGGGGCCAGCACAGGTTTAGTTCTGTAGGGCCACAGAGGAGCCCTGGAGCACTGGATCTGTGCAGTGCAGATGGATCCAGTGTCTCTGTGCAGTGGTACTGTTTATCCAGCAGTGTCAGTGCCAAGGCAGAGCTCATAAATCATCTTGGACCTGGGATTATTATGTAAATAACCTTTTGGGTGCATCTGTCCTGCAGCCTGAAGTGTGTCCTGTGGCATCACTGTTATCTGTCCTGAGCTTTCTGTCTTATCCCTTGCTTCAGATAAAGGAGAGGGCTATCTAACAGTTCAAATTACGTTACAGAGTTTTTCTGTTCCTACATAAGCTGTGGAAGTCATAATCTAATGAAAAGAAGTAAAAGAGAGGTCTTCTATAATATGTGTATCATTAACCAGTGGATTGCAAGTCCTTTTATTTTTATAGAGATGGGTTTAGTTGGGTATCTGCAGTGTTTCTGAAAGGCTCTTGCTTGTCCAGTTGACGGTGTCTTGTCCTTCCCTTGACTTCTCCTCTTTGCCTAAACTACAAGGCATAACTTGTAGTGTCCACATTGAGGTTTTTTGGGTCTCAAGATTTTAAATTTTCAAGCAGCAGTTGCATTTTCATCTGACTTGAGATGTTTTTAGGATTTGTGAGCAAATGAGTGTATCCTTCACTGTTTTCCTGCAAACTTCTCCTTTCCTGTTACATCTTTATTAAATGCTGCTGATGTGTGAACATCATCCATCTCACTGTCTTTTCCTGTCTGTTCCCAGCTGTTTGTATCCTGTGTATTGTAGATAAGATCTGTAGGACAAGGATCACTGCTGGTTTAGGTTTGTATATTCTCTAGCACAGTGCAGTCTTGGTGTGTAATAGGGACTTTGAGGCGCTGCTGTTTAGTCTGGAGTCTCGAGATGGGGAGTATTTCTAATGAAGCAATGACTGTTTAGCATTAAAAACACTGCAGAAATGCTATTCTGGCCTGAGGTTCGTTGTCTGCTGGAATTGCAGTGGTGAGTTACATGGTTTGTGCTGCTCACACAGCCAGTTGGAGGCAGGGATGAATAATGACTGTTTCACTGTTTAGATCCGGAAGCAGCAGAAGGAGCACGCGGAGCTGATTGAGGAGTACCGGATCAAGCAGCAGCAGCAGTGTGGCATGGCCCCCCATGCCATAATGCCAGGGGTCCAGGCCCAGCCTCCCATGGTTCCAGGAGGAACAGCACCAGCAATGAATCAGCAGAACTTCCCCATGGTGTCGCAGCAGCTCCAGCATCAGCAGCACGCAGTGGTGATCCCTGGGCAATCCAACCCGCCCAGGATGCCAAATTTATCTGGATGGCAGCCTGTAAACACCCCTGCGAGTCACATTGCCATGAGTCCAGCAAGGATGCAGCCTCCAATGACACCACTGCCAATTACTCCTGGTGCACCGGCTCCTGTGCCTGGCCCAGCTGCAGCTGCACAGTCAGGGCCACCCCCGAGGGTGGAGTTTGAGGACAACAACCCTTTCAGTGAGAGTTTCCAGGAGCGGGAGCGCAAGGAGCGCTTACGGGAGCAGCAGGAGCGGCAGCGCATCCAGCTGATGCAGGAGGTGGATCGACAGAGAGCTCTGCAGCAGAGGATGGAGCTGGAGCAGCACAGTATGATGGGGCCTGAATTGAATAATAAAACATCCTTATCTCAGATACCTTTCTTCAATTCTGAGCTGCCTTGTGATTTCATGCAAACCCCTCGGCCCCTGCAGCCGTCCCCGCAGCAGCAGCAGCAGCAGATGGGGCAGATCCTGCAGCAGGGTGCTGTGACCTCCCCTCCTGCCACCAACTTTATGCAAAGCACAGAGCGAAGGCCAGTGGGACCTGCAGCTTTTGGACCTGATGCATCTGCTGTTCCAGGTGGACCTCCCAATTTCCATAATGTAAAACAAACTCATGGGAATCTCCCTGGGGCTGCCTTTACGCAGAACCAGGTCAGGCCTCCGTTCCCTTCTGCTGTACCTTCGTCTCCAGTGCTGGGGAGCGGTGCCCCGTGTGGGTCGGACACCGGTGTGCCCCAGGCAGCCAACATCCCTGTTTCAGGCCAGTCTCTCATCCAGCTCTATTCTGACATAATCCCAGAAGAGAAGGGCAAAAAGAAAAGGACACGGAAAAAGAAAAAGGACGACGATGCCGAGTCGATAAAAGCCCCCTCAACTCCACACTCAGATATCACTGCACCATCAACCCCAACCATTTCTGATGCTACCTCCACCCCCACAGTGCACACCCCCAGTGAGCCACGGCACCAGGATGAGCAGGAGTCCGTGGAGCTCACGGGGCCCTCAACATCCAATGCAGGAGAGAGCCAGAACTCCCCAGAGCTGGAGGGGAAGCTCCCCAGCTGCGTGTCCCAGAAACAGCCCAGTGGGAATGCAGAGGCTGAAAAGGCTAAAATGGACACACCCACCAGCCTTCAAGAAGTTAAACTGGAAAAGGCAGAAACTGATCAATGCTCAGGTCAGGCTGAGCCTAAACCAGAGAATCCAAGCAGTATTAAGGTGGAGGAGGATAAAGTCACCTCACAGCCACCCTCTTCAGCTCCGAGTCCAGCACAGCCACCCGGTGCTCCAGCAGCCAAAGGGGAGTCAGGGAATGAACTGCTGAAACACCTGCTAAAAAACAAGAAGTCCTCATCTCTTCTACATCAGAAACCAGACAACAGTGGCCGAGCAGAAGAAGAGGTTTCTGGGGATAAAAAGTTAGCAGAGAAGCAGAGTCCAGCTGAAGGAATGGTGAGCCTGATACTGGTTTTGTTACACTGTGGTCAGCAGCAATCCAGCCTAGTCTGTGCCTTGCTGTGGGCATATGTGGGGACAAAACCTACCTGTACAAGGGTGGAGGAAACAGCTTTAAGGAACTTCTGTCTCTTCCCTTCTTTTCTCCACAATTAAATCACCTCTGTTAAAAAAAAAGAATTAATTTTAATATGACTTCTTAGGTCAGTATATTCAGAAATCACTGAAATGGAAAAAGAAAAAAAAATTCTACAGAAAATTGTCTTTAAAAATACCACTTCCTAATATTAAGGCAGGATGTTACAGTATGATGCCTAATTACTCACTGGTATGTGTCTGTGCAGAACATGCTGTGTCTGGGTGCTCCTTTCACATGTGACTCCACCTGAGTCGTCTGTGTGATTTATTAATTTATAAGGTCCTTTAAAACAGACATAAAGAAAAGGGCTTTCTGTGGAGGTAGGATGCACTTTACACTTTATTTTATCATAATCTTAATCTCTGCTTTTGGCTTTTGACTGCCTAAACTCTAAATTCATTCTTAAAACAAAATTTAAATGTTTTTAAAAGGAATAAATGCTCATAAAGGTAAAGGTAATTGTGAGCAGCAGGTAATTAAGTGTTAAAGATCCACAGCTAAAACATGTGATAGGAGTATTAGAATACTGGTGATAGGGGTCATGTAGAGCTGTTCAAAATAATAATGGATTTTTTAAAAATGGACTTTCTTTTGGCTTGCCCACGTAGCATGAGAGTCCCATTCTGAACCCTTTTACCCAGTTGTGCTTCCATGGGAAGAAAGACTTTGCAGACTTGTACTGGAAGTATTTAAGGAAGTGGTACAATCCAGAAATGTTTCACAACTTTTTTTGTTCCTAACCTCAAAATACTTTTGTATTACATTGACTTCCATGCCTTTCTTCTGCCACCAAGTCTGTCTTTCATTAGGCCCTCGTGAACATCTCCAAGGTTGTAACTTTATTTAAGGGGGTATTCAGAAAAGAATGTTTCTGGCCTGTGAGTTTTTAATGATGTTTTCAGATGTCAGTAGTGTTAATGGGAGGTCATAATTCTGTCTGTAGGGACAGTTTAGCAGTCCCACCTGCCAGTAAAATACAGTTTGTTATCAGTGAGATTTATTACTCTGAGCCTGTGCTTTCAGAGTTGTGCAGTTACTTGGAGTGAACTGTGTATTAACATGTCAAAAATTCTGCTGCACTTCCTTTTTTCACACCAGCAAACTGCAGGAGCCCAGATGCAAGGTGCATTTGGGTGCAGTAACAGCCAGCTCCAGAGAACAGATGTAGGACCTGAAATCAAGAAGCAGAGAAACAAGCGGGCTCAGAGGACGGGAGAGAAGGCAGCTCCTCGGTCCAAGAAGAGGAAAAAAGAGGAGGAAGAAAAGCAGGCTGTTTATCCTAATGCAGATACCTTCATCCAGCTGAAGCAGGTGAGTGTGCAGGGGCTGGCAAAGGCCCAACAGTGATTTCCATCTCCTGATGGAACTGAAATTCATCATTAAGTTGAATTTTGAGCACAGGGTGGGGAAAACGAGAACTTCCACAAAATCAGGGACTTTAAAGTTTGTGGTTTATTTAATTTTGGAAGGTGGGCTGACATGGCAGGTAGCTCCAAAGCCATGGAGTTCTGGCAGCTCTGGCAGGGAGCTGGAGCTGAACAGGGGACCACATTCCTTAACAAACAGAGAGGCCTGTGTTTGACAGTTTTGCAACAGTGGATAAATTCCAATTCTTCTTTTAAATTACAAACCACTCTACTGATCTGAGAATTGCAGTGTTGTGTATTATACTTGAAATAATTTCTGACCTTTTTTTTTCTTTTAATGTAGCAACTTTCTCTTCTGCCTTTGGTGGAACCAATAATTGGAGTGAGCTTTGCACACTTTCTCCCCTATGGCAGTGGCCAACTAAATGGTGGAAATCGACTTGTGGGAAGTTTTGGTAGTGCTACTCTTGATGGGGCTTCAGATTACTACTCCCAGCTCATTTACAAGGTATGGTTTTGATCTGGATTTCCATTGTGTGCTCTCTGTGGGAAGAGAAGTCCATGATACTGTTACTGTTAGTCAGAGTTCCTGCCTTTTATGCAACTAGAAGAAAAATAATCTTCTCTTGCTAGACTAGATAGTGCTAGACTAGATAGTGGTGAAACAGTCACCATTGTTTTACTCTGAAAGTGGAAACCCGTTCTGGAAACTGTTGTTGTAAACTAATTAAAAACTACAAATACTCTTTAACAAATGGATGCTACATAATGAAAATTGTAATTACAGTTTTGTGGAGCAGAAAAGACTGAATTCTCAGTACTTTGTAAAGTCATTGAAAGCATTAAAGCATTTCTTAATGTGAATTAAATAAGAAATAGACTTTTTCTCATTTGCCCACCAAGCCCTAACTAAGAACCTGGGAACTCTGAACAAAATAGACTGTTTGTTGATGAGTTATTAGCCCACAGCATTTAAAACTTAGTCTCTGAAATCAGGGTGGCAATGCTGGGAGGACAGGAAGATACTGAACAGACAGAATCAAATTTACTGCTTGGATACCCTAATATAAAAACCTGTTAAAACCAGTGGTGTTTTCTCCAGTCATACACAGTGTGTAAGCTGAGAATGGGACCCACAGAAATGATTGTTGTGGTCAAAAGTAAGTAATGAGGATTAGCTTTGCAGGCATGACTGCAGCAACAACAGATACTGAAGTTCTCATTTAATTTGCATTTAAAATATGTGCAGTTGAATAAACTGGTGAGAAGTAGCCCAGGGTGTGAACTTGCAGAGTATCTGCTGCTCCGTGGTGGCTGCTTCAGTGACAGCTCATCCTGTGCTGAATGTGAGGCAGCTTCCCCTTTCAGTGACAGCTGGGGAGGCTGACTGGCTCATGGTGCTGGAGAGTCACTGTGGAACAGCTCTCTCAGCAGGGACTTGGGACTTCTGCTGGAACTGTAGGAACTCTTTGAAACTGTTCCTTAAAATGTTCTTCATGCATTTTTGTAAGCAGTTTAGCCACATCTTCCTTAGGCAGTGTATTTGGCAGTGTTTGCTCATGTAAACTTGTTTCCCTGATATCACTGGTGTAAGGAAAGCCAATCATTGTGTCTTGTACAGGAGATGCCTTTCTGTGTTTAGTCACAGGCTTGGGCATGGACTGTTGCTGCTTATCACTGCTACACCAGGGTGTGAAACTCTGAGCAGGTTACATTGTCTGGTACTGCAGCAAGGCGAGTTCTCTCCCTGGGTTCCATCCTGATTGATGTTTTGTTTTAATTGATGTCATGCAGCAGAACAATCTGAGCAATCCCCCGACCCCCCCGGCCTCTCTCCCTCCCACGCCGCCGCCCGTGGCCTGCCAGAAGTTGGTCAACGGCTTCGCCACCACGGAGGAGCTCGCTGGCAAGGCTGGAGTGCTGGGAGGCCACGATGGTAAGGCTCCTGTGTGTTGGTTCTGTAAAGGGAGTCCTCTGGAGCAGGTGGCAAACACATCTTAGAGTCACAGAATAGGCTGAACAGGAAGGGACCCACAAGGATCATCAGGTCCGACTCCCAGCCCTGCAGAGGACACCCCCAAGAATCCCACCTTGTGCCTCAGAGCTTTGTCCAAATGCTCTTGGAACTCTGTCAGGCTTGGGGCTGTGACCACTGCCCTGGGAGCCTGTTCAGTGCCCAGCCACCCTCTGGGTGAAGAACCTTTTCCTGAGATCCAACCTGAACCTCCCCTGACACAGCTTCAGGCCATTCCCTCAGGTCCTGTCACTGTCACCAGAGAGCAGAGATCAGCGCCTGCCCCTCTGCTCCCCATCATGAGGAAGCTGGAGGCTGCTCTGAGGTCTCCCCTCAGTCTCCTCCAGGTTATCTCCTAGGATGCTTCTCAGTTGCAGTACTCCTTTATAAAAACAAAATGCCCAGACTTTCTAAGGTTATAATCATGACTAGCCAGCAATATTTTACACCAGTATAATGTCAGGTGCCTTTGCCTTGTTCCCTTTCAAAATCATGTTGAGAGCTAGACACACTCTTAAGAAATGAAAAAGAGAACCTTAAGATCAGTTTGTTGGTCCAGTCCCAATGACTGGCATGAGCTCCTTGGTTGAGTGAGCTCCAAGCAGCCTATCCAGAATGTGTGCAGTCAGTATGTATTTCCTGATGCTTACAAATTGGGCAGTAAAACTTGATCTCTGTTCTTTATACTGGCTCTTTGTAAAGACTATTCAATGATTAAAATCCTTTTTTTATACCCCTTTTCCTTTGTTGTTACAAAATTGTTGATTTTTTGTAGTTTTGTGGTTCTTTTAAGTAAACAAACATCCTCTCATAGTGGCAGAAGGCACACTCAAAAGCCTTTCAAGCCCTGTTTGCTCAAAATATGCAGGTTTTTGTAAAAATGGAAGTTAATCCTGAATGGTCACAAATTTTTGAACTCCCAAGTGTCTGAGAGTGGTGTCACCATCAGGCCCCACCCACACCAAGAGCTGTCCAGATGTCTCATTGTGCTGTGCCTTTCTGGTTTCAGTTACCAAAGCTCTGGGGCCAAAGCAGTTCCAGTTGCCTTTCAGACCACAAGATGATTTATTAGCCAGAGCAATGGCTCAGGGCCCCAAAACTGTGGATGTTCCTGCTTCACTTCCAACACCACCTCACAACAACCAGGAGGAGTTAAGGTAGGTTTTCCTTGACATCTTCAGAAAGGTATTTGGAGCAGATTGTGTGATCTTTCAGTGGATGAAACTATAAAGATGTGGTAAAACAAAATCCTTTGTGCACAGCCACAGAGGGGCAGAGAATGGAGTGGGATCATTTTAACTCTTAACATTCCATGTGCAGAGAGCAGCGTAGTGAAATAGGTGATTCCAGCCATTGCTGGACTCTAGATTCTGTTAAGTTGTTAGGAATTCCTTACTTTGCTCTCTTAAAAGTGGAAGAAAACAATAAAAATAGATGATTTTCCTGGAGCAGTGTGGTGCTGTAGAGACAGGTGACTGCTGTAGCAGCAGCTGGACTGTGCAAGAGCCAGCCTGAAACTGCACAGTTCCACTCAGTTTCCCAGGTGAGAAACACTGGCTGGAACATGAGTCTCCTGCAGGGATCTTCCTTTTTGCCTCCCTCTCACTTGCCTACCCAAAATATGAGTGACTTTGAAACTCTGGAGCCTTTATGTGGACAAAGGCCAGGCAGTTTAAACAGTTTAAATACTCAATGCTAATTTTTTACCCTGGTAGGTAGAGCTCTGGGGAACAGAGGGTTTGGCTTTGTTAATGTCTGTTTTTCTCCATGGATCTTTCCCAAGAAATGGAATATGTGTGCAATGGAATATGAGATTGCCAGAGGTGATGGCCAACCACCACTTGTGTTCTGTGACCAGTAGCAAGAAGCAAGTTCATTTTAGCTCCCTGTCATGATTTATAATTTTGGTTTACCTAAAGTTTAGTCCGTTTCCAAAACAGTTTTTTTGGGTTTTGTTCCAGGGTTCAAGATCACTGTGAGGACAGGGACACTCCTGATAGCTTTGTTCCTTCTTCCTCTCCTGAAAGCGTGGTGGGAATGGAGATCAGTCGCTACCCAGACTTGTCAGTTGTAAAGGAGGAGAACCCAGAACCTGTCCCATCTCCCATCATTCCCATCCTACCCAGCAGCACTGGGAAAGGTGAGGCTGTAGCAGAGGGAACACTTACAACTAGGATTGTTTTTTTCTGTGTTCCCCTAAGTGTAGGTTTAACCTGCTGTATTCTGGTTTATTTTCAGGTTCAGAAGCCAAAAGGAATTACATAAAATCAGAACCCGGTTCAGGAGCCTTACCTGGTTCTGGCTTCTTTGCCTCCCAGCTTGGACCATCCCAGAATGGTCCTAAATCTGGCCTTATCTCTGTAGCAATTACTTTACATCCCACAGCTGCTGAGGTAAAAGGAATAAGCCTTATGTATTACATACATAAATTACAACAGCAGTTAATTTGGTTTATATATAGGGACTCTGAGGGGGTTACAGTGCAATAAGGCTGGTGTTGCAATCTTCTGATAGTTTGTTTTTCTGCTGTCTGAACTGCCTGTCAGATATAAACAAAAGTGGCTTCTGTTATTGTTTTAGAACATCAGTAGTGTTGTAGCAGCATTCTCCAACCTGCTCCACGTCAGAATTCCCAACAGTTACGAGGTCAGTAATGCTCCAGACGTCCCATCCTCCATGGCAGCCACCAACACTCACAGAGGGAACCCATCTATGGAGTACAGGCAGCACTTGCTCCTGCAGGGTCCCCAGGCAGGATCCATGGGACCTGCCAGGATCGTGGGGCCCTATGGACTGAAGCAGCCCAATGTGCCATTCCCTGCCAACACCAATGGTGAGAGGACTTTAACTTCTCAGTGTTCACTACCAGGCTTCAACTGAGTCAGTATTGAGGCATTTCAGCCTTGAATTCAATAATTGATTCTTGTTCCAAACAAAACTCCTCTTACATGATCATGTGGATGTTCCTGGGTTTAACCATGAGTAGTTCTCATCCACCTCTGATTTCCATTATCTGTTGACATCACTGCCAGGGAGGCATTTCTCCCATAACTGCTAATATTATTGGGTTTTTTTTTGTCTAGTCTGATTTTAAATCCATCATTCAGAAAGGTTATTCCCATACTGGAAAGCTTGACATGGTTGTTTAAGCCTGTATCCCTGTGTTAGTTTATTCTGTCATTTTTTACACAAGAATGTATTTTTGCCTTATTTGCACAGTGGGTTTAGGTCTAATTTATACAGTTTATCCATCAGGTCAAGGTTTAAAGCTCTCCTTCTAAGCCCTATCCAGAGGGGAACTAGAAGGGGAGCTAGACCTCTAGACCAGTGAAGAATACTGTGATCTCTGATAAATTTGGTTTGGTCTGATACAGGCTCTGACAGATAATCTGTTCCTAGGTCTGGCTGGCTACAAGGATCACAGCCAGAACATGGCAGAAGGCTCAGCACTGAGGCCTCGCTGGTGCTCCCACTGCAAGGTCGTGGTTCTGGGCAGTGGAGTGAGGAAATCCTTCAAAGACCTGCCCTTCCTCAAACAGGTCAGTACTGAAGTGCCCAGGGCACTCAGCTGGGGCTCCTTAAAGCAAGGGATGGCACAAAGTCCTGCTTGTCCTGCCAGCTGAGAGCACTTCAGCTTCCTGTGTAGTCCCCCTTCTTCAGGGTGGGACATCGAAGCACATTTGCAGTACAGCTAAAAAAATGGCAAAGTTGTTGATTTCATTTTGTTGAAATTGTTGAAGTTCATTTTGTTGATACAAAATTAATTCCAGTACAGTTCATAAAATAGGTCCCATCTATGGGAGTTCTCAAAGCTCTGCTACCAATCTCCTTCCCTGACCTCCTCAGAGACCTCAATTCAAAAAAAGCTCATTTGTGAGGCAGCCAGGTTGCTGTGTCAGGAATTACTGCAAGAGCAGGAATACTCACACTCCTTTTGGGCAGGAATCAGATTTCACTGGCAGTCTCTTGTCCTTACACTGGGAGCTGTCATTCCCTCAGAAAATGCCATTGCTCCTCAGTGACCAGGAGGTGACTGCACCACAAAGAAGTAGCCAGAACTTGCATTAAGAGTAAAGGGTTCGTGCAGGCAGGAATGCACTGAATTCCCAGTAAGGTTTTGCAGATGGATCAGTAGATAAAACAGTGTGATCTGGCTTTGATTAGGCTGAAATGAGACATTCCTTTGCCATCTAAAGATAAAAGAAAACGAATTTTGCTTTGCAAGAGTGCCTATGGAGCAGATGGGTGCATGGTGTGGAATGCTTTATTTTGATTGTTAAACTTCTGTGAAAGGCAGGAAATGCTGAAGAACAAGGGTGTAGGTGGTGGTAACGTTAGATCTGTCAAATAATCAAGTATTTATATCACAGCATTGCTCATTATTTCACAAATGTTCTACAAATAAAAGAGTTTCCAGCCAGATTGGAAGACTTGTTTCATTACACTTACTATGTGAAGAATGGTATTAAAATGCATTTCTGATACTCTTCTGTGTTTGATTCCCAGGATTCCCAAGAAGGCTCAGATAAAATGAAGGACATTGTATTCTGTAGCAACAACTGCTTTGTTCTTTATTCAGCAGCTGTGCAAGCAAAAAACTCAGAGAACAAAGTAAGTATCAAACACTGACAGACCCGAGTGAGCTGAAATTATTGCAGCTATTTGTTGGAGAACAGAAAGGGGGCGAGGGGAAGTTTGCACTTCATTTGAGAGGTTTATAAATTAATTGCTCTGTATTCAGACACTGAGACTCTGAACCAGCAGTATGAAGTAAAAATTATATTTACAGAACTTTGTGTCTGACAGATCCATGGCAGAAAAGTCGCCACCTTAGGCTGCCCTCATGGGCTTTGAAGATGCAGTCTCAAAAAAATCAGTCATTCAAATTCTCCATGCATTGTACACAACCACAGACACGTTTTTAAGGGGTATATTCTGCATTTGGATTTGGCTTATGCAGTTAAAAATAAAATAACAGCTGTGAAAATAATAATTCATCAGCAAGTTTGCAAAAAGAATGTTGTTTGTTCAGTGTAACTGGGAAAATGCAATCCTGTTCCCTGACTTAATTTGGGTGAGGCTGCCATTTTAAAGCACTGATTAGCAAAACACCAGTAAGGACCCTGTGAGGTGACTGTGACCAGGAAAAGGAGGTTCTGATTACTGGAGAAGTACAGTTGAAGTTCATTCAACTGAAAGTGGAATTAGGCAGGGAATTTTCTCAGGTGGTCCTGAATATGCTGCTGTAGTTCTCCACCTGCAGACACTGCAAGAGGTGTCTGACACCTGAGAGAAACGGGACATCATTTTTTGCTCGGTGTCAGAGGAAGGTGAACTTAAATTTGTCTATTTAATTTTTAAAAGTGAAATAGGCTTTACTCAAGACTGAATGATCCTGCTCAGTTTATTTTCTCACAGTTAAAATTTTTTGAGTATTTCTTTTAACTAACTTGTCTTCTGCTGTTCCTAGATCAAATGTACCTTTTTTCCTCTAAACCACTGGACAGAACAGGCTTCCTTTAAGCTTCACCTAAATTAATGTGTTCTCATAGTCCTGTATAGACTACATAGTTCGAAGCCTTCCTTGAAGTGCATCCTGATTACTTTCTCAGGAAAAACTGAATTTAAAATTAAAAAACCAGAGAAGATAACTCTGTGTACATCCAAATCCTTTTAGTGTCCCATGTAGCTCATTTTCTGTTGTATATAAACACGGTAACGTTCTCCTACAAGTGCATCAGCATGTACCTAATTAAGTTAATTAAATGTCATGTTCAGCCTCTTGATCCTTTAATTTACTCTTTCAAGATTAATCACACAAACCACATTAAGAACTTCATAATCTAAACTTCCTTTGTTGTTCCTGTTTTCTTTATTAGGGTTTTTTTTCCACAAATCTCCGCAGGTATAATTCTTGTTTACTGTTAATGAACAGTTTAAGTCCTTGAGGTGTATCTAATTTTGAGCGCTGCAGGAATTTTTCCTCACTGGTTTCCAGGAAAAAATAGGTGGCATTAGTTCTATGTTTTCTGTTTCTACCAAAGTCCAGATTCTTACGCTTTAAATTAGTTCTGTGACCCATATTTTAAGGTCACTTTGTGTTGTAACAAAACTTTCTAAGAATCCCTAAGAATTAAAGCTGGCAGTCAGCTCACCGAGAGCAATTGAGGAGTTCTGCATTCAGGACCTGGACAAAGGGTTATTTGTGCTTTCTCTCATGTATTAAAGGGGGCACCACGTTCTAGGTAGAAGAATTTCCTGCTCCAAATCCTGTCCCAAGATACGGTAACAGGGGTGAGGATAATTTCCATCTTTCTCTGTTGCTGCATCTTGATTTTAGTCATTTGGGAAAGCCTCTCCCATACTGAGCTGCCCATGTTTTTGGGTTATATTTAATGATGGACAAGTTTGGGATCTTTTTTTGAAAGAGTTTTGTGTTGATTACCAGGAATCGGTCCCAGCCCTGCCGCAGTCGCCGATGAAGGAGAGGCCGCCCAAAGCGTTCCATCAGTACAGCAACAACATCTCCACTTTGGACGTCCACTGTCTGCCTCAGCTGCAGGAAAAGGTTTCTCCCCCCTCATCGCCCCCCATCATGTTCCCCCCTGCGTTTGAAGCAGCCAAGGTAGAGGCAAAACCGGATGAGCTGAAGGTAACGGTGAAACTCAAACCCAGGTTAAAAGCAATACACAGCAGTCTGGAGGACTGCCGGCCTCCCAGCAAGAAATGGAAGGGGATGAAATGGAAAAAGTGGAGCATTCAGATTGTGATTCCTAAAGGATCATTCAAACCTCCTTGTGAAGAAGAAATAGATGAATTTCTTAAAAAACTGGGCACAACCCTTAAACCAGACCCTGTGCCTAAAGACTACAGGAAATGTTGTTTCTGTCACGAGGAAGGTGACGGATTAACCGATGGACCAGCAAGGCTTCTCAACCTGGATTTAGACCTTTGGGTCCATTTGAACTGTGCTCTTTGGTCTACAGAAGTCTACGAGACACAAGCTGGTGCCTTAATAAACGTGGAACTAGCACTGCGGAGAGGCCTGCAGATGAAATGCATGTTCTGTCACAAAATGGGTGCCACCAGCGGTTGCCACAGGTTAAGGTGCACCAATATTTATCACTTTACCTGTGCCATTAAAGCACAATGCATGTTTTTTAAAGACAAGACCATGCTTTGCCCCATGCACAAACCAAAGGGAACTCACGAGCAGGAGCTGAGTTACTTCGCCGTGTTCCGGAGGGTGTACGTGCAGCGCGACGAGGTGCGGCAGATCGCCAGCATCGTGCAGCGCGGCGAGCGCGACCACACCTTCCGTGTGGGAAGCCTCATCTTCCACGCCGTGGGCCAGCTGCTGCCACAGCAGATGCAGGCCTTCCACTCCTCCAAAGCCCTCTTCCCCGTGGGATACGAGGCCAGCCGGCTCTACTGGAGCATGAGGTACGCCAACAGGCGCTGCCGCTACCTCTGCTCCATCGAGGAGAAGGACGGGCTCCCGCTCTTCGTCATCAAGGTGGTGGAGCAGGGCCACGAGGATCTGGTCCTGACTGACACAACACCTAAAGGTAAATTGTGTGAACTGAGATCATGAATTTGTGGCTTTGCTGTTGTGGTACTGCCGATTCCTCTGGTATGGTACCTGTTTGGAACAACTGTTCTAACGTAATGCTTATAGTGAGCTTCCAGGGCCCATTTTTAATACCGTGCTGTGAAGACTGTGGGCACCTCTAAAGAAATTGTATAAGCTGCAGATCAGAAGAGTTGTTTCAAGTCCACAGAGCAGACCCAAGATTGAGTGTTGAAAAAGCATTAAAGCAATAGGGAAGTCAGAGCAGGTTTCCTTTCCTGAGAAGTGACTTTGTTTAAACACAGAGTCACTGCTCAGTTATCTCCAAATCAGCTGGGCTCCAGTTGGGGAGCTCTAAAAGCAGCTGAGTGACCACCTTGTTTTCTGAGTGGGTAATGTCTGTGTCAGGGTGAAGAATGTCAGGGTGTCCATTAACATACAGGCAGGTCTTGGAAATCAGCTCGTGAATGGTCTCAAGGCCTTGATGCTGTGGGTGCTTGATACCCTCAGCTCCACTCTGCCCAGTCAGACCAGTGCCAGGGAATTGCCCACACAGAATGAGCACTGGAAATAGAATATATAGTGTATTTTCAGAAAATCCTACTTTTGCAGGATTTCTCCAGAGAACCTGTCCATATTCTTGTCAGAGGACTGAAAGTTTCCATGCTGAGAACACTGAAAGTTTAATTTCTGAGAATTGAGGGTACAGAATCAACAGTATGTTTGTTTGGGATTTGTTAAATCCCAAAAATTAGCAACTCAACAAATTCTCCTCTTCACTTTTTAGGTCCTGGCCTGTTCATATAGGCAATCAAAGACAAAAGCTTTCTCAGTACTGAGTTCTGGTTCCCATATCCTCAGGCATTTGTTTTAAAACCAAGTGCAATAATGTTTTATTTTTTTGATTGCTGTAATTCTCTCCTGACGGTTGTGTAGGTGTGTGGGATAAAATCCTGGAGCCCGTTGCTTCTGTTAGAAAAGAATCTGAAATGCTCCAGCTGTTCCCCGGCTATCTGAAGGGTGAAGACCTCTTTGGTTTGACAGTCTCTGCAGTGGCCAGGATTGCAGAGTCGGTGAGTTCACCACCCCAGTTCTTGCTGGATCTTCCCCCTTGCTGGGTAGGCACGTGTGAAGGGGAACAGAACGAGGTGTGGAAAAGTAAACACTTCGTTACACACATAATTAAACACGTAATTATTTGTATTTTGTTTTTCTCTCTCTTTTTTCTTTGCAGCTGCCAGGGGTTGAGGCCTGTGAGAACTACACTTTCCGCTATGGCCGAAACCCCTTAATGGAACTTCCTCTTGCCATCAACCCCACGGGCTGTGCCCGTGCCGAGCCTAAAATGAGTACCCATGTCAAGAGGTTTGTGTTAAGGTATTTTGTTTTAATTTCACATAGTACAGCCCAGGGTTTATAGGCTGCTTTAGGGTTATTTGTGCTTTCGTCTGCTGCTTACAAACCCTGTCGTCCTTGGCTGTGAATGTGCATGCCCCGGTCAGAGGAACTGCTTTGTGTCTCCGCTAGCTGGCTTTAAGTGTCTGTGTGTCTGAGAGGATTTTTAATGGGTTTCCTGGCTGGTTTCAGAGAAATCTTCAGTTTTTCTTGTATTCTTTCCTGTTACATGCCCAATTCCTACAGGCCTCACACCTTGAATAGCACCAGCACATCGAAGTCCTTTCAGAGCACAGTCACGGGGGAGCTGAACGCGCCTTACAGCAAACAGTTCGTCCATTCCAAGTCCTCTCAGTACCGCAAGATGAAAACCGAGTGGAAATCCAACGTGTACCTGGCTCGCTCTCGCATTCAGGTCAGTTCCAGCTTCAGGAAAGGGACATTTAAAAACTACATATGCTTTTATCCATATCTGGTTTACAGCTAAATTTTGTAGATGTCTTATTTTATATATAAATATTTGTATAAATCTAGATTAAAACTCAAACCTAAACCTATTGCAAAACTCCTTCCACTCTCACCCCAAAATTGGCAATTTTTACATGGTACATCAATTGCACAGATTTACTTTAAGAAAGATTTCTTTCTAATTATTGTAAATATCTTAAAAATTAATTTGTTATGGTCATTTAGAAAAAGGATTTTTTTAAGTTTTGGAGTGGTTTGTTGCTTGGTTTTTTTAGCCTATTTCTCAAAACCTTAGTAAAACTTAAAAGAATACACAGTGGAAGCATGAGATGCTCAGGTCAAGCAGATGAAGTTGTACAAGACCAGCAGGAAGAGTTTAATACTTGTTTGCCTTCAAAATAGCATAAACCCCATTGCTTTATGTGATGCTGCTGGTTTGCCCCACAGACTGTTTTGGAAAAGCTTTGTCACTAATCTGGCCATGTGTGGACACGGTTGTTGTTTATTTCAGGCTGGACTTCTCAGTGCCTGCATTCCTCTCAGGTGTCTCTGGTCTAGCAGGACCCACTTTGATTTCTCAGTTGAGTTTATAACCTTTACACAGCCAGGTGTCAGAGGGGTAAGAGCAGCTTTCTCACCGAGACAGCAGCCGCGTTTTCTGGGATCTGTGTGAGGCCGGATTCTGCCTCTGCTACTGCAGCAAAACTCGCTCCTCAGTGCTGCTTCCCTCTCTTCCCTTTCCACTGCTGGTTTGGGGCACAGTGAGGAACACAGTGTGAGTGTAAAGTTATTGACTCTCAGTGTCCTCTCTGTAGGGCCTGGGCTTATATGCTGCTCGAGACATTGAAAAGCACACAATGGTCATTGAATATATCGGAACGATTATCCGGAATGAGGTGGCAAACAGGAAGGAGAAGCTCTATGAATCTCAGGTTTGTTCATTCTCTCTTTCCCCTTCAGCGTTCAGACATTCATACAACAAAACAAATGCTGTTTTGCCTGATAAATTCAGGTCCCTTGATTTGCTTTCTGCTGTGCCATAAATGCAAACAGGCTAAAAATGTAACCAGAGGAGTCTACAGTGGTTGTTTTCAGAGTATTTCAATGTTTAATAAATCTCACAGCACCCAGGCCAGGTAGGGAGGACACATCCTCTGTTCCAGAGGGCACAGCTCTGGCAGAGGTGCCAGGACCATTTTAATGAGAACTTCTTAAATTTAAAGCCACTTCCTTCATGTGAGTTGGTGGCATTGTAACAGTTAGTGCCCATCTGGGAAGCACTCAAATATCCCAGATGAAAGGCAGTAGGAAGCTCTTGGGGAAAATGGAATTGTCCAGAGGTTTGTGTTAATGAGCCATCATCCCTCACAAACCCTGGGGAGTTTTTTCACCAGTGGCAGTACGTGACAGTGCTTTCCCTCATGAGCCAGTGGGCAGTGGCTGATCTGGAGTGCAGGAGGGCACGTGGAGCTGCCCCACATTGTTGGCTCATGCTGGCAGTGCAGTAAAACCTTACCAGAATCCTCGTCCCACTTTGTTTTCCAGAACCGCGGCGTGTACATGTTCCGCATTGACAACGACCACGTCATCGACGCCACCCTGACCGGAGGCCCTGCAAGGTGGGTGGCCCTGGAGGGACCCCTGGCCTTGGCCTGGGGCTGCTGGAGGCTCTGAGTTTGTGGGGTTTATTCTCTGAGCTGGTACATTCAGTCTTCAGACTGTCCCTCTGTCCCTTCCATCAGCTTTGCTCATCTTTCAGTTACATTTCATGGCAGCTCTGAAGAAAGGAATTTTTTTTTTTGATCCTTGATTTTTTTGACACTTGATTTTTTTTGACATTTTCTAGGTAAAGAAACAAGTACAGAGTAATGTAGTTGTATGTGGAAAGGCGGTGAGCCCGTGGAGCTAAGGCCATCCTGAGGTTTGGTTCAGATTTGCCTCAAAGGATGGGTTTTCCTAAAAGGCTTCATCTGTCCCCCTCTTTCTTTGTAGGTACATCAACCATTCGTGTGCGCCCAACTGCGTGGCTGAGGTGGTCACTTTTGAGAGAGGACACAAAATTATCATCAGCTCCAGCAGAAGAATCCAGAAGGGGGAGGAGGTAGGACAGGTTCTGGCTTTACCACCCCTCCTGCCATGTGCATCCATGCCGTGATTCCTGGCCAGAGGCACAACTTGTTTGTGCTGGGGGAGGTGACCTTTCCCTTCCCCTTCCCTGTGAAGCTCTGCCCGTCCCTTACAGTGCAGCCTCTGCTGTTTGGCTGTTCAACCTGTGGCTACAGGGAAAGCTGTGGCAAATCCCAGCTGTCCATAACCACTCTGCTGCCTCTCCTTCCAGCTTTGCTATGACTATAAGTTCGATTTTGAAGATGACCAGCACAAGATTCCATGTCACTGTGGAGCTGTAAACTGCCGAAAGTGGATGAACTAGAATGCATTCCTTGCTGTCTTTGAGGGTTGCTTGTCCCTAGGAAGAAGTGATTCACATTTTGATTTTGTCGACGGAAAATTGTTGCCTTTTTGAAGGGGAGAAGAAAAAAAAAATATCACTTCTGGAAATACAGATTTCTACACAAGTATTTAAAAAGGAAAAAAAAAAAAAAAAAAAAAAAAAAAAAAAAAAAAAAAAAAAAAACACAAAAAAAC
>VZRX01001722.1:172889-300964 GCA_013398075.1 Notiomystis cincta
AAAAAAAAAAAGAAAAAGAAAGAAAAATAACCCACAAACCGAGAAGCACCAGAAGCAAGCCGGCAAAATCTGAAGCTGACTTTCCAGACACGTGGAGGTGAAACTGAGTTAACAGAATGGTCCAGCACTTTTGTTTTTGAGCTCACTAAGGAGAAACTGTTTAACTTGGGCAAAGAACCGCTGGCTGACCTGCAGGAGGGCAGGTGGCCACTATGAATGTAAGACTGAAATCACCAGCGAAAGGGAGAAGTCCAAAGTGCTGGCCACAGCCTTATTTGATAAAGGGGCAGGCCCTCTAATTAAAGAAAAAAATTTAAATAAAAGTAGACACCACTGAACAAGGAATGTACTGAAACGACTTCCTTAGGGATAGAGCTAAGGGAAAAAATAACTTGCACTAAAATACATTTAAATACTTGATTCCATGAGTCAGTTTATTGTAGTTTTTGATTTCTGTAAAATAAGAGAACCTTTTTGTATTTATTATTGAATAAGTGAATGAAGCTATTTTTAAAAAGAAAGTTAGAAGAAAGCCAAGCTGCTGCTGTTACCTGCAGAACTAACAAACTCTGTTACTTTGTATAAAAGTGTAAATATTTTGAGAAAAAAAAATACAGTATAAAAATAGTTATTGACCAAATGCTACCAGACTCTGCAGCAGTTCGGGTGCTTATTCTCAAACGTTGATAGGGATGTTACAATATGATCTCCTGGACTCACGGACATGCGAGTCCCAGTTCGGAATAACCAAAATCTCAATTTAAAGAGAGGGGGTTTTGTATGTTTAAAGCAGTCTCAACTGTGGTCTATGAGAATTTTTTTAAGTAAACCTTAAGCCTGGTTAAGGCGTGTATATTACAACTCTGACTTTTGTAGATGTTTGGGTAATTTAGATTAATTTTATTTGTATTATATTGTTGCATCCCTATTTCTTAAGTCAGGTTTTTTTTGTGCTTACAATTTGTGATAACTGTGAATAACTGCTAAAACCACCCAAAATAGAGGCTGGACATGATTTTTATTCTTCAGCAAAAGTAGTCAAGGATTAGGTGACTGTTCAGCCTACATTAAATCATGTAAACAGCATAGAATGAGTTGGAGCTTCAGTCTGATGCGATAGCCTTCTTAAAAGGAAAACAAGGAAAAAAATTAGGTGTAATGTGCTTGCAGCTGCAGGACTCTGGCAATAGGGTTTTGGAAAATGTAATTTAAAGATGTGTTTGTATGGATTGTTTTTGTTTACATTTCTTTAAAAAATAAACACTGTTTTGTGTTTGCTTGTAGAAATTTAATCAGCATTTTGAACCAGGTTAGCTTTTTATTTTGTACTTAAAATTCTGGTACTGACACTTCACAGGCTAAATATAAAAAAAAAATGAAGTTTTTTTTTTTGTGTGCACAATTAAAGTGGACTGTAAACTGTTGGTATATTCAGTAATACAGTTCTGAACTTGTAATGTATATGGCATGATGTATTTTTATCTTACAGAATAAATCAATTGTATATATTTTTCTCTTGATAAATAGCTGTATTAAATTGTTTCTTGAATATTTTTCTTCTCTTGTACAATATTCCAACATCCTACCAGTATTTGTCCTACAGTTTTTTCTGTTCTGTATAATAGTATCTAATGTTGGCAAAAAAAACACAAAAACAACACAAAAAAAAAGAATTTTTTGAAGTATACAGAGTGTTATGGGTTTTGGAATTTGTGGAAACAGATTTAGAAGATCAGCATTTACGAATAAAAATATTTTACATCTATAAAGTGCATCCTCCTGTTGTCATTTGAGGTGTCTGGTTTCTGCTTCTTCCAGGATCTGTGTCTGTTTCCATCAGCAAGAAGCATTTGCCTTCCCTCCTCTGCAGTGCACCCTGAATGTCACAGTGGGTCCCACATGCTCATCTCAGCCCAGGAGTTTGAACACTTAACGCCCTCCCAGTCTCCACCGTGCAGGAGAAGGAGGCAGTGGGGTTAAACCTCCCTGCTGCTGCTGTGACAGTGCTGGACACCAGAGACCTTCCCAGCAAGCTCTCAGCACAGGTCCAGGCTAAAAAAAGGCTCCAGGATTTATCATGGAGCAGTGGCAAGCAGCCAAACCAGAGCTGTTCCTGGTGTTATTTAGATGGTGAATTTTGGCTGCTGCAGGATGTCTGGCTCCTCTGGCAGCCACAGCCCCCACCCACTCCAGGGGCCACTGAGAAGGAGGTGCTTGACACAGGTAAAAACAACTCCAGACAGGGTTTCTTTCTTTACAAACACTAAATTCTCAGCATGACAGCAGCAAGCTGAGGGCTGTGACAGTGCCTGCTCTGAGATGAGGCTTTTCCTTCTGTGCTTCCATTCACCAAAGCCCCGGGGTCAGCTGGATATAATTGAATTCCCAGTAACACCAGGCAGCCCAGCTCAGAACAGGCCCCCAGCCCAGGGCTGGGCTTTCCCAGCAGAGATCTCTCACCCTCACTTAGGTGATGGCCTGGCTGAGCTGCTCCAGATCTGTCTGTGGCCAGGAATTCCCTGCAGGAACAACTGACACCGTCCAAAACTCCATCACCTCCATCTGTTCCTGGAAACCGGCACCGCTCCCGGGGACTGCAGCCTCCGACTCGCCCCCCTGGGAGCAAAAGGTCAAAAATTCTCTGTGGCAACCGACTCAGACCGTAAATAAAGCAAGCTGCTGCTCTGCCTGTTTGAGGATTTGTTTGGGTTTTGGGGTTTTCTTACTGTTTTTTCAAAAAGACAACAAAGAGGCAACAGAAGAAAAGGCCAAGCAAGACTCCTGCACGATGTGGCTGCCACACAAATGTCACACGAAGGCCCCACACACAGCTGGGAGCAGCTGTGCCAGTACCTGCTGCAGTCAGGGTGAACCAGACAGGCCTCAGAGAAGCTGCACCCCAGCAAGGACTGGAATTCCACACACAGCAACCACCCAGGCTCCCAGAGCTGCCACTGGAAGGGTTCACCTGAGCTGCCATTGTGTTCCAGCCCTACCCTGCAAGCCCTGCCTGACTGCAGGAGTCACCTGGGAACTGATGGCAAGACTGCAGGTGCCCCTGAGCAAGGCACAGCACAGGCTCAGCTGCCCAAGGGAGGCTGGGGTTGGTTTTACAGGCTCTGCTTGGTAGGAAGGAGTTTGGCTGGTATCTAACTTAATTACTCCTATTGTAATGCTTGATCTGGAAGAACTTCCACTTGAGCCAGTTGTTCTGGTTTACAATTAAACCCTGGTACCTGGTTCTCCCTGCCAGGGGCTCACTCCCTCCAGGACCAGTGGAGGAGGCAAAGCAGCTGCCCTGGGGCCAGGCCACTCTTACCTGCTCCTTTGCTTCCTCCTGCTTTTCTCCTCCCAGGGGCTGGCCCTGGCAGGCGGCTGAAGGGCCAGAATCCAGCACAAGTGAATCTCCTCTGCAGGAAGATGTGGGTCTGTAATTACTCCAACATTGTCATTATTTGCTTCACGCTGCCCAGAAGGTCAGTCACTGCATGCTGGAGTATCTGTGCAGTTGGAGAAGGTTTCTGCTGCCCAAGTGGAAGGGCAGGGCTGTCCTGGCAGTTCTGGGGTCCGAACTGCGCCTTCCCAGGGATGGCAGCTGCTGTGGAGTGGGAAACAAGGCCGATGCTGCTAAGAAAAAACACTCTGGGGAAGAGCAGCTTTTCTCCTCTGCAGGAGCTTCCACACACTGGAGAAGCTGAGGCAGGAAGTCACAGACAGGTAAATAGCAAAATAAATGAAAACAGAGCAGTGGAGGGGAAAAAGCAGAGAAATTATCTGTCAAACCTTCCAAGATTTAAGGGAGAAAGGGAGTGAAAACAAGGGAAGACCCGAATTGTGTGAACATCACGTCTGAGTTGGTGCTTTCTGGTCCAAGAGCTACAAAGAGCAAGGCCATACAAATTAATAAAAAATGATACTTTATTTTAAATGCAGCTACTGTCATGAGTCATCAAAATAGACTTTGCAATAGTTACTTTGTTTTAAATATCAGGTGACAAATGACAGCAAAGAACTTAAACTACATGAAATGTCCTAAAATTAAAAGAACTAAATTTAAATATTACAAATGACAATTTTCAGAAGATGAAAGGGAATAAAAATATTTTCCAGAAAAAGTAAAATAATTTTGGCCAGTAAACCCATACTAGAAATGTAAATTATTGAAATACTGCACATGAAATAGTCAGGGAGGACTCCTTTCTGTCATTGTCATTTAGAAGATCCAAAAAGCTGAAATCTCACCATTTAAATTACATTGCTCTAATGATTTCTCTTACTTAAAACCAGTCCAGTAATCCAGGATCATCCAAGGAGCCACTGATAAATCTCACTTTTCGTGCAGTGGGGCTGCAGCTCTCAGTGTGTGAGCAGGGAGCAGAGACCACCTGGACCTTCCCACACTCAGCTCCTCAGGGCAGGGCATTTCCAGCGGGTCCTGCGATGGCTGGGCCGGGTGTAGCAGCCAAGGGCTCCACACAAAACCCTCCAGAATGGCTTCAGGTGGTGGCTGGAGGGAGCCAGGGCTCAGCTGACCTCTCCTCAGCAGTCTCAGCTCTCGAAATGCCACTGCTGAGGAAGGGACCCGTCGCAGATGGCCACGGTCACGTAGCCCTTGTGGCTCAGAGGATCCACCACCTTCAGGCACTGCCCCACGGAGACCTGGTACAGACGGTTGTTCTTCTAGAGCAGACAAAAAGACAGATGGGATTTATTTACTAAAACTTCTGTTCTCCATTGCCAAACTGGAGCTGAAAGTGATGCCCAAGGGGAGGGGATGCTCCTTCCTGACAGATGAGCCTTTCAGAGCCTCCCTGACACACCAGACCCACAGCAGCACCAGAGTACAGCACAGCCCATAACCACATCCAGACTTTGAAACAAAGGCTCTCATGTCCTCACAGGCCCCCAGTTGGGATTTTGTTTATACCACAGTCTTTTAATGAGGTGGAGGGATGATCAAACCCGTTCCCCAGCACTCAGCAAAGACAGAGCCCACAGGGCTGTAGTGGGGCACAGACAGGTCACAGAATCCTAGAATGGTTTGGAGTGGGACAGACATTGAAGATGATTTTGGTCCAACTCTCCTGCCATGGGCAGGTACATTTTCCACTAGATCAGGTTGCTCAAAGCCCCATACAACTTTATCATGAACATTTTTAGGGATGGGGCATCCACAGCTTCTCTCTGTTCCAGCATCACACCACTCTCACAGCAAAGAATTCCTTCCTAATACCTAATCTAAACCTCTGTCAGTTTAAAGCCATTCCCCCTTGTCTTACTACTCCATGCTCTTGTAAAAAGTCCCTCTCCAGCTCTCCTGCAGCCCCCTTAGGCACTACAAGGATGCTTTAAGGTCTCCCTGGAGCCTTCTCTTCTCCAGGCTGAACAGAGGTCCCTGTTCTGTATCTGACCATGCCTTAGCAGTGCCACACACTGGGGAGCTGCCACACGTCCTGACAGGCCTTGTGCATGGTGGGTGCCCATAGCAGGGCAAGGCCAAACCCCAGCCAAGAGTGAGAAGGAAATAGATCCTGTTCTTTTATTACCCTCAGAGAACTCTGCCTTCTCCTCTGCTAACAGCCCTGCCTGGAAAGGGCTCTCTGCACAGCCCCAGCCACCTCCTGCTTTCCTGCATAGTGGGAGCAGATACACAAGAACAGTCATGCCAGGCTGTGTCACTGCTTATGGCCATAATCAGATATCCAGTGAAGCAGGGCATGGTAAGAAAACACAACATTCCTCCAAAATATCCCCTCAATCCAAGTCTTGTACCACAACTGACAGTGCACAGTTAGTATTTCCCTGTATCAATGACTCAGTGGATTTCCCCTTGTTCCAAAAGACTTGGAATCTAAAGGGTCCCAGCCAGCTCTCATATTCCTTATGGGAAAAGTGCCCCACACCTTCCATTTGCCTCTCCATACCCCTCTGAGCCTTCTTCAGCCCTAATTCAGCCTTTCTGAGAGGACAGGACCAGCACACGCAGGACAAGCAAACTGCAATGGTGTGCTCATATTTTCCTGCTTCCATTTCTATTCCCTTTCTAATCAATCCTAGTAATTGATTGACTTTCTTTTCTTGTGAATCACTGATGAGCACCAGTGTGACCCTGTTACAGACCCACCTCCCACACCCAGTGGCCATGGCCAGCTCAAAGCCCACGTGTCACACATGAAGCCCAGATTCCCCACCCCTGCCATGGGCATCACCAACAGCCACATGCACCCAAAGTCAGTGGCCATTCTCTGAGTCCTGTAAAATCCCTGCCTGCTAACACAAGCTGCAGAGCCCTCAATAACCTCTCATCAGCAGAATTGTTCAGCTCACTATTCCCACTGCCCCTGGCAGCTGTGGCAGTGCTGGTGCAAGTGTCAGACACACACAGTATCTGCCTCTGTATCTCCACACCTTCCTGGGCTGCAACAGGACTTGCAGGATTCCCTTTGGGAACTCGTGCTGCCAACCAGCAGCAGTATGGACCTGAGACAGCCTGCGCAGAGCTGTGCTGGAAGCACCTCTGGCAGTGCTGGCAGGGCCTCCCTCCCTTTGTTCAGCTCTCCCTTTGTTTGTGCTACAGACTCTCTTCTGGCCAAGGGCATGTGAGGGGCAGCCTCTGAGTGAGTACCTAGGAGACAAATTCCATGTGTGAGCAGCACTGGCTCAGTTTTGTGGAATTTGCCACTCCAGACTTTAACAATTAAACTAACAAGATCAATTACAGGGCTGAAGCAATTGCTCTACCCTGTGTTTCTTCAAGCATTAAGCAGGAATCACTACATGGATTCTCCTGCCTCCCAGGCCTGCAAACACAACACAACAAAGCTGTGAGGTGGATTTTGTTCTCTCTGGCATATCCCAGATGAGCCACAGTGCCATGGGTGGCTGTGACTGGCAGAAGAAAGGCTCAGTGGAGCTGCAGAAACCTTTCTATATTGCAAAGGGCCTGCATGTCCCAGAGCTCAGCAAGAGTCTTATTAAGACTGAAATGCAGCCATCAAAGCCTGTGCAACTTCCATGCAGGCTGCTTGACCATGGGCTGGGTCTGCTACAGTGCAACTGCCTTGGTACATCTGAGGTTTAGTCATAATAAAACTCAACTGTGATGTCCTGTTAGTGCTACTGTCCCTGATGGAGACACTGAATACAAGTCTTGTGCCCTATGCCAGCCTCTCCCCTTACCCCAAATGTCCACTGCTGAGAGCCACCAGAGCCGTGGCACTTCATGAGACGAGGGGGATCGGACGAGCGAGTTTCCGAAACATCCAAGCAAAGCAGATTATTTAAAATCAACTCATGATCCTCATTGTAAACCCAGACCTGAAAGAGAAGATAGAAAGACATTTACTGCAGTGTTTCAGGGCAGTTTCCTTGAATCTTTTGTTCACCTACAGAGGAGGTGCTTCAACATCTGGGTATCAGAGATGGGCCTTGCAGTGAGTGGTGTGAATTGAATGCAGCCCTTTGCAGCTTTGACTGCAACTGGGCTCCTGAATTTACATGACAGAAGAGTTTCTCTGTGATCACACTGAAAACCACTGTCATCTCTAACAAGCAGCAAGGACACACTCAAGCTGTCAGTCTCTCCTTTCCCACATGCTGCTTGAGCAGAGCAGGTATTTTATTCTTGACACAGAAAAGCGTCAGGCACCTTCAGTTGCTGCTGCTCATGCCCACACCCTGCTGGCTCTGTGGGCTGCTTTGAGCAAGGCACATCTGGCACATCTGGATGTGGAAGCAGGAACAGCAGCCTGGTCCAACTGCAGGAGCTGCTGATTCTCCCTTCCCTGTTCAGCTCCTTCAGGCCTGCAAAGGCCTCAGCTATGATCAATTCTGTGGAGACCTGGAGCTCCCATAACCAACAGGAGACCCTGAATCCCAAGCCAGAAAGCAAAGAAATGAAGGAACTTGGGGGTGTGCACCTCAAAATATCCTGGGCTACATACAGAGGGGTAGAGAAAAGAGAAGAAAGTAAATGGAAACTGCAGCCCTGCAGTGCAGGGAAGATCCTGGGACCATCTGGCTCAACACCCAATGACAGCAATTCCAAATGCACAGTGAAGCCCTGGCATTCACAGGGCACCTGGACAGCACTTCCCAACATCTGGAGATGCTGAGCAAGGCAACTCCCCTCCCCCTGACTTCTGGGCCTGTGAACAAGAGGAGCTGAGCCCCTCATCCCAGTCCCTGAAGTACCTACAGACACAAAGTTCTTCTGGTGTGCTCCTGTTCCAGCCCTGCTCCCATTTCTCACAGCTCAGTGCTGCACTTGCCATGCCCACTGTGTCAGTAACTTTATTTTTTTTTCCATTAAGTCTGCATGAATTTCACAGTCAGAGCATGGAATAGCAAACTCCAGGCAGAAAAGTCAGGCACATAAATTTTATTTGTCTCTTTTTGTGGCCTATGAAACTAAAACCAACCTTCTGGAGGGCGCTGGGATTCGGGACACAGCCTCAGTGGGACAGCATGACTGGAAAGCACACAGCTCATTATCACAGTGACAATTATAACACAAGGAAGGCGTCCTTGGAAGAAGGGCAGAGATCACATTTAAATTTGCCCTAACCTCAGGCATTCTGTGCCTTCTAAAACACTCCTTTCTGTTTAAACCCTGTCACAAAAAAGAAGGCATGGCAAGATTAAAGAGGGAGGAGAGAATGGAGAATTTGCAGGACTTGCCAGAGAGAATTACTATTAAAAGAATAATGACAGAGCCAAATCCAAACAAGAGCTGAACTGGTAAGAATGGAGAGAGAAGACTGCAGTGACACAGGGAACAGACCTTCAATCAAAAGCTGAGTAATGGCAAAGAACACAAGACAGTGGTAAAATCCAGTGTGATACTTCTCCAGAAAGGCTTACACAAGACAGCCAAAATTAATTTCAAACTAATTATGTGTTTAGTGTAGAAAACAAAGGAAAGAGGAAAAATAGGCCCAAATTTGGTTCCAAATCCAGACTAGAGTATCACTATGAACTTGTAGATTATTAACAGATTCAAGCATCGGGAAAGCAAAGCCACCCCATGTGGGTTTTTTGCTACACAACTGCAAGCCTTAGCACACTCCAAAAATTATTAACTAATTTTCTGCTGAAGACTGAAAAGATGATGTTCAGCTCTTGCTGTTAAAGCCTGTCAGAAGCAACAGCCCCATATAGGAAAGAAACTCCTGGGAAGCAGCACAGTATCTAAAGTCTATCAGCAGAAAGGTGCCTTCCTGGGATTTATGTCTTGTTTCTGGGAGATCTCTTGTTTTATCCTCCTATGTATTTTCTAAAAAAACCCAAAACCAAGCCAAACTATTAAAAAGTCTCATCTATTTCAAAAAGAGGTAACAGAAGTGCAGGATATTTTCAATCTGCATGCCTTTCCTAACTAGCAGAGTTAGGAGAGCATCACTGTGAAGACTGATTTCTAAAACTGGGATTGTGTCCATTTCCCACACACAGGAAAGCAGCACCTTTAATTGCTGTCCCCCAGAGACACATGGCAATGATCTGCTCCAAAGATCTAAGAAAAGTCACTGCTCCTTTTCACTGGTGTCAAACAAAATCAGTGAGATGCATTTAGAGTATAGTGAATCATTTCTGTTTTCAATAAAATCTAAACAGCAGATGGTATGGAAAAATCCTCTCTCCTTGATCATGTTTGTGGTTAAGTAAAATACTTAATTTGGTGAATGCTGTAGGACTGGCCTCTTTCTAGCAGCTTTTTCTCCCTGCCTCTCAACACAGGCAACAGGTTAAAATGAAAGGTGCATGGACCCTTCAAGCAGGTGCACAGCATGTGCTACAGTAGATCCTGTGGACAAAACAAACAGAAGGAGGTACAAAGTATGACCTCTGTTAGTCTAAACTTCTTTTACACAGGTGCAGCTTAGGAAGAACTGGATGTTTAATTCAGACCTCTCAAAATTTACAGATTTAAGACTGGGGCTTCCTAGGACTTCAGTACCTTCAGGACTTTACTTTATCCATGTGACTCAGAGAAATCCCACAGCCTTCTCCTGAATTTCAAAATGGTATGAAATAAGCCAGGAAACATCTGCCAACCCTTTGGCTTTCAGAGATCAGTGGAGTGCAGCAAAAGGCAGTGCTGGCCAACTGGCAAAGCTTTGTGGATACACATTTTCATCTGATCTGCAAATTGCATTAGCACTAGAGAAACACACTGAAAATTTTCAGTAAATACAAGACAGTAACTACTGCAGAAACAGCCCTTTGTTTGAAAGAAAATCCCTGCCATGACCCATGCAGTATTCCAGTACTTCCAATCTGCTGCTTAGCTTGGCACAGCTATATTATTCTGTCAGACAGTTTGTAAAAGATAAAAATTCAGCTTAAGAGCACAAAAAAGCTGCCCCAGCCCTGAGGAGGAGACGTGCCCAGGCATTTGCAGCATCACATCCACTTGTGATGGATTATGGACAGCATTATGGACAGCAATGACATCACAGACCAGACAGCCTGTGACAATCACCACAAACAGCCAAATTTGGGGGTCTGTAATCATTGTTTGAAGCTGTTGCTACTCTGAAAACCCAACATCCTCCTGTGGGTCATTCCAAAGCAGATATGTGCCCTCTGCTCCACAGTTCAGCACCACTGATGATTCACAACAATCACCAGAGGGACCAAAGAATTGTGCCTTCAGTAGTTTATGGAAAAGCAGCAAGACTGAATTTGCACATCTTCACATTCACTCCAGACATGTGCTGTGTGAGGAAAGCAAACTAACAGCCATGATCTAGAGATCTAGGGAGAGAGATCTTACAGAAGAATTGCACATGGGGGCAAAACCTTGTAGTCTCTGAGTCTTGAACAGCTTGTAAAGGACATATATTTATTAAGTGCTACATGAATGTTAACAAGATCTTTTCTCAAGTCCTGTGCTTGAGTAAATTTTTTCAAGCTCCAGACCACAAATACCTCTTCTGTCACTTCGAATCTCTGTTCTATAAGATCCAATCACCTCTTCCACTTGTGCTATTTCTAACAAGATTTTTGTTACTTATTCCTAAATTTCTGTTCAGTCCCCAGAATTATCCCAGACTATTTCTGTTACAGTTAATGAAGTATCCTAGTTTTCATTATAACTTAGACATATTTTTAATATATTTTCTAGATATGAGAGCCACTTCCCTTATCATTTTCTTTCTATAGCAAAAATATGAGCTGAATGTCAGCCATGTCAAGCCTGAGAAAACAGGACACTGTGATGTGCTTGACTAATTTTCAACTCTACTTAATGATGACCATCTAAGTCAAGTACAATGAAAAGGATTGCCCATAATGCTGATACAATTGAAAGCTACATAAGACCTGTTAATTCCTTTTAAAGCCAAGTGAAGTGAGAATTTGAAATTCCTTAGCAGCCATGAAGGCTAGAAAAAACAAAGCAAGAAGAAACTAAAGGCAAAAAAAAATTGCTGTGAAGGCCAGTCCCATGACTTTAGAGAGGCTGGTCAGCTCTCACAAGCATTCACCAGACCAAACATAGGCTTTTTTCCTAGGACAAAGGCATAAAATAGATAATTCTAGAGCAAAACCAGCTGAAAATGCCAACAAGCTGAGTGAAACAACAGTTAAAAGCTTCCAATAGTCAGGATGTTTCTTGCTATTTTCATAAGCAGAAGCTGCTAAATAAGTGTCATCTTTCTCTACATTGTTCTCACATATCTATAGCAAGATTGTTCAAGAGGTTATGACAGCAAGTTGGCTGAATGCACTCTTGGGATTTATTAGGAGAACAAAATAAGTCTAATAGCAGTAAAACATAGTGTTGGTTGACATACTTGGTTGGAGAACAAAATCATTGTGAAAGAAGATAGCACAGCCAGTTTTTTATGAGAACTAGTTGCTAAATTTACCACTAGTAAACCAGAATTCATGAGAAAAGAAGCCAGAGATCAACAATCAGAGCACGGATTTGTCTTTCTCAGCACCAAAGGGATAATTGAAGTTTGTTCTCCTAAAAGAAGTCAGAAAAAGGTTTTGATATGGAAAACCAACAGACTTTCTCCTTCAGGCACGTGGCACTTCATTATGAGAAATATTGCAGCAAGGAGAAGGGAAGCATAACTGTGTGGGGGCATCATACCCAGGCAGACTTTTGCTTTCTCACCCAAAGACAGAATGGCTCAGAAAGCAGCACTGCAGCTTTGCACTGCAAATGTACAATCACATGGTGATGGTGGTGCCCATCAGTTACTGTTACACTTACACAGTCTTTATATTTGCAAGACTTGCTGGCTGTCTTACAGCTAATGAAATAGATCAAATAGGAAAATCTCCATTCCCATTCCATCTGTAATTAATCCACCTTTAACACAGGAACTTGCAATTTGGTCACAGTGATGATTTCTCAGGGCTCCAGAGGTGAAGTACAAGGATGTGCTCCTTGCTCCTGTCTGACAACTGGACCTGGAGACCACGTGTCAAGAGCCAGCCACACTTATCCAGAGAACACCTGCCTTCCTCTGTCACACTCAGCTGCTGAGGCCACAAGTAGGAGGCAGAAAGTCCCATTAGGTGACAAAGCACACAGCATTTTGTTGGGGCTGTCACAAATCACTCTGCTTCTACTGCTGCAGTTTCCATACCCTGAAAACTGCTGCCCATGTCACAGAGTATGGAGTTGGTCAAGCACAACCCACCTTTACTAAAGCTATGCTGCTTTACATCCCATGTCCATTTATTCTGTGTCTTTGATTACTTTTCTCTTTAGACCCAACCTAGCTTTTAGAATTGGGTCCCATGAGCTCCTAAATCATAATGTTCTCAGAGTAGTTCTTAGCTATGTAAGCCTTTATGGCATTAGCTGAAGATCTCTCTATCCTGGAGACTTTTTATCCAAGTCCTTAATTTCTGTCACCTGTAAGAAGTGAAACAACAAAGGCTTCATGTAGTAATACAAAAATTCTCGTTGGGTTTTCACATCTATCCCTAATTAATCCCCAGATCAGCAATTCACCTCTAGCCAAAAAATCTTCTGAATTCCTTTTATTTAACAAGAAATCATTCATTTGTCCCAAATTACAGCCACTCCAGCAGCAGAGGACTGGTTGTACAGTACACAAACACCAGCGGGGCAGGAAAGGGCTGCTTTAAATTCCAGTATGAGGAACTGACTGAAAGAGCTGCTACAAATTCTGAAGTGCCAATCAGTGGATTATGAACCCATCAGGAGCCACTTTAGGGCAGCCTTCAGCCAAATACAGAAATTCATGCCATAAAGACAGGAGATTTCAATATCCAACACTCAGCATTAGTAGGAGCTCCACAGTTCCTTGGCCAGCCCTGTGGTTTGAATGACCCTCTGCAAGCAGCCCTGTTTGCTGATGAGATGTCATACCAGGGCACTCTGCCAGCAGAAAAACACATTGGAAGACATGTGGAAGACATGAATCTCTATTCCATATAATTGGGAATCTCATACCTGGTTCTGATCGTTGTAGTCACATTCCCGAACCACCACCAGGCCTCCTTTCTGACTTGGGTGGCCCTGGGCAACCAGGCATTTGTTGGTCTGGAGGTGATACAGCTATGAAAGGAAAACAGTTGGATAAACAGAGTAAACAACAGCCCTAGATTTCAAAGTGTGTTCAAAGCCCTAGATCCCTAGTGTGCTTGAAAAAATTCAGCCAACACTTCCAGTAATAAAAAAAATCTTCCCTTTTAAAACACTCCTCTGTTTTTCAGATAATTTGGAGAAAAAACTGTGTTAAACAGTTGCAATTTGCTTTCTAAATACACCAA
Source organism: Notiomystis cincta (assembly GCA_013398075.1). Lineage (NCBI taxonomy): Eukaryota > Metazoa > Chordata > Aves > Passeriformes > Notiomystidae > Notiomystis > Notiomystis cincta. The sequence continues at coordinate 186,648 of VZRX01001722.1, forward strand.
GATTTCTCTCTCTGGTACAAATGCAGTACACACATCCTGGCTCAGCACATGCTGGCTGTACTCTGTCAAGGTTCTTTGCCCTCTTCACTCTCCATGGAAGTCTGAAGCCCCACAAATTCTGCTCAGGAATATTGACTGTACTGTATGAACTGCATTTTACTACGGTTTAGCTTAAATGCAAGTCTCCTCCTACAGCCTCTCTTCATGGAACAGGACCGCCGCCCTGAGAAAGGAGAAGGAATTACTGAAATAAAAACAACTTCAGAGATTTATGTCGTTTGCAAACTGATTTTCAAGAGCATTTATGTAAGTGAAGAGCCACTGTTATAAGCTATGGTCTTTTACTGATGGATCAGGGGAGAGGAGAACATTTTACAAACATCCAAATGCTGGTTTTGCTCTACCTAGTCTGATTTAGGAGAATGCTGCATCAGAGGACTGAATGCAGAAGCCTGTCCTGTGAAGCAGAACTGTAAGCACCTAACCACAAAGCAAACAAGGAGGCTCTCAGCAAGCTGGCAATCTCTCCTGATTTGAACAACGATGCCCACCCTAACAGACATCCAAGACATTTTCTGCTGTACAAAGTTTAGGTTGTTCAAGAATCAAAAAATCATTAAGATCTTGATGTATCCCCACAGAAGTACTCAGAGAGACAAAACACCTCTAATTCTGCCTTTAAATTACACACATGTCCTGAACTAACTGCTGGCCAGCAGAAGACTTCTTTGGAGCCTGATTATTTTTCTTCCCCTGGTGGGGTGGGGATCAGACTCTTCAGACACCAAGCACTGCCTGCACACTATGAGCTGAGAGATGGCAGGGCCTCAGATCTGACACTCACATTAAAAATACTTATTTCCAAGCTGGAGCTGGATGTAGAGGGAAAAAGAATTTACTGTTCTGAACTCCAGGCCAGGCTGATTAACTAGCCAGCTGAACTTTATTATGAAGACATCCATAGCTGTCTTGGCATTTCTATTGACTCTACAAATTTTTGGAAACCAAACTACACTTCCAGTAATAAAAGGAACAAACTCTCAGTCACATGATAGCAACAATTAGCACAAATACCAAATAATTTTTTTCACTAAACACCATTTCTGGAAATAGCTGTCCCAAGGCACATCAACAATCGCCTCGAGTGCGCCATGTTTCTCCTGTTCCCCACACACATCTAAAACAAATTAAACAAAACATTCTAAGTAACATTTCCTCACACCCCAGATCTAGGACAGATCTCATTTTCATCATTCCTCACTCAACAGAAGGCTTTTAAAGCACAGAGTTTAAACCATGAGTTTTGTACGATTTTTGTCCTTGTTTTTATTGGCCATGATGGGCAGCATTTGATAACGCTGGTAACAACTGCAACCATTTGTGATCATTACATTTCTTCCCAGCTGTCAAACCACCACTTATCTGTGGCCCAATTAATTTTTGAGAATAAACTGAGATTTGGAGTGATTCCTCCCAAATCCTAAAGAGTCTGGCACGCAGTGGTGACATTGGCTGATCGTTCTGTTCCTTGCAGGCATCTGGAAATAGTTTATATAATCATCAGAGCCAAAGCTGATTCTCTCATACAATGCTGGGTACAATTCTTGAACCCCAGAGAACTAAGCCAAGGAATTGCATTTTTCTGCTTCTTCTCCCCCTTTCTTAAGGGGTGCACAAAGTTTTTCTCAAAATTAAACCATGGTAAATAACTGCTGGGAAGATTTACCCTTAAGTGTTGCTGAGATATTCAGATCCCTCAAGTAGCTCTCTCCAACATCAACAACTCCTCAGTTAACTTTCTGTCTGAATGAAAGCAGAAAGCTATTAAATTTTAAAAAGGAGAAAAAAGGAGAAAAAAAAGGTCTGACTAGGGGAGTAACAGCATCCAACAGCTAGGGGAATCAGCCCATTCTATAAGTTTTATTCAGGGAAACCACATAACTAACTTCACAAATTGGCTGGGATATTGCTATAAAAATACTGCACAAATTGAGGATTCCCAGACAGCTGCTTTCAAGCAGAAAATTTAATGGTGTCAATAGGTCCTGCATGAACACAGGTCCTCCTGACTCACTTCTTGCAGAGCCAGCAATTGTCAGCAACTACTGCAGCCTGTGTCCCCTGTGGGGACATCACTACTAAATGCTTCCAACTACTGAGCTAAAAGGGAACCTGCTGACCATAATCTGTGTGCACATGAAGCAGTTTATCCCAGAGTATTCTCTTTCACAGAGAAGACATTGAGAAAATTGTCTTGGGTTTGAAACTATCCATTATTTTTAGCAAGCATAAAAAGCACACATCAAGTGAATTTTACACTGGAAAGAGCAGATGCAACTGTCTGCTGGCTTTGCCTGCATACAAACCCATAAGCAAAGGTGTCAGAGCTAAGGCATGAATTTAATCACTATTTCCTTCATGAATACGTATAAAAAATTCTCTCTTCACTTCTACTTTGAAGAAAAAAAGAGAGGAGAACACTCATTTTTTGTTCATTAGGTAACAGACTAGAAAAGTCATCATCGGCCTCAGATGCAAATGTTCACCTTTGCAGAAAAATACCCAGTAAAGGCAACGAGTTTGGAAACTAATTATACTGTACTCTTATCATAAACCAGCAGAGCATGGATATTTGAGGCCAAATTTCTCTCTGTCCAAATCCATCCTCAGAACCAACAGCCATGAAAGCAAATTCTAAAGCCACCAAAACTTCCTAACTCAGAGCTACGAGAGAAGAAACCTCATGGAACAGTATCTAGTCTGAGGATGTCCTGAAATATAGATCAGACTGGAACTGATTTAACAAACATCCTGTTATTTTCAAGACAGCTTGTTACATAACTTATGGAAACAGACTATTTTTGTTGTATTTGAACAAAGTTTTAAGAAAAAAAAAACTTTTAATAATTAACACACCCTAATTCTATATATTTAAGTTTTTCTTACCCTTCCACGCTGGATTATTTTTGGTCGTTTCTGTGCTCTATTAATAAAAACTGGCTGTGGAGCTTTGGCATTGGGCCCAGATATTTGCATCTCAGGATAGATGTTATCTAAATACCACTTAAATGACTTGCAGTTCAATCTCTTCCTCAGTTCTACACGGTCGGTGATATTTCCATAGCTCCTCATCCTCAGCTCAGGTCTCAAAGCAAAATACTGCTCCTGTATTTAAGAGAAACAGGTTGGGGAAAAAAGGAAGAAGAATTTCAGATTACTGATTCCCAATTTTTTCCTGATTCCAGAACTCCCAAAATTTCATTTCATTTCGCTCCTGTTTTCAACCAGTAAGTTTGAAACTGGCAGTAGGAAATGGCAATGCTGGGATTGCCACAGGAAGTGAGATTTAATCTTGCCTAACTCTGAGTTAATCTTTCTAACTGAGGGTTTTTTTTGATGAAGATACTTCTTGGGTACAAATTTGCTGATCTTTTTTAGATGCCAACTTGAGAAAGAAACAAATCAGCCCCTGACTTTATTGCCACTGGCAATACAGGCATCCTAGAATCAGTGAGTAAAAAACAGGTGCATGTATCATCAACAGCCTCATCTGACAAAGGTTTCTTGAAATTATTTGGATTTTTCAATGGATTGCTTTTGTGGGATTCCAGCATGTTTTGTCTTGCACAGTTTCCAGCCTTCCAACTTGACAAATGATCAGGGTAAAGCCATTCCAGAATATAGCTATAAATGGGACTAATATAATGAAGTTCAGTGGGACCACACCTTATTCATGTGAATAATCAGAACTGTCACCTGGGCTTTCTGAGAAGCCCAGATCTTCCCATTCATCTGCATCATCTCTAGAAAGGCTCCACAATGTGGTTTTTTTCCACATTCTATTTTATGATAATACTCAGAATCTTACAGGTTAGGTGAAGACAGATGAAGATTCCAACCCAATCTCATGTGCTGTTTGACTCCAATGCAGAGACAATGGGGACAAACAGGAAATCATTAAAGTACAAGGTGGCATGAATACTATTGCTAAAACTAGAAAAAAATCCCCTTTTAGCATTTAATTCCAGATAGATTTACAGAGCTCACAGAAAAGGCCTTTTGTACTTGCACATTAATTTGTACAAATGTATTTGCACATTAATTTGTTTACTAGGTGCCATTTAGGATTCAGTTTTCAGGGTACTGAACTATGATATTTTGTTGGATTAATCTCTAGGAGACATCTGGAATTCACCCATCATGATGTGGTTCTGACAGTGTTCAATTACTTCCTGCTATCTGATACTCAGATAACAGACAGCATCACCCCTGGACAAATTACACATCTCTCCTCATCAAGATCTTTGAGCATTTGGATGTGCTGGATGTACCACTGCTATTTTAATAGCAGAGGATGGGAAGTGTGTACTTGGTGTACTTTGGACTGCTGGCCAGCTCTGAGGAAGTCTGGAGACAGACTGGACATCACAATCAGAAACTGGTCTGCTTAAAAAAGTAGCTCTGCTATTCCAATTGCATCTTTCCTGGTAGAAGTTCAAATGTTGGTATCCTACCTTTTATGTGTTATTCATTACCACTGTATATGTGAACTTACACTTTTGCATTTTGCTTTTGACAGTTATGAACATTTTGCTGAATAATTTCCCTTATGCCATTTTTTTTTATTACTTACTGATTTTTACTCCTTTAAGTCTTATCTTTGTACTGTGCACCATTAGATTGCTTTGGTAAATTATACTGGCCCTAAATATTTGCATGATTCTTATAAAAACAAAAACATTTCTAAACTTGTCCATTCTCTAGCAGCTATCAGAGAATCAGACTAGAAACAGATGGAAAAGTTCTGGACACAAATCTGTGATAAGAGACTGCTAGAATCAGCAGTTCAAGTGCTTGCTGGATAAAGCAGTATCAGCTGGAAATTATAACAAAGAATCAAATCCAAGCTTCAGAGAAAGCCATCATTAATCACAAAACAACTGTGCCTAGACATCAGTAAAAGAGAAAATGATAGATCAGATCTACCAAAGCATTACAGAGATGAAGAACGGAGATAAAAAATAATGGCCATTAACAGATTCCTTGAACTGAACATCGACGTAAAGGATGGGGATTGAAACATACATCTCTAAAGAATATAAAATTTATAAAATATGTCTCATACAGAAATTGTAAGGACCACAGGAGCTAAGCACACAGCAAATCATATGGTCTCAGAGGGGAAAATGTCATTAAGTATCCCAAAGATGAGGGATTCACAAACACCTGATCTATGCCCAAAAGTATCTGCAACAAGAGCTGAAGAAAAGGAAGGAATATACTCGCCCTTGAATACAGAAATCAATCCTGATTGCTCTTCCAGGGCAAGACAGACTAAGAAGCAGATTGCTAATTAAAACAGAAAGCAAACAAGCAGCCAAAAAAAATCCCTGTCTCACCAACACGGAAACACCCTGAAGGCACAGTACATGGCTGTCACATAATATTGATTTGGACACAAAGCAATGCAGAAAAGCTCATCCATCATCCTTTACTTCACTAAAAAGGCATAAAACTCAATCTTCTGTGGGCAGTAAAGTAAGGAGGAGGAGACTGGAGCACTCAAAAGCCAAATGACAATTCTACAGAATTTAGGAATTCCTAACAAAACTAATATTGGGAGTTCAGACTACAGAAGGAAAACCCCATTAGAGATGTAACAGCTCCTGCTGTGACACAGTCCTTTGACAAACAAGCCAGTTAATAACCATTTAATAACCTTATTTCATGACCTAGAAGTGTCTCTTACCTTGTATTCATCCATCCACACATGTGCCAGCCTCAGTGAGTTATGAGCCATAGTGTCCTGTCCCCCAGGTGAGCCATAGGGACGCCTCTTACGGAAGATGTGTCCCACCCTGGAGCAGGGGATGATCAGAAGTCTGCCACCACACATCCAGATCTGTCCACACAAAGGCAGAACACATCTCATTGTTCAGATTGCTCACTACCTACTCCCCTTCTTCAAGGGATACTTTGGTAGGGTTATACATCATGCAGGATTAGGTGTCAAAAGAATATTTTTCTCATATGACTACACTTTCCACAAAACACATCATGGCTTTCAAGAGACAAACAGAAAATTTTCTAAAATGACCTATCAGAAAAGACTGAGATATATGGGCTAGGACTCATCCTGCAGATTAAGTTACCTAAATTCATTTACCTGCATGAGAATTGTCCACAATTCTGTGATAGATGATGAAGACCATTCTTCATCATGAAGGGAGTCTGGAGAGCTTTTCAGCTAAGGATAAAAACTTATTGGACAGAGCTGTTTGTTTCTGTTAAGAAAACTCAGAAACACTGTTCCCATTCAGATGCTACATTTAGGAGTCTTCATCTCTGTGTGGCACCACACATCTACATTTTATTTACATTCTACTTCCATTTATTTTTTTTAAATTTCTTTTTTAACTTCATCTTCCAGCAAATTACCAGCACTGGCCCTTTGCTGGACTAGTCTCAGAAAATCTTCCCACATTAGCAGTTTCTAATCAAGACATTTTTAAAAGTCCTTCTAGACAAGATAAAGACTCAACTTTTTTCCAACCCTCCCCCAGGGAGATGGGGACTTCCAGAAGCTCTAAATTCTCTGAATGTACTCCAATTTTTCAAAGCCCTTTCTACTGAAACTCTGTATTACAAGATAACAACAATAATCTCCTCCACTTCTACTCAGATACCTAATAATTACATTTATACTGAAAATTGAAATATTTTATTTATTCAATACACATTCCTTTAAAGTCACTCAAATGCACAAAATTCCAGATCTTATTTTTGAACTCTAATCTTGATTTCTCTAACTGACATTTCTCTGAAGTTTTGGGGGTTGTGTGTCTGGTTTTATGTTTGTTTGGTTTTTTAACACTAACTTCACTTTTTAATCCCCTTTTCATATCTGTCATGATAGCATATCATTTTCAGGCAGACCCTTGTTGATGAGTGCCCTTTACAAAAGTAAAGAGATAAACACAACATTAGCACAGTAAGTTGTTTTTCTTTCAGTGGAGTGACAGGGAAGATGAGACAGAATACAGGAAGCCCAATGCAGCACCATTTTCAGATCTTCTGATTATGGTTTTCTCACTATTTTTCCAACCAAGATAACTCTTTTACATGACTCTCAATTTATTTCCAGAAAACTGTATATTTCCAGGTCCTCAAAAAGGAGGCTGAACTGTCTAAGGAAATAGACTAAGCTTACATCTTAGCAATATTGCTGAGAGCCACACATCTCTAATTAACTTGTGAAAATCATTAGACATTGCTCAAACTAATTGCAAAAACTTGCATGATTTTTCTTTTCTTATGCTTCTTTATAGCTATTATGAAATGTTCCACCTCCAACCAAGCAAAAGCCACAAACAGTCAACTACAGAGGTGAAAAAATTCTCTGATTACCCGGAAAGATATTTCCAGGTTCTCTCCTCCCCAGATGTCCATGCCACTGTCGTACTGCCCGAGCTCATTGAAGTACTCACGATCCATGGCAAACAGCCCTCCAGCCATGGTGGGTGACCTAAAAAGGTACATGGAAGGAAGTTCATTTTCTTTTAGAGAGAGAAAACCCCCCCACAACACTCATTTTTGCTGAATCTGCTAGTCCCAAAGTCCAGATTTACAAATCTACGTAAAACAATTGAAATCCTTCAGTCACTAGACATCAGTTCTAGTCTCAAAACACTTTTAAAAGCAGATCTGTAAGTGGTATCTATGATCTTCCATTGTTCCAATACATCATATTTTTTTACCTAGTAAACTTGAGGAAAAGGGATAGGACAGAGAAAGAGGAACACCAAATGCCAGAGGCAGCTTTGTTTCATCACTAACTCAATTATCAGTTTACTGGCAAGTTATTTACCATCTGTATATTCATACAGATGGTTCTGTATATTCATACAGATGGTCCCTCTGGCATTTCCCAGTTTTTCACCTTGTCTGTGTGTTACTAGAGTGTGTTCTATGCTATAAAAATCTGCATATAATCCACATTGTTCAGTCTCTAGATTGAATTCCTACTGTATCACAACACTGGAATAAGTGGGTGACCAACAAGAGTAAAAACACTACATAAAACCATGATATGATAGTTGGAACATCCAATGGGCTGGAAAAAGGTTTTTTCCCATCCTTACAAATAAAACCTTGTGATGAAACCAAGCCTAGGTCAAGATTTCATTGCTTGTTCTTACACAAATTTCTACTATTAGTTTCTGTCACCTTAAAACTTGAGTTGAAAGGTTGTTCTCAATCTTCCTACTCTGACACAAAAATATTTCATTATGAAGGTCTCTAAATCACAATACTTTCTATTGGATGGAAAGCCATTTTCAAAGTTTAAATAGCAATCAAGCTCCTTTTTGAAAGGAGGCAGAGACCTTTATGTAGGGAAAATCACTTTCATACTGAGAAAAGGTAATCTTTTCAGATTATTACACTTGCTTTAACTACAAGTTTTCTGTCTTTTTAGCATAGGACTTTTTCAAAGAAGTGAGTTGAAGGAATGCAACAACAGTGCTGAACCAGCAACAGCTACCCTTCAGCCACTGACCAAATTAAATATGAGAATAGTCCCTAAGAGATTAAGGATTTTAACACTCAATGCTGATTCCCCACTCAGTTTTTCAGTGTGTCCTTTCCCTTCCAGGCTCAGAAACTGCCACAGTGATACTTTCCAAACGAGCCAGTCAAACTGATAAATAACCTAATAAATTCCTGACTTCTCAGATGAAATTGTGGGATGGGGAGACATGGGAAGCCCAACTGCAGAGCTGTCAGATGACAGCAGAGAACCTTGTGCTGGAACTGTTTGAGGCAGCCTGAAATGCTCTTCATTTACAGTCCAATAAAAGAGAATGAGAGAGATGAAAACCCATCCAATTTCTGATTCACTTGGCAAATCTTATCCACAAGAAGTCAGTTTGTAAAAATGGTGAAGTTCCTCCACCTGACAAACCTGAATTCTGTACTGAGATTGATACCTGCAAATAGACAAAGCACAGCAAGCTTCTTGCCTTTGCTGTAGCAGCTCTGGTTCTTTTCATGAAGGGATTCACTTGGGACTGTTCTATTCTTGTATCTGAATCATCATGTCTGCTCCTAATAAAAGGTGCCTGCTGACACCATTTTACATCAGCTACATGTCCACTAGAGCCAGATATTGCCAGTTCTGTACAGGTCACACAGCCACCAATGGTTCAAAGATAAGGAAGGTAACTTCCAAGTCCCAGTGTTGAGCTTTACCGAGACTTTTGTTTCAAAACAAATCTCAAAAGACTGCAAAAACAAATTCCTGTTACCACAAACAGATTTTCTCAATCTAGTAATTCTTTAGCATTTCATCACAGACATGATGTAGTTAATATTAGTGGGATATGCAGGCTACTCCTAGAACAAAGGCAGTATCAAAATTATCATTAAGCCAAGCACATCAACAGACTGGAAATGAACATCAATGTGCAGCTCAAAAGCGAAATTATTGGACAGATTTAATACAGACTGCCAGAAGGTGCCTCAGAATTTTGTCTTCAGCAAAAGCTGCTATTGTATAAGCATTTTCTAGAAGTATGCTTTCTTGACCTAATAAAACAGATCTAATTCATTATTAAATGCAAGAAATTCAAGTGAAATAGTTTGGGTTACTATTCCCTATTTCTAAGTAATAATAATTAATAATAAGATAAAATAATAATAAAAAATAAATAAGTGAGGTATTTGATAGGTTGGGCATCTGCTCCTAAACCTGCACAGGCAGAGCACACTCCCTAGTGCTTAGGAAGTGCTTCTGATTATCCCAGTGTTACACAGAGATTCTCACCACAGAGGAGGAGCCTTACTTGATTGGAGCAGTGGCTCCCTCGGGTCCTTCCAGTTCTGAGAGAGGAACGAGATCCCATTTGAAGTGCAGGCCCCAGTTGAAGCCGCCCCGCACGACGGGGGAGGAGCTGTAGGTGAGGGTGTCAGCGCTGATGATGTCGATCACAGGGCACACCACGGTCCTGCGATCCTCCCTGATGGGAGTCAGCAGAGGCTGCAGCCACATCTCGTTCACCTCGCAGTGGCTGTCCAGGAACACCAGCACCCTCCCTGCAGAGCACACAAAACAGACATCCCTGCTGCCGTGGAACACAAACATGAAATTCAGTGCACACCGTGCATTAGACAAAGCAATACTTGTCAATTTACATGGAGATCACCTGCCACAGTCAGTAAGAACAGGTTGATCTATGACACACCCTCATGCTCAGTTGGTCTAAAAAGGCATCAGCATCTTTATGACACAACATAAAATTTATGTAACACTGGAATAGTGGAAGAGATGGGGAACAGCTTTAAAGAAAACAACTCTGGAGCATGCAAATGGAACAAGTCACCCCACAGACAGTTTTGACTGGGCATGGGGATGGAACTCCTGCAGTTCAGAAGAGCAATAAAACTACCTAAAATTGTACTAACTGCAATGAATTTTAGCACAGTTTGGAAAACACAAGCACAATCTTCTCTCTGGATTATACCATTACAATGCTAATGAGCAAACACTAATTGAAGAGACTTTTCTGCCACTCAGAATTATTTCAGAAAGTAGCATACACTTTTTCAGATGCCAAAGAACTTAACTGAAAGCACATTCTGGTAAAGGCTGTTTATAATGCACCAAATATTGGTTTCCCCAATTAATACTTACTGCAACAGAGGATCTTATAGAAAAAAAATTACTATTAGATTTGAGCATTAGAAACCAGATAAGTGTACCTTAAAAGACAGCAGATTTTATTTTGGAGAAAAAGGCTGCACATAAAACATGCAAAAAATATTCTGCAACTACAGTATCTTGACCACATGGAGATGCTCCTGAGACAACATTCTTCAGGGCAAGAAAATGAAAAACTCTGCATTGTCTCACTAACACTACAGTCATTATTTGAGATAGTGCAGGGGAAGATCTGGGATGATGGTAACTTGTGTTAGTAATTTTCAATAAAATGAGTTACTTTTCTAGGGTACAATACTGATTTTGTTTCAAAATTTCACTTACCCACTCTAAAAATGTACCTCATTTTATTGAAAGCAAATGTCTCCACGAAAAAAAAAGAAAAGAATCAACAGCTGAGATATTCAAAGGTTTAAAAATCACTCAAGGTTTAAAAACCACTCAAATTTGGATCCAGATTTGCAGTTATCATTTGAGATAGTGCAGGGGAAGAAAGATTTGGGATAATGCTGAGTTGGGTAGCTTGGAGTGTGGCATGACATGCAGAGCCCCTACAGGGGCTAAAATAACCACAGGTCAAACAATCAATATCTGAAAAGCTGCACTACAAAAAGAGAAGTTACCCAGTCAGCTTATTGTCAAAGTATGCAAAGAAAAGAGAAATAAGCAAGTGTACCTGTGGCATGAGAGGCTCCAATCATCCTTCCTCTGATCAAGCCTTCCCTCTTCTCATTTCTTACTAATTTTGTGGTTTTGGGAAGCTGAGTTTTAACATATTCACTCAAGTCTTTTTTCAAGTCAGCTGAGAAAAGGAAAGCAGAAGTTCAACAACAGGACAGAAATCCTGAAAGCTTTGTTTAAAGTTCCAAGACATTTAACTCAAAAATAGACAAAATCTTGATCAAAAAGTTACCCTGACACAGCACAGCTTCAAACCAAGATTATCATAAGGACAGTCAGTCATCCCACATCCTACAGTCCCCCTCCAATGCCTTTAGTACATAAGTTAACAGGTACTATTAGATTCAAAAAAAGTGCTGTTCAAAGAAACACATTACCAAATTCTGCTCATGGTGATTGGCATTTGCAACAGATACAACAATAAACATTTCACACAGGCAAATTATTTAAATTACTACATTCCACACATGAAAACAAATGCTGACACCTTTCAAAGAAGCAGGAAGACACTTTATGTTATCTGTACCTGCTTAACTGACAGAACAACAGATACCAAGTACAACTCACAGCTGGTTGCTTTTCTAAAACCCAAAAGGATCAAAGATTCTGCTGGCAAGGCTGTGCTTTTGAAGGAGTGCAGAGTTCACTGAAGTCTATAGGCACTACTGTAACTTAACTAACATCAATGGTAATTTTAAGAGTAACAATACTTCTTTCACCCAAGGTCAGTGGTTTCTAACATTAAAGCAGGACTACTGAAGAGAAGATGGACACATGAAGACTGAAGTAATGAAAAAAAGTTAATAAGCTTATGGAGAAATAAGAGGAATATAAAATGACAAAGAAAAACAAAAACCTGACTGAGACTTCATAGAGAACCTTGGTAGAGAGAGAGAGACAGACTTTCATCAGGGGATATGCCAAAATAAACATTATTCTGATGAATGTCAACTCAAACATCAAAGTTGCTAATCTTGATTAAAAAGATTAAATGCCAGTGGAATATATGTGAAAGTCAGAGCTGTAACCTTAAGGAGGAATAAAGACATTCAGGCAGGAGATTCCCAGATGCAATTCCAAATGTTAAGATCTTAGCCTTTGCCCTGCAAGGAAACATGGTGGATCAGAAGTGAGAAGGTAACACACAGCAAGTATGATGCTAGAGCACACTCTAGGACAAAGGAAACTCTGGGGAGATACAGACACAATTCATTTGGGTCACAGGAATTCTCTCCTCTGGGCTGGAATAATGACATCATATGCCAGAGACAATAGGGATGATGTTTTCAGAGAAAGTCTCCTATAAAATTGATGAAATAATCTCTAAGGTGCTACCCAAATGAAATATGCAAACAAGCAGGGCAGACAGATTTGCAAACCCAAAATAAAACAGTGTTTGAATCATTCTTCACCTGATTCATTACAAGAGAAGAACAGTGTACACCTGCAGAAACAGTGGGCCAGCATAAAGAAGAAAAGCTCAGTTAGCAAACTCAGCTCTTAGAGCAGATAAGGCAAATAAATGAGGAAAGTTTTGCATCTACAAACTTCTGAAAACAAACAAACAAAACAAAATCTCAAAACAAACAAACAAAACAACAACAACAAAAAAAGTCACACCCATACCAGGAGCTACACCAGCCCACAACATGGGCTTGAGCAGCAGAATGGAAGAGCCAGTAGAGCTTTCATCCATACAAAATGGTATTCTGTTGGCAACTGTGCCCACATCACAGATCATCCTCAACATCTCATCCTCAATTTGTCTCAGACACATTCTGAGACTTTTTGCTGTTGATGAGTTTTTGTGTGTTGCCTTCATGTCCACTGGGAACCCTGACTACTTCTGACAGAACCCAAAAAATTGCTTCAATATACCCTGTCTGAGAAATCTGCCTCCAAAGAGAGAATTGCTCCCTTTTAGTCAGTCTTCAAAAATTACTTTAGGCATTACTTTCCTCCATATCTATGCAGCAAAGAAAAAATGGGACCTAGGATGGGAGTCTGGAGTGTTATTATTTTAAACTACTCTAAAGTATGAGTTGAAGACAATTGGCTCCTTTTCTGTTCTTCAATCTCTCCTTCTACACAGAAGAATGCCTCCAGTAACAGCCTTCAAAACACATCCTCAGGCTTTTTCACAACAGGTTAAGGCTAAATCAGGGAGAAAGAAGTTATACCAGAAAAAGAAATCTTGTCTTTCAGGGAATGGAAAAAAAATACAACAGTGGGCTGAGCCATGGCAATGCCTGCTCAGGCAGTAGACTGTTGATGATTGAGTCTAAGAAGCTTTTTGAGGCAAAACTAGGTGCAAAGGCCCAAGGTTTGCACAACTGCACTGATGCGTAGCACAGCTCCCATATTTACAGGTGAAGAACTAGAGAGAGTTTCATCTAAAACACCACTGCAGAAAGCAGGCAATGGAAGGAAAATTAGTCTTTAATTAAAAAATAAAACAAAGGGGCATAAAGATCAAGCAATTGGCCTGAGCTCATGAGATCCATAGCACAGCCAAAGTTTTTATCCATTTCCTCAGTTCCCAAACCATCCCCAGTCCCCACCTTTCTTCTGCTGTAAGAATCCATCCATTAAAATTAAACAGCAGCAAAAACACAGGATCATTATCATTGAGAGCAGTAATTCTCTGTGTAAACAATACCTCCTCCTGCATTTGGCTTCGGAACAAGTTCATTTGAAGTCAGAAAGACAAAAATAGCTACTTGAATGTTTTGAACTTAATTTGCTTCAAATTTGCTAATTGCTTCAATTTAACAACAGACCACAAGAGTGATGGTATTACTGCCTCAACACAGGCATCAATCAAATGCATCCTCACATTCAAAAGACTGAGTTTTGAAGTAAGGCAAGTTCTGAATACAAAACAAATTGCACCTGGCACTTTATAGCAAGGCATATGCTCCCAAAACACAAAACAAAACAAGCTTTTAAATACTACACATTCTTATCAGCAAGGAACAGTGTTTGATCTTTGTTCCCTCTTGTATCTTGACATTTGATCTGACCTCAGAGAAATCAACTTCCAGCATAACAAGAGAATGCTATTCTACAGCAGACATATCTAATTAGTCTCTTAGAGCAAGTGAGACCTTAAACCAGAAGCCAAATGATGAAACCAAGGGAGCTATAATTATATATGTATTAAATAAAAAAAATACAATCTAAAAATAATTTTTAAAACACAGAAGTTGTGGACTTGTACACAGGTGAGCAGGGAACTTGCACAGTCCTGCTGGCAAGAACTGCTATGCTAACACATTCCTCAAAAGGCATTTGACTTCTGAAGGGCCAAAATGAAAGGCTTTTGGAGGGCCATGCTTGAATTGTGTGTCTGTCTTTGCCTTGTCTGTCAATCGAGAGAAAAAGCAACAATCCTTCAACAGGAGCAAAGCAACTCTGCAGGATCTACCCCTCCAGGGCCCCTCCACGCCTGCGGGAGCAGAGGCTGCTCCCGGAGCCAGGCCAGCCGCTCCCGCCGTGGCCACAAGAGGCTGTTCGAGAGCCACGCAGAGCCCGCCCAACCACTCTGAGCTCCGGCTCCAGCAGGCGGCCGGTCCGAAATGCTGAGCAAGTACAAAACACGGCACTGTTTCCATAGTGCCACAGCAACCCACCGGCAAGACTGCAGCCGGGAGTGTCTGTGTGCCTCCAGCTCCATTCAGATGCATTCATCACAGCGAGTAGTGGCCTCTCTGTCATCTGCTCTGAGCACCTGAGCAGCCCAAACAAGGAACTGCTAAGAAAACCCGAACTATAAACAAGTGCTTCATGACCCCCTCTCATCAGTGTGTGCAAGAGGTGAGGGAAGAGTGGAGCACCTCCCTGTAAAGGCAGGGGAAAGTTGGGGCTGTTCAGCCTGGTGAAGAGAAGCTTGTGTGGAGACTTCATTGCAACCTTCCTGCACCTGAAGGAACCCTACAGGGAAGCTGGAGAGGGACTCATCATCAGGAACTGCAGTGACAGGATAAGGAGTTTTGAGTACAAATTGAAAGAGAGAAAAATTATGTTAGATATTAAGAAGGAATTATTTATTGTGAGAGTTGTGAGACTCTGGAACAGGTTGCCCAGGGAGGCTGTGGATGCCCCACCCCTGGAAGCATTCAAGGCCAGGTTGAACAGGGTCTTGAACAACCTGGTCTAGTGGGAAGTGTCCCTGCCCATGGCAGCAGCGGCTGGGACTAGATGATCTTTAAGGTCCAGCCCCCTAATTTTTTTTTAGTCTATAATTATTAGCTTCAAAACCTGATTTTGAATGTTGAAGCCTGTATGATACAAAGCTTATCAGTAAAATGGTACCAGTGGCAAAAGGGATATTGCCTTGGGTGTCTCTGGACACCCCACATCTTTACTGGCTGGCACTTTCTGGAAATGGGCTGCAGTACAAACTGGTTTTGCATCATGACTTCGACAATTTATTTTGTCCAGTCAATAAAGCACAGGAAGGCTCAGAAGTGTAATTTTCCTGGAAGGGTGTCTCACCCAGTTCACTGTTGTCATCCACCAGAATGATTTCGTGCAGGAGGTGAGCGGGGGTGCGGTCCAGGACGCTGTGCACAGTGCGGAGCAGGGCAGAGAGCGCCTCATTGTAGAAACAGATCACCACGCTGGCAGAGGGCAGATCAGCAGGGTAGGACTTCTCTCTGCATCTGCAAACAGGAACAGAGTCATTGTCACTATTTACAGAGGGGTTTCCACAGAGCTGTGTCACTGCTGAAGCTTCATAAATGACAAGCAAACATTAAATGTGTAGGAGGAACCCCTAACATCAACATAACAAGCCCAGACGTGTAACACCGATAGTAGGGCTCAGCATAGTAAGTTTCTCTCCACATAATACAGACTCGTGGTTAACACTGCTGCTTGTTAGAAAACAGAGGATATCATGGACTGAGGTGGGAGTAAGAACTAGAGATCCTCAAGACAGAAGATAGTGAGGGCTTGTTTCAGCTGTCAAAACACTGTCTAGTACCCTCAGGTAGCTCAGACAGCTCAAATATGACACAAGGACCACAAAAATACCACAGCTTTATTGGCCTGGAGACAGGGTTGGATATCCCAGAAAACCTCCACTAGTGCTAAATACACAACTAAGGTTGGGATTCAGAGGGCAGATTAAGACACTTAAGTCTAGTCACTGCTGTCAATGCAGTCTAAATAGTGTTCAGCTCACCCTAAGGCTGTCAAGTGTGTTTTGTCAGCTGAAGAGCTCTGCATGCTTCATTAACTACACTGGCTGGATCTCTGCTAATTACAATAAAAGCAGAGACAACTGACTAACAAGCAGTTATCTAAGCATCTTAATCTGCAAGCTGAATCCCACTCAAGGCAAAAGATCATTCTTTCTTCTTATTTTCAAAGCTTGTCTTACTTCTAATAGGGCACAGTATCACAGATTAATGCCATATGAAGGTGCCAGGCTGGGGGGGATCCAATAAAAATAAGAAATTGTTAATGAAAACCCAGAAGTATAGAAGAAAAGCTGTCATTTACTTAGAATGAGCTCAGTTCTGGAAGAAACATATTAGCAAGTACAATTCATTACATTCACCCACACCAGAGAAACCACTAGAAAAATAGATGCAGGTTTATTTATTTTAAAGTCTTAGGACTCTTTATTGTTGTTACAGAGGTGAGGTTTCCCCCCCTCGCCCCTCATATGTACCAGACAGATTATAGAAAAATATCTGCTCTTTAACAGAAAATATTCAGAGCACACCACAACCTTCAGCAGTTGACAAAAAAAAAAAGTTAGATCTCCAGAAACAATATTCAGTCAAAAAAGAGAGAAAAGACCAAAGAATAAAAACCCTAACCTCAAGCACTCTTGTTAAAGAGCTAAAAAATCTGCCTTCAGCAACACAAGGATGAAACAATGTATGACAGAAATGTTATACCAAAAATATGAAATACTACATCAGGTGTAACAAGGCATTGAACACATGAAACTATACCATATTCTCTCCAAAAATCAGCACCTACTTTGCATCTCTTGTATCAGGCACCTCCCTGTGGTATCCCAGTCGATTGCTGATAAGCATATTGAAAGCATGTTTCTGATAGCCCAAATCTCTCACTTCCTGATCTTCTTCATTAAAAATCATTCCTGCAAAAGAAACATGCCAAGATCAGCTAAAAGGCTCAAAACATCATTTGGAAGAAATCAGGGATTGAAACATATGCTTTAACTTCTCCTAAAACCCATTATGTTCTTAAAAATCCCTCTGGTTTTCCAAAGTGTGTATTTGTGCAACTTTTCTGCTCTCTCTCACAAACAGGCAGCGCTTATGAGCAGCCCTTGCAGGCTGTAATAAAATTAAATCCTTCTCCAAAGACTGCTGGCTCCATTGTGTTTATTGCCTCCCTTCACTCATATGGCCTCTAATTCTTAGCACCACCTAAAACCAACATCAAACAAGCAACAGAGCACACAATGAATCAGCATCTATCCCTACAGGTGACGGGCCTGTAATGGGATTTTTGAGAGAGGAAATACATTAAGAATGGTAGAAAAATCCTCACAATAGCAGCTCCAATTTCATACAGTCTGTGGTAACAAAAATAGCTATGCAAGAACTTAAACTTTTGTTTATCTCACCTGGGACTTTGACAGCAAGTAAAACACCAGCAGAGCTGCTGTTTATTGATTATTTTAGCAGAAGTGGCAACTGTACTAAGCATGGCAGAAGTAATTGTTTGTTTTAGGAAATGCACTGCTATAAGCCAAGATGAAATTTTCAATGCCATCCTGCCTACCTTGACCCAGAGCCACGGGCTTCTCTCACTGAGCCATGCAGTCACAGTGTGAATAGAACCAAAACATTGTGGCACTTCACACAACTCCATGAGGGAGAGACAGCTGGTGTCTGCCACCACCTGTGCCTCTAGCCACTTCTGCAACAATTCAGGTAGCAGAGTGATTATTTTTTATTGTCTCTATTCAGCTGGCTGCACAGAATGAGATGTCTGTCTTCTCTTTGGTTGTTATCAAGCCACATAGGCAATTTAACTGAAATTTCAGTACAAGAAGTGAGTGAGGATCATGTAAATTATCTCCTTTCACCCTGCCCATCATCTCCACATCACTCAAAATCTGCAGAAAATAATTAACAAGAGGGTTCCTTATTTACATACTTTTTAACTTATTTACATGCTACCATACTTTCCAGAAAATATGTTTCATATGTTCACAGACTAATTCAGATTGAAAGGAACACCTGGTCTAATTCTCCTTCCCAAAAGCAGGTCCAGCTAGATCAGGTTGCTCAGAACCAGTGCAGTTAAATTTTGAAAGCCTTCAGTATCTTGAGATGGAGATTCTACAACCTCTTATTTCCCTGTTCAAGCATTTGACCACCATCACACTGAGAATGTTTTTCCTCTTCCATAGCTGAAATCCCCTTGCTCCAGTTTCTTATCATAATCCCATGCACTGTGGAAGGAGTCTGCCTCCATCCTCCCTACAGCCTCTCACTCAGCTGCTGCTGACAGCAATAAAATCTCACCCCTCAGCCTTCTCTCTGAGGCAGAATAAACTCAATCCTCTCAGCCTGTCTCCACACCTCGTGTTCTCCAATTTTCACCAGCTCTGCAAAAGCCAACTGAGCTCGAGCCTGGAGAAAATGAGTTGGGTTAAACACAAAAGAGAAGTAATTTCAAAAGTCTGAAATGGAAAAAAGCTTCAAAACAAGTAATCCATCTGTGCCTTCAGAGCACAGCTGTGTATCAGTAACACAGGCTACCTACAGGTACCAGGTGACCTTCTGGAGGGAATTCCAAGCATCCACATTCCCACCATTAACATTTTACCACCCTGTGGCTTTTAGTCATGAGTTCAGCAATGGCAATGCAGCTGCACTATCAAACAGCCAAAGAGTAAATGCCCTGACATTTGTGCAGGACCAAGTGGGAAGTGCTGGGAAGTGATAGCTGTGAGATACATGGAATACACCCACGCAGTGTCTTGGGATTGGCTGTCCTGCTCACGGATGAGTGCTCCCACTGAGGGTGAGCTGCACTGTGGGGGTAGGAATGAGGTCTGTTTACAGTGGCAGTGTCATTCCCCCAGCACTAGCAGCCTAAAGGGGTCAGTGAGTCCTCCAGTGAACCACATCCATTCCCAAAGGAATGTCTCCAGCTGGTCAGTTCAGATACCCAGCTCCATTATTCTGGCATAATCAGTGGCACAGTGTACTGTGGCCACCTTAAAATGTTTCCTTCATACCAAGCATGAGCTTAGAACAGACCTCAAAGGTTTCAATCTAAAATCCATCCATAGCCAACCACAAACTACAATTTTCTGATCTTATAAATATATTCAAGAGTGCTAATATTTTTAAAACCTTCTCCTGAAGAACAGTATCAAATGCATGCAAAAGGTCTGAAAATTTTCAGTTCAAACAGCAAACAGAAGCCCTTGGAAAATAAGGGGTTTGCAAGCAAAACCTCAGTTTAGGCTTTACTTCAGCAGTGTTATGTGGCTTTCAAAGATTCATGAAAAAAGAAAAGATAGACTGACCTACCAGATGACAGTTTGGTTTTGACTATCATATACCAAACAACTTTCTTTTCATTTTATTGTTTTTTGCTTTGCATATTATCACTGTCCTAGCCTGGACAGACAGGAAGCCCTTTCCTACAGAACCTCATCTTAAGAGCTGTCTCCTGATGATTCCTGTAGGATTTACCCTGGCACTGTAAATGCCCTTGGCTTTCGCCAACCCAACCAGTCATTTGATTTGAAGATCAAAGAACTTCTCAGTTAAAAAGCTCCATTTCTTTCCTGGCCCAGACTGAATGGTTGGAAAGAAATGGCCACCTCTGGACTGGCCTTCACCTCATTTGGCCCTCAGGCTTTTTGCAGTGAACTGAAAAACACTTGTAATGCCACAGGGCAACATGAACTGCCATGTTTCTAACATGTTCACACAGGTCTAATGACCAACTCAGAAAGTGAACTTTGGTAAAGTTCTATAAAACTCATGAAGCTCATGACTGTGGACTTCGGTGAGATATGAGCATTAAAGTGGCTATGGAGGTTTCTGCAGTGCATTTCCCAAAGCAGCAGCAGAAACCAATACCCCAACACTGCCACAACACTTCAGCCTCCACACTCAAAATAAGTTTTAACCCAGTACCCAATGTGCCTGTTTACACATCTAAACACAGCAGTGAATATGCTGTAAGCATTAGAATACACAAAGTATTTTAGTTTGGAACACAAAGCTAAATCAAAACATGTCTTAGTGAAACATACAGAGCTTTGCTGGTACAAAGTAAGCAGGATTCGGCTCTAACCACTGTCATCTCACTCTTGCATTGTAAATTTGTCCTACATGCATTTCTTAGATTATGTCATACTCCAAGCACATTCTCCAAATCAATGGGTCCTTTTTCATTGTTTATTGATATCAAGCTATTTTTAATTACTGCATGGAAGTAGAGTTTCCCAGTAGCTAATTAAAGCTTATGTATTTGAGCCTAATTAATACAGGAGTAAGATATGAAACAAGCACACACTGAACCTTCCAAAAGTAAGATTTAGTTCATCAAGGGCAAACCCTGCTATAACCCAGTCCTCATCAGCATTTCACAGACATAAATGTTAGAAAGTGTATTTTGGATTAAGCACTGTAGAATAAATTTCAAGTAATTCCTAATGAAGAGAGCCACGAATACCACTTGTATTTTAACAACCAAAACTTCTTCATTATACACCTTCCCCTGACAATTTGTTTTACAGAACACGATCCCATTTCTCCTGTTGTTTTACTAAGTTTGTCATCAACACTGAAAACCACTTACCCATTTCAGGAGAGAATTCTATCTCCCCCTTAACTGGGTCCTGGATATGATTTCCAAAAGAGTTTCCTATCTTATTCTCTTTCTGTTGCAATTCAGGTATATGAACTGGCCCCCGTGTAAAACGGGGGTAGAATTTTTTTGGAAATGGCCTCTGAGGTTCCAGCCCCTTGATGGGCACATTCTTGAAGGATTGGTTCTCTTCACTGAAGTTGAAATACACAAAGAGCAGAAGTGTCCAGGTCACAGATGTGAAGAGGCACCCATAGCAGAAATAGCGAAGTGTGACACTTCCCATTGTAGACTCAGCATCGTTGAGGGCCCATTCTCAATTACCTGAAAAAGAATGAATACACACATTTTGTTACATAGAGATTAGGAATAAATTCTATAGTCTACTCCTACATTAAATGATTTTTAGAACTTAAACTTTAAGCACAGACCTTAAGAAGTAAATCCCTTTTCACTCTCCCATTCAAAAAGTAAACATGACCAGTTTTCACATTTTATGTGGATACCACTGCTTTAAAATATGGAGCATACAATCAGTAAGAGCCCAGTGACACACTACAATTAAAGGTAAAAATGATTAATTTTCCTCAGAATAGTTATATAATTATCTCTGTTCCACAACAGTATATTTCTAATATGCCTGCCTTGAATTAAACATATAACTATATAAATAAATATAGTATACACAGAACTGTTTTGGTTGGAAGGGACATCTGGTGGTCACCTTGTC
The DNA here is from genome assembly GCA_013398075.1 of Notiomystis cincta. Taxonomy (NCBI): domain Eukaryota; kingdom Metazoa; phylum Chordata; class Aves; order Passeriformes; family Notiomystidae; genus Notiomystis; species Notiomystis cincta. Next base: position 208,604 of record VZRX01001722.1, read on the forward strand.
CAACCCCCTTGCCCAAGCAGGGCCACTCTGAGCCAGTTGCCCAACAGTAGGTCCTTGTGTATCCATTTCTGTAGCTCAGATCCTATCCTAAAACATGGAATGAGAGAACACAGATTCAAAAAAGCTATGTAGTTCAGTTCTTCTTGCCCCAAATTTCAGAACAGCCATCATGAGTGCCCCAGCAGTTCCAGAAAACATGGTGTGCAACTGAACAGCACACAGCACCAAGATAGTCACATTTACAGATAATCTTCTCCACAGAAAGGAGACAGGCAGGATAGGAAAAGAAGAAAAAGCTCTAAGGTAATTTACTGGGTTCCTCCAAGCCTCTGCAGACTCCAGAAAAGCTTTGGCATTCCCTGGAGGAGATGCCCTCCAGAGCTGGAAGGAAGCGACCCAGACTAGAGTTTTACTTTAGATATCCACAAGACAATTTTCCCAAGCTCTGTTGAAAATTACTGTAATAAGCAAAATTGTGAAGTGAATCAAATTAAGCTGGTGAGAATATTTTATTTATGGGGCAGAGGAATGGGGTAGACTTTCTGGAGTTTGCCAAATCTAAAAAAGGCTCAACAACCTTCTCACACCCTGCAAAAGAAACCAAACAAAAAACAAAACCAACAAAACAAAAACCCCAAACCACACACAAGAATCCCCACACACTAACAAAAACCCCCACATATCTTAAAAACTATACAGATCAATTCCCCAAACTCAGGGGGAAAAGAAAAAAACCAAAAAACCAAAAAACGCTGACTCAAAGAATTTGATTTCTTTCATCACTATCTAACCACAACAAACTCTTCACACAGTAACAAAAAGTCAGGAAATAATTTAATCACCTTTTAATTAGCAAAACTTTTGTTTTAAGGTAACAAATATTGGGGTAGGAGTCAATTATTTATGCTGGTGCATTTTTCAAACTACTCAAAAAGTCAGAAACTACCAGAAGTCTTCAAGTCAGGCTGGCAAAGAACAAATCAGAACACTTATGAGTACAAACAAGTTATTCCTTTTCAATATAGGAAACTACTAAATAAAGTTAGAAGCTGTTAATGACCCCAAAGAACATTACAAAGATATCATTTACTTTTGCAGTGTAATTCTGAGTCCTTAGTGACTTGCATCCAAAAAGAATATATGTCAAAATTCAAGCTTACATTTCCCAGACTGCAGCAGGTCATCATCTCCCAAGAATAAAATACCCACAGAGTAAAGCAAAAAAAACCAAAACCCACCCTCCCCAAAAATAATCTACCCATTGTTCTTACCATGTAAATTCCCTCACTTCTGCAAGGCAACAATCTACGGAGCAGTTGAGCCCAAGGAGCTTAAAAAGGTCTTACACAGGGTTTAAATCTCAGGCTGACCTTGTGCATACAGATGAATTGCACTCTCTGTGAAACAGGCTCTCTCTCCAACACGGTCACACAGAAATCTCCCTGCTTTAACTGCAAAGCCATGAAATTAGTCAGGCACCGAATGCTCTGGGGCAGAAATGATTTAAGAAAATCCTCATTTTCACTAGCAGAATAGATTTACCAGTTAGAGAAGTACAGATGACCAACCCCCAGTGCCTCATGCCCTGTGCTAACATGATCATACCAAGGTGAACCTTGGCTCAGAAAAACCATGCGAGGCTGCAGAGGAGCAAGAGCAGATAAACAGTTATATCCTCTCAATATAATAATTCTTCTTGCTTGGCAGTCTGCAGAAAATTAATGCTTCTCCATAGAAGAGGATCTGGGTGCTTGCCAGGTTCTTTTTGCATGGCCACCAGAAGGTCATCTGCTGTGAGATTTGTCCAAGCCTAACACAGTGCTCCTCAAAAACTGCTAGAGGTGTTTTTCCATTCACTATGGTAACACAGATGGACAATCCTAACATGCACTGACACTTTGGAACAGAACTGTCCTAGTGAGATTAAAAATTACTATAACAGAGAAAGAACCTTTTCATTTCAGAGTTGTTTAAGGACACATCTACACTGCAGCACAAAAAAAACCATAATCTATTCTATCTCTGGTAACAGTCAGAAGACAAGCACACAGAGCAGAATTCCTCATGGGTTAAATATTTCCCTAGTTCCTTGCATCTCTTTCACAGCTCAGAGTTATGCCTGCTGCTGTGACACTTCCAGTCACAGTAAGGTTAAAGTTTGCTGTGACTGACATCAGGCACACTCAGATTAAAGAGGAAGGGATAAATTACTAATCACCAGAGCGAGGACATTGCTGTACATCCCTTCCATCTCAGAGAGCTCTCTGACCAGGCTAAAAGCTCAGGCTTGGCTACTGCTACAAAAGTAACAAATACAAACCAAAGTTAAATAAATCAAGTATTATTTTCACCTGATCCTTGCTAGATCTGCTTCACCTTCTTTTTCTGTCTTTCACTATTTCGGCATTTGTAAAATGATAACGATGTTGAAATACTGCATTTAAATGAAATGACAGAACATCCACAATGCACAGACTGGGCCCATTCAGTACCTTGCTATTCAACCAAAACATTTGGTAATTTATTTGGCAGGAAAATACAGACTCACTATTTAGACAATTCTGAAGGCAGAATGGAAAAAAAAGTTAACCCCGTGCATGAAAAGCACATTGAAGCTTATTAGTTTACTTTATTCACCAACACATATGTATTTACACAAACACTGTCCTCTGGATTTCAACCACTCCTACCATTTAAGCAGACAGAGTCACAATCTGTGTCAGAGCTGCAGTTCTAGGTTGACTGACTTCTTACAGAAGTGTTTTAGGCCAGAGGACGTTTCCAAGTCTTCAGCCACGTCAGTGCTGCCTGGGATGTGCCCTGAGGAACCAAGAGAACCTTGCCAGCCCTACACTTCTATGCATACAAAGCACCATCACATTAATGTATCTCTGCCCCTCCTCAACATACCAAGAAACAAGAATTCCTTCACTCATTTCAGTGTGCAACAGAAAAATAACCACCTTGGTAAGTGTGAGAGGGAGAAGGAGACTGCAGCTGGACACAAGGACACAGAAGGAAGTCTTCAGTTCATGGAGTCTGACACTCAACCCTTGATTCTTACCTCATCCATCTCCCTATCCATGACCTCCTTCCATGTAGACACAGTGAATAGAAGTCTTTCTGTCCAGACTCTTTTACTCTCCAGTGCTGTGAAATCTTCTAGGAAACACATTTTGCCAATTTACCCAACAACTGTCTCTGCCTATGGATGGTCATAATACCTTGCTAAGTGTCTTAAACATCCATCCTCTCCCAGTTGGTTTCTCCAAACAGGATTTTGGAACTTAAGCAAAGCCATATCCTTCTTTATTTCTTCCTCCCTTTTTTTTTCTTAGATAGAGAAAACCTGTTCCTGAATAAAGGAGATGCAAAGGACCTTCCTTTCAAATCCAAACTATTAGGATCTTTCTCAGTCCTGAAACATGCTGCATGAGAAAAACAGATTATATGTATTTTTAACTCAACAGCCTAAAGCTCTGCTAACGTAAGCACAGCTGGCAGGTTTGAACAGTTAGACAGAAACAACTGAAATAAAAAAAAAAGCAGAATTCTATTATTCAGATAACCATGTCAATGGGTTCATAAGAATAATTTTCACCTATGCAATACTGTAACTATGAGTCCAGTCACAAATAAATTGCTATTTGAACAGTACAGTTAAAACCCTTTTCTGTTTATTTATTCAAGTGCAAACAAAAATACTAATGCCACAAAAGAATAATCCATGATTTAAACATAGCAAGAAGAATTGTTTCACAATTCAGTTCCTCACAAGTTTTTATGGAAAGAGGCTACGCTTGAAGGGTCTATCATGCATCTCCCCTTCATTTGTGAAAAGCAGTACAGCTGCTGAAAGTAAAAAACACCTCAAACAATTCTCCTTTCCAAACACTCAAGTAGTAAAGAACATCCAGAATAACAGAAGGCATTTCCTTTCCCTTGGCAAGATAGCAGCTTCCAGAGCACGTAATAAATGATAACACCTTTAAGAATTTTACAGGCATTCATTTCCGTGCCCTAGAGATGCCTGGAGTTCATGGCTGCTCACTCTGGTGTACTCAGGAATCCAGAGACACTTCAACATGACAAACATAAATCATCCAAGGTAGCAGCATCTCCGACATCAGGAAATTACAGTCCAGTTTGGAGGCAAGAAAGGAAAAACATATCTTAGAAGCTGCCTCCATCAGCATCAGCTCAGAAGAGACCAAAACTGAAAGGAACAGTATTTTGAGAATTTCTAACCAAATATTCAGCCTTTCAGTGTCTCTCTTGTTCCTCTGTTTTGACTGTCATATATTTATTGCCTGACAATTTTCCTTTGGCAAAGCCTTGGAACTGAGTTTGTAGACCCACAAGCCAGAAATGCCAGGAGTAAAATACTGCCCTCTAATTTCCACAAATTCCAATACATAAGCCTCAGTTCCTTACACAAGTAGTAAATAACTGATTTTTTTTTTTCAGATAACTATAAAGGTTAAATATTAGTAACTCAGTAAAAGTGTCTCAAATTCAATCAATCAATCATAAAGCTGTAAAACTCTCCAGGAGGCCACCTGCCAGACCTGAGCTGCACTACTCACTGTGCATTAGGCTTTTCATGCCCCAGCAGCTTCTTTTAGCAGCCTTACACCACCACCATGACATTCATTTCATATATCAAACCCAGGAGCATCTACATTCATTTAATAGCTGGCCCAACAAGGATACAACTGTGTTCCCCCTGAGAGTCCAGGAGGGTTTGTTGTTAGAAACTTGCGCAGCTCTCAGTAACACTGGCCCAATGTGTTTGCCTTGGATATTTTTAAAGGAAGCAAAAAATGTCAACCATAGTCCACAATATTTTGGCTTAAAGAGCAATATTTGCTACAGACTCTATGACCTGCCACTGCTTAAGCACTGACATCTGCTTGGATTAACCTCAACAGTTTAGTAAACACACCGTATGAGCAGGTATTTCATAACTGTGCCAGAAGTCATGTTTGTCAGAGGTCAAACAGAGGATCAGGCTAACCTCAAGATTTTTGAAACAGGAGTAAATACTATTTGAGAAAACCTTAAAGTCTGCTTGTAGTTTTTCCAAGAACAGCTTTTCTTCTGAAAAAATAAAAAAAGGAAAAAACAGATACACAACTCATACTACCCAGGTCCCTTGCAAGACTACCTGTGTATTTTGGAACTGTATTGAGGCAAGGAACAGATGTATATAATTTTCATTTTTAAAAAGCATTCTAGAAAAAAAAAATCATTAAACTCCTTTATCTTTTTACAGAGTATTATGATAATTTGCTGCATGACCTTCTATAGGTGCTTCTAATTTTTAGTTTCTCATTTCCTGGGGGGAGTAGAACACAAGAATATAAAACAACACTACTCATGAATGCAACTTGGCTCTTTTAATAGCCTTGGTTCTTTCTACATTTCCTGGCCTCCAAGATGTTATTGCTACCCATGAACAGGCTTTCCAATTTACTGGTTGAATCACTATCAAACAAGAGCATTAACAGTGCAATGAACAGAGGCCAGATTAGGAAGAAGCAGTACTGCAGTAATACACACTCATCACACAAACAGAGATGCCATTCACACACCTTCTGCACTTGCACAAGAATTATTTTTTTTTCCAGGCAACCTTTCCATTACAATCTCTCTCTTCAGGGAAAGTCACAGTTAACAGACCAGCAAGATGAAAAAGGGACACCTCAGGCAGCTTTTGCCTCAGATCCAACACATCACTAGGAGCAGCATCCACTGAACACACAACCAGAACAAAAGTAATAGACACTTCCAAATAAAAGTGTTTCATGTGCTCCAGAATCAAAGCACGGAGCAAATTTAAGTCCTTCTTTAAAAACTCTCCTACAGGATTGTTTTATCACTAAATTGGATCTGCCTGCCAGATTGTTTTTAATTAAAAACCACCATTAATTTCTGACCTTACAGAGGGATGGGTGATTGCACTTTATGAATTAAGTGGCTCTTTTTGACAGAATACAGGCAAGTAACTACTCATGCAAAGACAGGTTGGGCCTGCAGGAACCTAAATCCTGACATTCAGCAAGGACAGATGCCAAGTCCTGCACCTGGGACAGAAACTCTGTGGCTGCTGGCACAGCCTGAGGAACAGCTCTGCAGAGAAGAACCAGCCAAGGTCTGGCTAAGCTGGAGCCAGAGCACAGCCCTGCAGCAAGGAGAGCTGAGGGATGGACCCACAGGAGCACAGCCAGCTGACCCAGGGGTGCTCCCTGAGACCACAGGCAGAGGACAGCACCCAGGGAGGGATTTGCCAGTACAAGACAGACATCAGGAAACCGGGGTGAGCTCAGTGAAAGGCCACCAAGATGGTCACAGGCTGGAACACTTACCCTGTGAGAACTGAGGATGCTGGGCTCCTTCAGCCTGCAGAAGAGATGGCTTTGGGATGAGAACTAAAATAGCAGCCTGTTGCTACCTACAGGGATGTTACCAAGAAAACAGACCCAGGCTATTTAGTGAGGTGCAAGGTGGGAGAAAGAAATAACTAAAAAAGGCTAATGTAAAATCATGTTAATGTTAATGCTCAGTCACACCAACACTCATTCACAGAAATATCCTGTGGACCACAGGCTGTCCTCTTGCATAAGACCACTGTTCCCATTCATTTTAATGAGATGACACATTAAGATCTATTTTTAATTAGCCTCTGCAAGTCCCTTCTAAATTCAACTTTCAAAGCTTTGAGAGCCAATAGTTTAGTCATTTCAGCACAGATATACAAATCCATGTCATACCATCTAAAATAAATCCTCCTGGAATGAATACAAAATCTTGAGCAACACTTTACAGATAATCTTAAAATATCAGTAATATTCATTATATTTTGAAGATAAAGAAAAGCACATAGATTAGTTGCATGAATTGTTGAAGACCTATGAAACTATGAGTATATGAAGTTTGAAAAGCTTTAAGTGGTTTTGGACAAATTTAAAAATTCATCCTGTTAAGTCTTTAGGTTCTCAGCCCGCACTATTTTTCCAGTGTCAAATGACTCACTCATATACTGATTTGTATTTCAGGCTTTGGGCTTTAACCAGAGATGTCTAAATATTGCTGAGTATCATTTTCAAATATGTGAACTATACATTGAAATGCCTCCTCTAACTTTGCTTATCAAGCTTTTAGGAATTTCTCAACTCCAGTAAAAAAGCTTTACTTAGGAGGCTGCCATACCAGAATGTATGCAAACACCTTGGCTTTTCTACAATAAAAATGTGAAATCCCTCCTTTATCCACTTGCATTTCAAAAGCACCTTTAAAGATATGTCCAAGTATCTTCTGCAGTAACATCTTCCACTTCTTGTCAACAATGACACATATTGGGTTTTTCCCCTTACTGATAAAGGATACCTTTCTCCCCACATATTACTCCACTCCATGAAGTGAGACTATTTCATGAGGGTACTAATTTAAGGACACAATTCTAATGGAAAAGCAGTTACAAGTTTTGGAAAGAAAAACTTTTGTAAGTTCAGGATCTCATGTTAACAAACAGCTGAAAAGAACACCAGGTTTAGTTACAACCAGTGTTACAACATTGCATCAAGAAAAGTAACATAATAGTCCAGCCTGATTAGAGAAAACAAAGATTCTCGGATTAGAAATACAAATTGACCAAAATCCTAGTTCTGGGTATAAAAGTGCTGTACAGTACACAGTTTCATGCTGCTGCAGTGTCCTCATTCCCCTCCAAAAAAAGCTTCTTATTTTCCAAAGCAGTTATAAGAAAGAAATTCTTACCTACCCTCTGACAAACGCTCTGTAGGCTGCTGGGCTGGATGTTCCTTTAAGCCATCTGGCACACAAATACATGTCATGCCATTCCCGGAGTCCTAAAAATACCTTCTGCCTTTTTTGTTGCTAATAAATACTTTCTTCTAATTCAAACAGCAAGATTTTCTTTTCATCAGTAAAACCAGCTCTAAAAGAAGCCAGAATGTCTCCAAAGAAAGCTGCGATGCATTTTGTAATACAGCCCCTTCCTTCTTCACAGAGCTTAGAAAACAGCAAGGTTAAACACCCCACAAGTTGTTCTTCATGGCATCTCTCTCACATTAAAGATCCACACATCCATATATTAGTTTAACAACCCTTCAGCACTACATACAAGTGCAGAATGTAAGAGAGCTTACAAGGTCAACTACACACAAATAAGCTGCTTAATACCTTTTCTGAATGTTTAAAATCTGCTTAGCTGTTCCTCACATTTTACGCCTGCAAAGCTCACCGAAATAACAACAAAAATGCAGATTCGTGCAAAATAATTAGATTAGTGACACTTCTACAGGAACAGATGAACTGTAGAACCCTCACCTTTTTCCAGAAGAGTCGGCACTAAAGCAGTGCAAGGTTACACAGGGAGAGCACATTGACTGCAGCAGCAGCCAGATCCAGTCGGTGTCTTCATTCCCAGGGAACAATGAACCGCTGAGCCAGAAACTTAACACTTTGTTGCTTGCAAGTCCTGACTGGGAATGGGGTATCAAGTACAGGTTTCTCTAGGAAAACAGGCCAGTCTGGATGGGTCTGAGGACACCAGTGTTGCCCATACTCATTTGGCTGCATACACTGCCCCAAAATCATCAATATATTTTTCTGCTTGTAGTTATTTTCCACATCTTTTATTATGTTTTTTTTCAGTTGATGCATGATCCATATACCAATCCATGGATTTGGCAATATACACATGGTCATTTTCCTACAACTCACATAATCAATCAGTAGCATTCTTCATCCTGACTAGACCACAGCAATGCTAGAGAAAATAATCATTAAGTTGCATAAAAATTCCCTTACTCCTCATTTTCAAAATCACTAGGAACTTCACAAGATTTCCACATTTTGACAGAAATTTTCTAGGTATGTTTTCTGTTCATCTTCACAAATTTTCATGAAAAATGCTTTGGACTTTTTTCTGGTCTTTTACAAGGACAGTGAAAACACATTTTCTAATTCTTAAAAAAATTACAAAATAAAATAAAAAAAAAAAACAGGCTTCGTTTTTGCAACCTTCCAGCCAAATAAGAAAAGCTGGCAGCAAATCTGTCAACAAAACAGACCTCACTGAAGGACTTTTGAGCGGGACAGTGGTAAAAAGTGGGGTTGACCAGTCTGTTTCAAACCTGTGACTACTGACCACGGCACAGGTTCTGCTGTAGCTCCCATAAGATATCTACCATCCACTTGTGCAGAACTCAGTACTGATATCAACAGCTGGATACAAAAAAAATCCACAAAAAACATCTGCCAACTCACACTAGAAACTTCTGAAGGCTCTATCTGAACATGTATAAAATGCAAAACCACTGCAAGTTCCTATTTGTAATAAAGAACTGGAAAGGGCCTTAATGGGAACTGTTACATTGCACCTTATCCTGAAGCATCAGATTACAAAATCCTAGACCTCTGTGCCTACACCCCCCAAATCACCCAAGTCTACTTCATTTCTCTTTCTGCTGGGTTTTCTTTTTCAACAGGCAGAAATTTACATAAAAATACTTTGTTCAGCCAGACCAGGATCAAACATCTTTATGGAGACTAAGTAACTGACATAAGCATAAGGATCTATTTGTTACAAAAAACCCCAAACAACAAAAACCAAACACAAAAAAACAAAAATATAAACAATAGATGGAATGTTGCCCCAGAATTAGATGTGAGGTTAAAACAAGTTACAGTTTAAATCCCTAGATCGCCTCTAATAGGAAAATATTTAACTCATTCTAAACTGCTCAGAGTTCTTAACCCTGTTACATTTCTCCCTGCTGTTAAGGATGGTACCAGCTTAGTGATTTCCTCAGTGTACATGTCTTGTGTTTTTCCATGTGAATGGTCATTGTTAAAAAAAAAAAAAGTAGAAGTGAAAAAATAGCAAAAACATGAGATGTCCATCTGCATTTCTCATGTCCAGAAACAAATATCACTTGGAGTTTTTCACTCCAAGCTTTAGCACAGAGTCCACAGTATCCGTGCCATTTGGAACTTTCATTTTTCCCAGTAAGCAATTCTGAGATAAACCAAAACCCTGCAATCTTCTTGCTTTGGACTCATTTTCTCATCAGAATTTTGAAGTATTTTCTGCACACAGGTTTCTTTCTATGTCTTTTATCTTCTCACAAATGTCTCCAGACATTAATAAAAGAAAGGAATTGTATGGATATAAACCTACTTTTTGTTCTCTCTTCAACTCCCTGACTGCACCAGGACAGATACCAGATCCAGCCAAGGGACACTCTGGTTGAAATATTTGCTCTGCTGCAGATTTTGATGAGATTCTCAGCAATTCAATGTCTCTGCTCTCTTCTGTGCATTAAGGCAAATATCTTAATTATTGGATTAAGACAAGTCACTAGCAGAAACAGATTGTACACTGCCTGCAATGAGAGCAAACATCTACAAGTTCCGCCAAAAATTAATTTTCTTAGTCTTTCATTCCTTCTCTGTGATCTTACAGACTCAATCTTTCCTTCTCCCAAGAAATCCCTTTGAGGAAAGAGTTGTGGACCACTCCTTTTGCATCTCCTCTTGGTCACTTTTCCATTGCCAATGTTTCTAACGGGAAAACATACTCAAGATTTTGATGTTGAAATCCTGAATGTTGCAACAAAATGAATAGCAGATCAAAAATACATTTTCCCACTTTAGTAGGAGCTGTGCCTCCCAATACTCTGCTTGCACAGAAGGTTAATGTGCAATCCAAAACTTGGCCATCTCTTGGTTCATAGGTGATGAGTCTCGACATCTGCTAACACCAGAGATAAGAAATTCACGCTAACTGACAAAATTAAAGTATTCCAGGAATGAAAAACTAAAGGAAACACTTCTAGAAAACATATTCAATAACAAATATGAGAAGTATCAATAGAGACAGTAGCATGCTTTGTTCTTGATGCTATCCTTCAGGAATTGGCAAAATAGTCAAAATACCTACAAAGATTGATTCATAAGGTGTTTTGAATCAAAACAGGATAGTTTGTGCTTCCTGGAAAAGCATCTGTGTTTTAATTAAGGCCACCTCCAAGGTTTAAAGCACTCAATTTAATCCTTGTCTGCACAAGAAAATCTGTGTCATTTAGCCAAGCAACATTTGGGTGGTTTTACACAAACTAAAGATCTCCATGAACATGCTTCTAACATTCATTAAGTATTTGCTTAAATCAGTTTGGCACATAGCAACCCTTCACTGAGGTACCTTCCTTCTAGCATGCCTCTGCAAGTTTATTAGCTTAGCCTGTCAGTTGAAAATCTGACTTCTTAAATGGTGCAGTGTCTCCATAGTTGAAGTCTTAGGAATGACAAAAAGTTATTGCAGGTAGGCAGTTACCTCCCAAACAGCCACTCTGCAGCATTTCTTCATGAACATTTTCCTTCCCTCTTGAGCAGCAAGAGGAGTTACTTTTGTCCTGCTCCATGGCAAGAGAGGCTGGAGCACGAATGTGAACAGTCTCTGTAGCAGAGCTGGTAAGGTGAAACTTGTCAGTCACAGCCAACCTCATTCTCAGAAATGCAGAACTTGCAATGCCACTACTGCCATGAGACAGAAAACCACAACGTCTCACCTGCTCCCAGCTGAACTTCAAGCAACAAAGACATCAGAGATCTGTGAGCAGTAAGGGGTAGTGGCTCTGGACTCCTCCCCGGCCTGCACAACTTCTTGCTCACCCTCTAAAGCACAGAGCAGGCAGCACCAAACCCTGAGGTTCTTGCATCAGGGGTCTCTAATCAGTGTCAGCAGTGGAAAAGCTGATTCACTCCTGAGCACTGTGTTCCATTTTCAAACATGCAAAGGATCGATGGCTGCCAAGCCAGACTGCACAAGAAAGGGCTGAGATACAACACATACAACACATGTTTACAGGCACTTCATGCCCTACTCTACATTTCAGTAACACCATCAGTTATTTAATCTACAGACTCAGCATATTTTCACATCTCAGGGAATAAATTCAGAAGTTCCTACAACAAAATATCAGAAATTCAGTATACTTGAAGTCAATTTTTGAATGAAACACAATCTGCTTCCTAATTTTCCACTTTTTTTGCAGTAGTGCATTTCTAGTTTTTAACAGTTTTCAAACAGAGCATTTACACTAATTCTTACACAATGCTGATTCACATAAGACACATACCAGAACGTGGCTGAGGGATGTGGTGCATATTATTGACTCTTACACAAAGAGAGCTGTACAAATGCTTTTACTCATGCTGCAAAACCCTGGTTGAACAGCCAAGGCCTTACCACTGACAGTACTTTGTACATTAACACAGTAGCTGCAGCAGCAGATGCTTTCATCTCCATAAACCACCATATGTTTTGAAAAGAAACCTTAGATAAGAAGACAGTTTATCTGCCTCCCACACTCTAACAGGGATTGAAACAGATTTCACCTCTGTAATACTTTTTGAGAGAGAAAAAACAAATTCATTTCTACACTTGAAATATGAGAACAGAGTCTGCTCTGCAACAGCAAGCAACATCTCTCCAAAATGAATGGTACTAAAGGAAATTGCTTGATTTTTGGGATACCTGTAGCTGCAGTATCACCTAGCCAGGCAGATGGAACTGTTTAGAAAGTAGACAAACAGCAGTCACAGAAAGGAATTATTGTAACCTTGGAAGCTTTACTTTTTCCCTTCAGTGGAAGTGTCCCTTTACTCCTCTGCTTCAAGTTATACTTGATATATATTATCAATACACATCTGCTACATTGCCACACTCAGCCTGCTGGCTGCTCAGACTGCAGCCATTCTACAGGACCTTCCAGGAATGTAACCAAAGAACTATCCTGCCTCCATTCCTTTCACCCCACAGTACCCTGTTCTTTCTCACTGGAAGATCCCAAATCCCCACTTTTACTATCTGCTCAGACACTTCTAACCTCATCCATGTGACCCCACACCATACACGTGCCCCATACCTACTATTAAAAACTTGGGGTTTCCATCACTTACTGTGAAGAAGCCTATTTTGATAGACAAATTTTCAAAATACCAATAATTTCTCTTTATTTCCCTTGCCCTGCTGTTTCCAGGCTTTCTGCCTCCTAAAATGCTTCAATCATACCTACTGCTATTTTACATCACTATGAAAATGATGATCAGATGCACCCATTGTCAAAAACTACTGTCACACAGAAGCTTCTCAGGAACTCTATCCAGTGTTACTCCTGTGCATAATGCAGTATTGATTTGCATCCTCTGAGAATGTGATTAGGTAACAGAAGCCAGGCCACAGGCCCTGAAATCTGCAGTCAGACTCTCTTCCAGCAGAACAAATGCCACTTCGCCTGCTGGCATCCTCATCTGAGGCTGGGAGATGAAGGCTCATTAGAGCTGCACTGTCATTTCTTTCCTTCCCCGCTGCAGAAGAGCTCCTAAAACTCTGCAGGAGCTTATCTTACCCAGAGATGAGGAAAAGCTTATGCAGAAGGCATGCAGTTCTTCAGAGACAGTTCTACCAGGGGAGGCCAATTGCTTGTTAATCAAAAGCCTCTTATCTGGAACCACCTGGACATTTACGCTGTTCTAAAATGAGGCCTAGGAATCCCAGCTGGACTATTTCACATATTTAGAGGTTCTCTAGGGGGTAGCATGGCAGAAACACACTGGCAGGAAGAGGCTGGTACCATCCTTTTTCCTGGGCACAGCCTGCACTTGGATCAGCTTAAGCTAATCAGAGATGCAGATCCTAGCTCATAAAGCATACAAGAATACTTAAAATAACTTACAGACTGCCAGACTACTCTTTCTAAGGAGAGAGAGATTTCATCTTTTGTTGAAATGCACTTTCCAGGGAAAAACAAAGCATGTTAGCAGAGTGCTAACAACTCTGCCCACCTGCAAAATTACTGTGCTGCCACTGAGAGATTTCACCCTTCCTTTGAACATAAAGCAAATATTCTGGACCAAATGGAGAAAACACTGATTATCTACAGAACAACAACAAAGCCAGGCCATGAGATTTTATTTTTTTCCTTTGGAAGAGTAGGGGCTGCACTTTAATTATATAATGAAGTCCTGTAGGGTCTACTGCAGCTGCTCTGCAACTGATATTAAAAACAACTCAGGATACAGCTTGGCAGAGATGTTGTAATAGAGAGCATCAGTGTTCTAATTACTTTCAACAGCAGTTTTAAGGCTGACACCTGTGAGGAAGTGAACGAAGGCGAAGCAGCTGTCTGGAAAGGTGGATTCTAAACACAGTGTTTGCTTCCAGTACCACATTACAGCAGGGAATTCTGACCTGCTAAGCTCCCCACTGCCAGCAGCAAAGAGCTTTTGGTGGCTTATTCAGATCCATCTGTTTTCTTGCAAGCAAGGGACCAGAGAACCTTTATTCTGCCTTGCAAGTAACTTTGAGACAGTCCATTTGCTTCAGTACGTTCTCCTGCAGCTTTAATACACACACACCAAAAGAAAAATACCACATGGCAATAATGAACAGACCAGAAAAGCTGGAGACCAGCCACAAAGAATAACACACATTTGCTAAAAGGGAGAAGCCTCAATATTGCATATAAGTATATACTGAAGAACAAGGGGTGAGCAGAGGACGAAAGGGGAGGTGGAGGAAGAGGGGAAGGAGGAAGAAACTGTTTCAAAATAAATTTCCCAGTCCAAAAGGACAGAAGGCTTTAATACATCACGGGGTCACACAGCGCTCGAAAAAGCAATGCCTGACCTCACCCTAGAAACGAATCAATGAACGGAGCAGCGCCAGCAACACCAACACGTAGCGATCCTCACATTTCGGGTCAGATTTGCAGAGTTTCAGTCTACCTGCAGGCGGGCGGCTGGTGCTCCTCCACATGCGTTTAAAGACTATAAAACCCAGTAACTACGTTATCTCCCATCCTGTGTAGCACAACTCGCTGCAGCTCCTCGGTGTCCCCCCGGGGTCACGTTAAACCCGGAGCCCTCAGCAGGGGCCGGGTCAGCCTCCCGCTGTCACCTCACCCGAGACCCGGACCGGGGCAGCCCCGGACCGGACCCGCCTCGGGGGCTCAGGAACCGCTGCCTCAGGGCAGGCGGGAAAACAGAATCACACAATCAACTAGGTTGGAAAAGACCTCTGAGATCATCGAGTCCAATCTGCGACCGAACACCACCGCGTACAGAGAGCCCGATACCGCCGCTGGCCCCGACCCTCAGCCCCGGGCTGCCCCTCACCCCGGCGCCCGTTCCCCCGCCGGGGCCGCCTCCCCTCACGCCGCCACCACGGCCCGTGTCCCGCACAGTCCCGCACAGCCCCGCACTCACCGCGGCGGCGGCATCGCCCCTTCGCCCGCCCCGCGCCCGCTGTGGCGGCGCTGGCGCCATGTGACCGCTGCCTCCTCCTCCTTCTCCTCCCCGCTCTCCTCCTCTTCCTCCTCCTCCTCCGCCGCCATGACAGGCGGGGCTGGGGCAGCCGGAGAACATGGCGAGCCCGAGGGGTAGAGCCCGGCGCTGTGGGGATGTGCCCCGTGTCCCTTTTGCCGAACTGGAAGGAGAATCAGGAGCGCAGGGCCGTGGGTGTGCGGCCTTCACTCCCCTCAGATTTGCTGTGTATGTCTCTTCATCCCACCGGGCTTACAGAGTCTCTGTGACGATTAAAGCCTTTTCCAGCACCTCAAGGGATTTGTTTCGGGCTTGTCGGCCGTAAGTGGCCCCATGGAAGTACAGAGTCACAGAATTGTTTGGGTCGGATCTCTGGAGATCCCATCCAGCCCAACCCTGCCAAGGCAGGGTCACCTGGAGCAGGTGAGACAGGAATGTGTCCAGGTGGATTTGGAATGTCTTCAGAGAGGGGAGACTCCATGACCTCCCAGGGCAGCTGTTCCAGTGCTCTGCCCTCAATGTAAAGAAGGTGTTTCTCAAGTTGAGGTGAAACTTCTTGTGGTTTAATTTGTGGCCATTGCTCCTTGTCCTTTTGCTGGGCACCACCAAAAAGAAACCCAGCACCATTCTCTTGGCAGCCATCCTGAGATATTTATATGTATTAATTGCATCCCTTCTCAGTCTTTAGGCTGAACAGGTCCAGCTCCTGCAAACTCCCCTCATAAAAGAGAAAGTCCAGTCCCTGTTCTTGTCCAGGAGCTTTGAAGGGGAAAAAAAGACGTGTAGGCCAGGCTGATGGAGGATGTCTCCGCTGACCAGTCGTGGATCCCTCACCTTTATAGTTTGAGTTGCTGTGTGGAATGTGAGGTGGGGTTTTCTTCAGCTGGAAGAGGGAGATAGCAGAGGGAAATCTACCACAACTACACTGAAATAACCTGAGATTGGCAGTTAATGTGCTTCCACAGCGACAAGATTTACATCCTCACAGGTGGGGAGTCATGGTTAAACCTCAGGTCTTTGATACCCCTTTGTAAAGGGTCGAACCTCTGGCTTGCTAAACCCACCACCCCACAGATCCAGCTTAGTGCAGGACCAACTTGGCAGGTGTCCTTTCTCCTGGAAGAGTGGTGAAACTGGAAGGCAATTTGGGTTTGTAAACCCTGGTGAGGTTTAAGAACAAACTCATTGTCAGATTTGCACTGCACTGTCAGGACTGGGAGTATTTTATAAATATCCAGATTACAGAACTTGAGCTCCTGAGTGACACTTTAAAGATGGCAGATTTTATTTTATTGAAGTGGAAATTAAGCTGGGTTGACACATCCAAGCCCATTCTTTGGTGGATATTGCCCCCAATATCCAGAGATTATAGCAAGGTGCTTTATAATAACAAAAATAGAGCAGAACCCAGAATCTGTGAAAGAGCTGTAGTTACAGCATTAGAGTACAGAGGGCAAAAAGGCAATCCATAATCAGAAGCTGCAGTGAGAAAAGAGGGAGTTACAGCCTGTGGAGGGGTTAGCAGGTGGATGGCAAGGAGGTAGCAGGGATCAAGATGAAAGCAAGGTGCAGTTAAATGAGATAGCCACACAGTCAGCCCCTCATCACACAGCTTTTCAGAATTCCTGCTTCATAATGGCTAACATACAGCTTTGATCTCTCTTATAATAATTTAGCCCAAAGACTGTAAGTGTGTGCTAAGCTCTTCTAGGTAAAAGCAACCTCAGCTCACATGCTGTTTTCTGCAGAACCATTATCTTGGAAGTCTTCTAATATGGCCAGTTGTTGCCCACCTTGTAATTCCAGTTATTTAATCTCTTTTAATTCTTATCAATAAGAATTTCCCTGGTGCTTGATTATCATTTTATTAATGGAATTAATAAACCTCTACTTTTTAGTGTCATTTACTGTAAGGTCTTTGAGACATGTTTCATTTCTGAAAATTCTTGATAATGATAATCTGTCCAGCCCAATTGCTTAATAAGATCTGTGATAACTCCTTAGTGTTAACTAATTGACCCACTTCCTATGTGCTCACAGCAAGAGACAAGAACTCATATAAAAGGCTTGGCAAGAAGCCGTAACCCAAAGTAATCCTGTGTCAGTGTGGGTTGGAGTGAAAATTTAGGTTCCATATGTACTCAAGTACTGAAATTTCATTTCTTTTGTTGACATGTTGACATTGGATACAGAAATTACACAAGAGAAAAGAAGAGTCAGCTACAAAAATACTCTTTAAATCTTGTCTCATTTCTTAGATTGACCCATCTACTTCGTGAAAAAGGAGGCAAATGTTCCCAAAACCAAACAGAATTAATGTGTATTATTTTTCTAAATCAAATTTGTTCAGAACAAATTTCCCCACTACTGATGTGCAGTGCTTGTTGACAGCTGTGACAGAGAGGACTGGAGGAAACTCCAAGTATTCTTTCAACAACTGAGAGGACTTCCATTTGTTTCAGTGGCTTCAATTGTTTGCCTACAGGCTGTCTACGACTGAAGTCAGTCTGCACATTCCCTCGTAGAGTTTCTAAGTGATTATGGTTTTGAGAGGCATAAAAAAGCCCTTATAAGTGCTGGAGAGTTTGGAGTGTTTGAGGAAGCAGGACATTTGTCTGGTTGCCTTCAAACCTTTTCCTTCCTATTTGCTGCAGACCACTTGATGTGGTTTTTTTGCCTGCTTTCCCAAGGAAATAAGGTCAAATGACAACTCAGAATATGTATATGGGTTTATCTGTTCTGCTATCTCTTCTCAAGTACTTTTGAAATCTTGGGCCATATGTATCAAATGTGACAATGGGTGGAGATCTCAAAGGGATTATATTCTAAATAGCTTTGAAAAAACAGATGCCTGAGTAGGAGAGACTGTTACCCACCACCGAGGAAAAGCCTGTAGAACAAGGTCATCCCACATACCCTTAAATTTATTAGGAACACTCAGGAAAGAATCTCTGGAGCTCTTGTGGCTCATCTATTGAAGGCATCAATTTTGTGCTTTGGAGCAGGTGAAAAGGCAAAAATTATATTCAGTACATTAAGACAGGAATAAAGAACAAGATGGGAAAATTTGTAAAATTGAAAATTCTTACACACCTTGAATATTGTGTGGAATTCTCCCTAAAGCACCAAGAAAGGTACAGAGAAAAGCAGTGAACTGATTGGAGACGTGGAACTGCTTCCTAAAAAAAAAAAAAAAAAAAAAAAAAAAAAGTGTTTGAATACACATGAATGGTTTAATTTGGAAAAAGACCATGAAAGAATGTGAATGTGATAATGGTCCAAAAATCTACTGTATAGAGAAAGTTAAGAGAAATAAAGAATTCTGTGTTTCTTATAAGATTTAGATGCCCTGAGTGAAATTTCCTGGCAATTAATTTAAAATAAACAAAAGAAAGTATGTTTTCTCTTGAGTTATAGTTGTAAATTGCTGCAAGTGTATTGGAGAGGCCAAAAGTATAAATGTTCTCATGAGTAGATTAGAAATGGAAATGAGAAAAATGTCCATTGAAGCCTCTTAAGCATAATGCTAATGCAGCTGCCAGCTGAGGAAATCTCCAAGTAGAGGGGTGGATTCAACCAGCAGATTAAGGTACCTAAATTTGGTTTTCAGTGTGTAGGTGTCTCCATGTGAACCAGATGTCTAAGCTCCCCTTACACTCAGCAGAGAATTAATGTAGGATTTAATTACATAAATGCAGGTATCGAGTGCCAGTTTAGGCACTGTGCAGTTTTCTACCTGGCCTCCTGCTCCAAGAAGCAGCAGGAATCCTAAACCACCAGTTCTGTCTGAAATCTCATGTGGAAGTCCTTGATATCTCAGTCCACCACAGCTGTCACTGAGCACAGATGCTTGACAGGCTTGCTGAACCCTGCTCATGGTTGCATAGCAAGTTCAGACCACCTCCAGGCAGGTATATCAGTGTATTCTGAGCAGCTGAATAGCTCTTAACTTCATCAACTGTATTGAGTAGTTGTGCATTGACTGTAGGAGGAATTTGTATGTAGATGAAGGCATTGGCATGGGGACACTTCAGTCTAGGTGTCAGAACTCATGGGCTTTGCCAGGCTGTACAGAGGGAATATTGCTTAGCTTTTAATGCTGTTTCCTGAAGTTTCCTTAGCTAGTCAGACCAGTGAGTTGATTCAGCAAGTATTGATTTAGGGGAAGAATCCAAGAGATTATGTGTGGAAAACCATCCTAAAATACTCAGATCTGTAGGTAATGAGGTTTGTGTGAAGGATTAGTGGCAGTGTGTTGTATCATGGTGCATGGATATAGAGTGACACTTGGAACACAGTTACATGACTCCCTAAGCCTGGAAGATACCCAACAGCCAAGAGTTCTGGGGCACCCACAGATACTGCTGCTGACACCCAGAATGGCCCATTCTTATGCCACTAGTTCCTGTAGCTGAAAGGGATTTTTTTTTTTCCACAAAGGTAAATCAAAACCAGTTTGGCTGATGACAGGCTTTGCACCCTGTCATCTGTGAATCAGACCAGTTAGATCTTGTTAGAGTAGCAGAACTTGCCTAAGAGGAATTTGGGCTAAGATTCAGGGCAAAGAAATCAAAAAGAAGGATAACTAGAAAAGCCAGATGATAATTAAATTAGTTTTGGAATGCTGAATCAGTTTTTCCCTCAGTCTCTCATGCTTCAAATTATTTACATTTTCTTGTTGGAAATACAAAACTTTTAGAACTAATGCTGTCCTCTTGGGCTGATGGAAGTTCTAACATAGCAAGTCAGCAAGCTCAAGACTTTCTTTTTTGGACTTCCTACAACAAACTATGGAGGAGTTTTTGTGCTTTTCAGACTTCACTGGGCACCAGCTGTGCTCCTGCACATTTGCTATTTCTTGACAGAATGCTTTGATAGTGCAATAAATAATAATAAATAAGAAGTTCTTCCTTACTGGTGTCAGGAGAGCATTTTATCTCTCAAATGTCCTGCTCAGACAGAGATGAGAGCAAACCTAATATGTTACAATAAACAGGTTCTCTCCCTTTCCCCATACACAAGACAGATAAGATCTACAAACCAGCTAAATATATTAACCCATGCTAATGAAGCAGGAAACAAGGAGTAAACTGGAATGATGAGCATGTGTGATGGGACCCTGAAATCTGCAGGAATATGAGGAAGGAGCCAGTTGTGTGACACACAGTGCCTGTGAGAATTCACAGATCTGGGGACCTTGCTAAGTCTTGTTTAGCCTTAGCAAGGACTTGCATTAGTGACCATACAGAGTAAAATTGCCATGCTCTCTTTGATTCTCTTCAAATTTTTGTCCTTCATTTTTCAGCCCAGGCTGTGTTATTCTTCTGCACTTCTTAACACTTTTAAAGTCTTCTATAGAGTCTCTCCAGAACTGTGGAAAAGTTGTGTTTTATCTGTGAGGCATTGCTGACTGAATTCCATCTGTTTTTCTTGTTCAGAAGTTCTCACTCCTAAGATCTGAGAGTGAGATGTTACATTTTCTAGAATTTCTTTTTACTGAAATAAAGCTTTCCTTGGAATCCATGGAGGGATGTAATTGGCTAAACATTCTGTCCAGTGTTGCTCAACTGTGCTCAGATCACTTCACAGGCTCTGGAGTCTGGGCCAGCCTGGGCTGATTTCTTTTCCACTTTGGACTGTTTTGCAAAGTTTGAGAATGAAAACAATCCCATTAACCCAAGAGATCTCATAATTGATTTGGCTTTTTACCAATGAACTATATTAGAACTCTACCAAGAGTTTCCTTCCATCCTTGTCCCTGATAAGAGAAAGAAAAAAGTTTATTTGCAGAGGAGCTCAGTCTCATTATCTTCTTTTTACAGATGTGGAAGTTAAGCACAGAAAGATGAAGTTGTTTGTTCCAGGTCATCCAACAAAGCAGTAGCAGACGAAAAAAATAGAAGCATAAAAGTGAGTCCTTCAGTGCTTATTCTGTTGCATCACTCTGTCTTCCTGTTTTGATGAAAACTTCTAAAATGTTATTTTCTTAGGTAAATATGTGAGAAATATTCAGACTTCCTGAAAAGTCTGAGAAAACCTTTAGTTATGTCACATAAGCAGAGGTTAGATAGAGTTTGAACTAAGACTCCAAGCCTGAATTGTGGCATTTCTGTTATACAGGTAATTTTTTTGGTAATTTTTTCTCATAGCAGGTGTAATCTTTCATCAAAATATACCTCAGCCTCTAGCCCCAAAACCTGTTGTACAATGGGATGCTGAGCCTTTTGGGGTTTTTTCACTCTACAGGGTTTTTTTTCTGCATTCTCAGGGATAGGCTTTCACTTTCCTAGAACTGAGAAATATGTAAAAAGGATGTATGTGTAACAAGCAAAGCATGATTATCCAGTAATGTTCATGGTTCCATTTTAGATCTGTTTTTCTCATTGGTTTTATAAAATTATTCTGACTCATACTAACTGTGGGTAGTTCCTGCTTCTCTGTAGCAATTTTAATTACAGAGTGGTATCTTTCTTCTTTTTCTTCTACCCCCCCTCCAATTTGTCTTTCTTGTCTGTTTCTATAACACATACTAAAAAATTTCACAACTTGACAGTTTTCATGAAAAATCAGTGATTTAGAAACCTGTACTTTAAATCTTTCTTCTTTTTCAGGGGCCTGACATATGTTTACAGTATATCTCATCTTTATATTGTTTTTTCAAAGAACATGTGAAATTCAGTAGTAGTTGTGTTTCCTAGTTTATGCACATATGAGAAACTGCAGAGGAAATTATATTCTTATAGCTAAGAGGACAAGAGTTAGGAGACATGACTCTCCCTAGAGGTGCTCTCTCCATAAATCTGGATTTGTTGCTTGATGTCTTCATTTGTTATATACAGTATGTTGATAAAATTCTTACTCCTACAGCCTGTGCCTTCTTTATCTGTTTAGATTAGAACCACTTGCAGCCAAACACAGTCTCTTGTTGGGCAATTAAGTATCACTACAAGTAGGGGTGCCTGACCTCTCTCAGAATTCCCAGGCAAATCAAAAGCAAAACAAGAAAAAAAAAAATCCCCATCAGCAATGTACTCTTTTTTGCACCACCACTAACTTGTGGTTTATCAGAGAAATATGTTAAAGTAGGCTGTAAAAACCAGTATTTCTAAAAAGCAAGTCATAAACTTGACTGCAATAAATGATGAAAACAAAAATAAGTATTTTAATTGGTCTATACAGAACCCAAGATGTGTGCAGTTACATGTAAATTTACTCCTTATTTTAGCACGAACAAGATCTATATGGTTAAAATGCTCAAGGCAATTTTGGGGCCTATTAAATTAAATGAATGGCTGGAGGAAACCATTATTTCACTATATGAAAATGTCAAGCTCTGAAAGAAGCAAACTGCCTAAGGAAAAGGGTGAAATTGGAAGACAAATAGCACAGAAATCTATCCTGAATAGACATTGTGCTGTTCTAGGGAACAGCATGTTCATAGCAAGGGAATTCTGTGTGAGCTGTGAGATGCCCCCTGGTGTATTTCTGCTGAGACATTGTACATGGTCAGAGCAGGATAAAACACCAGCACAGAAGCACTGACAGAGGATAAGAAAGGCTAAAAGGTACAGGAGGCTACGTAAGGACACAAAGCCTGCAGAACAGGATTGGTAGCAATGCCATTTACCATCTAACTGCCATTTACAATTAGCAGAATTAGCTGTAAGCTACTCAGATTGAGGTAACTCAGATTTTCAGTAGTAGAGGATGCTGTATGGTGATGAGGATCCAGCTGGGGAAGGGCTCAGTGGCATTTTATGGATGCTATAAATGGAAGGGAGGTTGGAGAGGCTTTGGAGAGCCACAGAGAAAAGGAGTTCCATCCTTCACCCTGATGTTTCTTTTATAGAGAGCATTGTGAAGGTTATGGGGCCCCCAAATCTGCCTGTGCAGCCATGTGTCTGAATTCCTATCACCACAAGTCACAATATACTCTGCCTTCTTCCTACAGCAAATTCTACTTCTTTGGGGCTGCTAAGAAGAGGAAGAAGCAAGGAGGGGACAGGAGAAAAGGAACTATTTCAACAGAAGGGAGGGGAGGAATAGAAGGCACTGAGCCCAAGAGGAAGTCTTTAAGAGAGCAAGGATTTCTGTTCCTATTACTGGGGTCAAAATTCACTGCTCCCAAGAGCCAGTGCTCTGACAGGAATGCCTGCTCCCCTTGCTTTCAGGGACAGCAGTGGCTGGGCAGGTAGCAACCAAATATGGCCTGTGTGCCTTGATGTTTGTGTGTAGTCCAGAACCCTGAGCAGTCCCTGTGTCCCAAGTGAGCAGTGCAGTGACTACTGGGACATGCTCTCACAGCAGCCCTGAATTTCAGGTAGAACTTTTAAGTAAAATATAATTTGTTAGAGAAATGCTGGTAAGTAGCAGTAGTATCTTGAATAGGATAAGAAGATAAAGAAGTGGAAATATTTCAAGGTCTGAGATTATCCTGGTTGGCATGATGAGGATTTAGAAAAGGCAAGATTTTCTTGGAAGAGTCTTGTGCTGGAAGAGAAAAGAAAACTGTGATTGGAGTAAGATAAATTATAATTTTGTTGCCTCTAAATTGATATGGATGGCTCTTCTCCAGACTTAAGTGGCAGTTCTAGATGCTAGGAAGTTGTCCTGTGGTGTTGATTATCCAGGACTTTTCAAGAAATAGTCACATAAGCCATGTATGGCCTAAATATGTAGATAAGAGCAGAATCAAAAGCAGGTGATTGTAAGAGGGTTGGGGTTGGTTTTTTTGGGGGAGGGGAGAGCTCCTGTACTATAAATTACCTGTTTATAATTGGATATTTAGTATCTGCAACTCCCTTTTGGAGGGTGACAAAACAAAGTGTGTTCGTTGCTTCATTCGAGCAGAAAAAGAATATTATAAACTACTTTTGTAAGTAAATTAATACCAAATCTCAATCCTTTTTGTATGCCCTTGTGATGGGAAAAAAAAGAGTATGCTATTTTGTATCATTAAGAGAAAATACCAGTGGTTGAGCCAGGTATCTGATTTTAATGTCTACATATTTTGGAGATTTTTTACTAATAAAAGTTTTGGTTCTCTTGTGGATTAAATAAGTGAGGACAGGGAAATGAGGAAATGAGGGCAAAATCCCTTTGAACAGATTGATATTGGCTGTAACAAAATTTCATTTCAGCACTTCATTGCATAAAAATCTCTTGTAAACCAAACAATCCTAGTGGAGTTCTTATAGCCTTTGTTGCCAAAAGAAAGAAGATAGAAATTTCAGGTTTCATTCTAATGAAAGCCTCCAGTCCTTGTGATCACAGGAATAAAGCCTTAAGGATTTGACTAATACATAAAATGATGGCTCATCCCACAGAGTCAAATTAAAAATAAAAAATAAATGAAGAGACAAAGGGAAATGTCTTTTAGTATTTTTTTAACAAAGCCATTCTTCTGATTTTACAAAGACCAACTCCGGGTTTTGTTAGTGCTCAGACTGGTAATGCTGAGCATAAGTCCCAAATATGTCATCTGGCAGTGCACCAGTTTGAGTTAAACCAAAATATATTATCCATTCTCCTAAATGCAAGCTTCTGCTGTACCAGATTTTGAAACCAAGTTATCTGAGAGTTACAAAGCAATACCAGATGGTGACTGTAGGTTGGCTGGAATTTGCGGTCTCTCTCGTCTTGCCACATGTTTCACCACTTGGAATAGTCTAAATTATATTGTTCAGTTATTTGTCTCCTTGGCTCAGTATTCCCTTTCTTTCATGTTCTGGACTGGTGCAATTCTTCATGGTTTCACTAGGTGGGTCCCCACAACAGTGCACTGGGGAAGCAAATTGTTGAGTAGCCTGAACACACTCAGGTAACTTTATTTCCCAGTCAGCTTTATTTCCACTTTCTTTGGCAGAAGCTCACTGCACCACGTGCTTTGATGTACAGTCTGGTGATCAGAGTGTGGGGAAGTTGTCATAAAGGGGCTGGTTCTTCCTAGGACTATTGCCTTTCTAACTTACCTATTTCAAATGGAATTTAAAACCAGTGTGGTTTTTTTTTATAGCCAGTTGGGTTCAGTCCCATCAATTTTTGCAATTATTTTACCTTTCAAAAGGTGATGAAAAGCTGGTTGATCAGCAGCACTACATATATCCTTTCTTTCCAAAATCAAGTTATCTTTAATGCTTTAATACTTTCTATATTAGACAAAAACAAATAAAAAAAATCTTTTTCCATGTGTGTGAAGTATTCACTTGATGCCTTAAAGATCTAGAAACAAAACAATACACTTTCCAGACAATATTAATATAGAAGGTAATATAAAGACTGGTCTTTATTGGAGACCTCCAAGGGGCAGATATTGAAAATGCCCACACACACACACATGGGCTCAATATAAGTTTAACAAATTAGCATGATTGACAAGAATCACCAAATGGAAGCATAAGTGATGAAATAATTCCCCTTTTTTGGTTCCACATCTTCTGTGCCCCCCCTTAAGATAGGAACTGAACTTTTTTTATGGAAATCTGTCTCAGAGAGCTGGTTTCAACCTTGACTCCCAGAGAGCCAAGACAGGATAGGGGCCTTGGATGCACAGGGTTTGGAGCCTCTGGAATGTGTTTTGTCTTCCTGCCTGTCAGTGTAGGGCAAAGTACTGGAGTTTGCTATCAATACAATAATGGGCTACAGAGCTACAAATATATGTGTAAATAATATAGAGAATATATAAAAGCAAAGAAGGCGAAAGTTAACTTGGCATCAATTGACTAGTGTTAAAAAGAAAGACTTTTTAGCTACAGTCTTCAAAAATCTTCTTTCCAAGTAGTGTATATTTAACATGGAAGAGTATTTTACCCCCTAGAAATATAAATCCTCCTAGACCTGGCCAAAACAAAACCCAACACAAAGCTTCAGATCTCTGTATCCCATAATGTCCCATAGAGAAGAGAAAGGAGAAAGAACTCATGTATTAACAATATTTTTAATGTCCATGGTGCTCTGACTGAGGAGGCAAGTGGCTTCTTTACTGTCTCAGGTTGTGTCTTCAGCCTGCAAAGAGAGAGGATCCTTTAACCTGTGGGAGCTCTGTACTGTCCAGGCCCTTTCTGACATTCAATTTTGTACCTTTAAACCCATGTCTCTTTATAGTGTGGTCTGTAACACTGATTTAACTTAGAATAGTTAACTTTTACTCTGGGAGACTTATCTAAGGATAACTTCATTGTCCACTTCTCATATCTTGACACCTACAGAAAAAAAATCAAAACAGACAATTTCCATTATTGTGAGGTTTGGGATTATTTTTTCTTCCTCCTTTGTTCCCCCCTTATCCAGGCTCACTAAGTCAATCTATTTCATCTGCTTATTTGACAGGATTAGACAATTCATGTGGCAACCTATCAAGAGGCACAGTTTTGATTGAACTAAAGGTTTCATTCCTTGTGATTTATGTTTAAAGGGCAGAAAAAGGTTTAGAACAGTCTTACATTATGTATTACAGAGGTAAACTGAAATTTAAAATTGATTGTTTTCTTGCTCAGTAACCAACTTGCATTAAATAAAACTCATAATCATTATTGACTATATTTAAAGTCAGAAAATCTTGGTTTGTCAAACGGAAGATGAGAAAGGCTTTCAGTACATGTGGACATGGTTGTACTTCATGGCAGAGATCTGGCTCAACATTCATCCTTGGGAGTGACTATAACATCTGATTTCTTGTTTTCAGCAAGCAGGTAGATAAAACCTTCTGTGCTTTACCCAAACCAGTTTTAATGGTCTGCTTCTCCTCATTTTGATGGCAAGACCCTACTTGGAAAAAAAATAGCTTCTGTACTGTTGTAGTTGATTGATGTCTCTAAGTGATGGTTGAGCTCCAGTAGTTCTCTCTCTCCATTATCAAGCTCACATCAGTTCCAGTCCCTCCTTCAGCTGGGGTCCAAATCTTCATTTAGGCTGCGTGCAAACACTCTAGGAATCCCAGGCAATGAAGAGAGGTGAGCATTCCAATAAAAGCCTGATTCAGGTTTGGGAAGTGCTTGTGTGTCTGAGCCTGGAGATTTGATGTGGGTAGGGGGATCTCATGCTCTCCTGGATTAGAGTCACCCTGGAACAATGACCAGAGTGTGGTGTGAGCACTCATCATTTCAACTTGCAGAGTTACAAACCACACAGCCAGACACACTGTATGAGGTTGGTCTGCTCACACTTGTCTGGCACCATCGTTTCCTCTGGGAAAATGGCAAAAGCAAATAGCAACTTGTCTGTTTGCATGTAGGCGTGAGCCTCCTGAGAACGCAGAGCTTGGCACCGTCTGCAAGCGAAGTTCAAACGTCCTCAAGCTATGAGTTGTTGACAACTTCTCTCAGAATAGACATATAAACTACTTAAAGCAGTTTTGCTGCTGCCTTATCTCAACATTACCTTCAAAACCTATCATGATTCCCAAGTCACTAAGTCACCCTGACCGGGGAAATGTGCTTAGGGCAAAGGGTGTTAACATTTGCATCGTCCCACTTGTCTGCAGGCACAGGGTAACAGCGCTTGCAGCCTCATCAGGGTCCTGGGAGAAGCAAAGCACACTCCATTAAATGCTTATGTCTTGCTGCCCCACAGTGGCTGTATTTACAAAAGGACTAATTCCCACAGCAAAGGCAGTGGTGAGCGTTTCAAATAGCAGCAGTTTCTCAGTCAGAAAAGCAGACATTGCATTTGCACAGTTCTGTGTTTACTACTCTGAATTCGAATGCAATTGAGCATGGCTGGTGTTGTCACACCTATGTTACCAGTGATGGACCTGTCCCTCCTTTACAGGAGGTAATATAGAAGTGCCAAGTGTCTCTCTTGTAATGAAATCAGAAGGAAGATAAATTCACCATATAAATATTCCAAGGCCTCTTGAGGCTGGGAATCAGCAAGCGAACCTTGGCTACAACACTGAAAATCTGAGAGTTGTTAATAGAGGATTAAAGTGGTAGGCATCCTCTGGGCTATAGCAGGATTTAACAAATACCTGTGAATGAAACGTTCAAAAGGACTCCAAGGCAAAGCTCGACTGCGACTTGGAGTGTGCACAGAGGGAAAAGAGAAAGCAATCCAGGATCATGTTACTCATGATTGCAAAGGGCTCTGTTTTCAGCGCTGCCCCCAGGGCTTTACCTGATCTATCCAAATAAGTCTGCCCTTCCCACCCTGCAATCATTCATACATAAACAACTCTAAATACTTTTCTGACTGTTCTGCCAGTTTCAGCTCTTCTTGCTTATTCAGTGCCTGCTCTCCTGCCAAAACAACAAACTGAGCTCATGTGGGTTGTGGTTGGGGGCAGAGGCAGGCAGCAGTGGTCTGCTCATTTCCTTTGTTTTTCATGTTCTCTTTGGCCTCTCCTTGGGTAGAATCCAAGGGATGGATCATTGCTGGTTCCATCATGATGAAGACAGAACAGACATCACTTTTCAAACAATGACAGCTTTATGAAGCTTAACAATCTCAGCCAAAGTCTTGATGCTATCATCAGTCATGTCTTTCTTCCCAGTCCCTGCAGGTGACTGCAGCTGGCAGCAGATCTTTTGACAGTCAGATTCTCTATGTTATCTCTTTTGGACCAAGCCTTTAAATAATTGGACAGGAAGATCTGGGAAAGATATATGCTGTTTCAAGGCATAAATAATATCATGCTGAGTGCTACAGAAAGCTTTTATTTAATTTAGTTCGATTTGGTTCAAATGTGGTCATCTGGTTTGGCTTGCAACCATGATTTCTGTAGATTTATGCTCAGTTTCTTCTTAGACCACTGACTGTCATATACAAATCATTTCACCTTGCCTCCATTCCTCAGCTCTTCAGTGGGAATAAGAAGATGTTCTTGATTTACAGGAAATGGAGATAAAGAGTGATGGGATAAGGAATTTGTGAGATATTCTGATTTTCTGCTAATAGAGATCCATATAAATAACTGAAACACTGGGCTGAAATGTCAAGTCTTTGTTACTAGTAACAAAGAAATGTGGAGAACATTGCTGGTACCCTGTCATCAAACCATATGTTCCACCCCTATGGAGAAAGCCCAGACCATGCAAAGTTAAAACTATTTAAGCTGTCAGAGATCAAGTGAACTTCAGTTTGCCAAAGCCACTGTGATGGTGATAGTTATAAGGAAGAAATGTTTTACCATGAGAGTGATGAGGCCCTGGCACAGGTTGCCCAGAGAGGTAGTGGATGCCCTATCCCTGGAAATATTCAAGGTCAGGCTGGACAGGGCTCTGAGGACCCTGATGTGATTGAAGATGTCCCTGCTTGTTGCTGGGGCTAGATAAACGTTAAAGGTCCCCTCCAACCCAAACCATTCTGTGACTCTGTGGTTTAAATAAGTTTAATTCTTCAATTTCCTTTTTCCCAGTTGTGATGATTACTCAGAGCCTCTTTTCAGGTCACAAAGTATTTTTGATAGTGATCAACTTCACCTTTTAATCTGCAGGTATTAGCCCAAGGCTGTTTTTTGCTTCCAACACACCAACAGTATTTACCTAAATGGTGAAAAAGAAAAAAAAATAACCTCAATCAAGGACACACACACATATTCATGTTTGCCTTTTGGTATTCCCCCACCCTTTTTCACAAAGGGGCAATTGCAGTTACCTGGCCTTTTCTGGAATGTAATCTGGGAGGTGATTTCATTTTTGCTGTGATAAGAGGAACAGCACAGCTCTAGCAGCAACAGCATCCTGCCAGCTAGTGCTGCTGCCAGAATATCAGCAGGAGGCATCAGCCTGAAAAGTAGCTCCCCAATAGCTAAGGATCAGGGGCAGCAAAGAAGCATTAGATGATTTGACCAATGGCATTTAATGATATTTACTGGCTTCCCAGAAATCTGGGAGGCTCTGGATTCCTTGGAGTCTGGCTGAGCCAGGAAGATAGATTAACTGAAGGACTGTTACAGTTTTGTCTTGGTGAGGTTTTGTGGGCAGCCAACTGTTTTATTTTGTTTATTGCACAAAAAGGTCCTTTAAATCTGTGTATTCTAGGGATGAAGGCTTGGAAGTGAGAGGGTAAACTGGGATTTTTTTTTTCTTTTCACAGCAGTCTTCACTAGCCAACGTTGCTGGCAAAAGCAGCCAGAAGAGAGAAATTCCCTCACAGCAGTGCTCATGCACACTGCCCTGTCATGCAAAGTTTACACCAGAAGGGTCAGTCCTATATGGTGCTAAGGGCCTGATTATAAAATTCTCCTTCTGCCTGTCCCTGGCTGTTGCAGGTCACTGTTGGAGCCCTGTAACATGCTGAACATATTAAAGTTCTGAAAGTCAGGGTCCAAAAGCCCGATGCTGTAGCTGGACTACAATTACCATCCATATGTGTACACAGGGAGCTCTGCTGACTTCAGTGGGTTTCTCCATAGACAAAAGTGTTCTCCTCGAATGAAATGCTTATCTGTTTCAGATAACAGATGATGGGTGTCCTTCTTTCAGGAGACAGCCTGAACAACACCAGGAGACACTGTGGGGTCAGTGATATTTGTGTAAACCACATGCAGAGGGCTTTCTTAGATCATCCTTTTATTGTGCCATGCTCTTGTAACACAGTTCTTACTTTTTCACATTTTAAAACAGAAAAATTATTGTGTGCTCTCTGCAGAATAGTTCTTCCTGCCAAAGCTGCCTCAGAACAGAAGGAAAAGACAGCTTTGCTTTTCCAGCTATGGCTTTTTAAAACATTTTTGTCTGATTCTCTGTGGCTCC
The DNA here is from genome assembly GCA_013398075.1 of Notiomystis cincta. Classification (NCBI taxonomy): domain Eukaryota; kingdom Metazoa; phylum Chordata; class Aves; order Passeriformes; family Notiomystidae; genus Notiomystis; species Notiomystis cincta. The sequence continues at coordinate 239,650 of VZRX01001722.1, forward strand.
TAGAGAATGTTCCATGGATATGTAGCATATTATGTTATTACTGCAGTCTATCTGTGTTAAACCCTTTATCATTCCACAGCCCTTTGAAACAGGGAAGGCTTCTAAGTCCTGCTTTACAAATGAGAAAACAGTAGCACAGCACTTAACCCCTCTAAGATTTCTCTTGGGCAAAATTCCCGCATGGAAAGAGCCTTCTTTGTCCTTGCCTCAGACCACTAATGTCAGTGATGTGAATGAACCATGTGGGATTGTGTCCATGCTGCAGACAGGGGCCAAGGAGATATAAGCAGACCTGCTCCCACATATTTCAATAAAAACTGTGAGCACACAGTACTCTGGAAAGGTGAGGCTTCAGTGATTTGGAGAAGGCACTGTCTAACTGCTTGTAAGAAAAGTGCCAGGGATTTTAGTATTTGCATGTAAGTCTTGACCTGTCTTTGTTTTCTTATGCAGTAATGAACAAAAATTAAAACTGATAAACATATTAATAATTAATGATTAACTTACTTGACAATGTTGGCTTTTGGATAGCCATTAGGAAGCATTTAAGCTAATAGAGAGGTCTCAGAATTCTTATTCCAGCTTCCTTGCACACCTGTCTGTCTGTACTGATCAAATCTTTGAGGTTTTCCTCACAGCTGTTAAGAGATAGAAGCTTTAATAGCATATGTGCATATGTTGTACAGCTAGGTTAAAGTCCATAAAGCTAAAAGAAAGTCAGGTCTCAGGTTTCCAGGTTTATATATAGATTTTTTTCTGATGCAACAAAATGAAAAACAAACCCATAAAGCATGTGGACCCATCCCAAACTGCGGGTGAACACACTTTAAACCCCAAGATAATGTAAACAGAAAAGTGCTTGCTATGTTCAAGCTTCTGTCCTAGATTCACCCAGACAGTTCCAAACTGTTTTGGCTTTTCCTCACAAGTTTCTGGATATACTTAGATAACTAATATCTCACTGATGTATTAAATAAAATATATAATATTAGAGAATCTCACCAGTATAAACTGAGATGTAATTTATATTGTTAGTGTAAAAACTGGCATTGTCGTAATGACTCAACCTCCAAACCCTCTCCATTACTTCACTGCTTGCCACTGCTTGGACTAAAACTTGCTGAGCAAGTGTAGCTTTTCACTCCAGGAATTTTTGCTGTCTGCCAGTGGCTCAGGCCTTGCAACTCACTCATAGATTTCCCTGGTGACTTGAGCAAGTCCCACAGTTGGTGTGCAATAAACATTCCAGGAGTTTGCCATTTACCTGCCAAGGAACAGATCCACAATGCTGAAAGGAGTGCTGTATTCATATGCCACCTGTGTAGAATCTGTTTTACCACTACAGAAGATTAGAGATAAAACAATACTTAAACCCACAAGATTTTCAGTAATGGAAAAGAATTAAAAAATAATACAAGATGGCTCACTAGGATTATGTGTGTCAATAAAGTCCTTTCATAGCTGTTCCAACATCTCATCCAGTAGGAGGCTGACAGACTGATTTATTTTCTGCTGTCCACATCAGATTTGGCTCACCTAGAAAACTTAAGAGCTGCTTTTTTTTCGTGTTCTAGGGATAAAGAGGTTACTCAGAGTCTCCTGGAATAGCTGTTCCAACCTGAAGCTGAACATCTTGTCACTTCCCTGATAACACTTTCCCTTCTCTCTTACAATAGGGCACTCAAATTAATGAAGGAGATAAGGTCATTACTGTACTCTGTAAAATGCCTTATTTTCCTGTTGTACAGTTTGATTTAAACACATTCTTGGTTTCAGTTTTGATTTGGTTTAGAGTTTTTTTGTTTTATTTTGGTTTTTTCCTTTACAGGTCCCTTCAGATAGGATGATAATTTTTTGCAAATCATAGTTTATAAATATATAATATGCAATTAATAAATAATAAATTATTATTATTATAATTCCATTTGAAAATGCAGCTGAAATTTGCTCATTTTTAGGAGTTTAATGCAATTAAATTTTTAACAATTTTATGCAGATAAATGGATGGCAAAAATGGGAACTGAATTTTTTGGAAAGATAGTTTCTAGGAACTCTTAATTTCAAGGGCTTTTTTCCTCCTTAGTCCCTCACAACCCTGCTTTAGCAGAGAGATGGGGGAGTTTAGCCACCAGATGTATTAAACACAACACTCAGGCGTTCTCTGGTTTTGTGTGCAGGGCTGTGTATGGGAGTGTAAAGCCCTCAGACCATTACACCTCTGCTGTAACCTTTCTCAGGTGTTTTTCCCTCGTTGTGACTTTGAACTTGGTGCAGAATAAACAGGGGCTCAGCACGGTGTGAAGACCTGTAAGACATTGCATTAACACTGCCTGTACCAGACATAACAGTACAAAGTTCAGGCAGCTTGTTGAAGGCTGAACTGCAGATTTCTGATACAATTTTCTTTATCTTATCAAAAGTCCCCCAAGGAGCTGGTGAGTCCAGACTGCTTCTGGGTCTCTGGTTCCTTGGCTCAGGCTCTGTCTTCAGGCTGCATGAGTCAGTTTGCTGTTCTCTGGCTACTGTTTTCTAATTATCTGCCTATTTTTTCTCTGCTCATTTTTATCTGTAACTATACATTAGGAATACTTTGGTTCACAAAACTCTGACTTGCCTTAATCCATCTCAGAATAAAACATTTCTCTCTCACATTTTCCTACTTCTGTCTTTGAATGTAGCCACAAAAACTTTGATTGCTCTGTGTACTTAACCAGGGCATTTTGAATTCCCTGCCACCTCATTTTCTGTGCACAAAATCATATTAAACATGTTTGCTGCTTCTCCATTTACAACTTCAACATCCTCAAAATGATGATTGGATATTAATTAGCAATTGCATGTTCACAGGAACAGCCAAAGCTGTGGTCAGCACCAGTAGCCTGAAGCAGTGGGTTGTAAACTTGGCCCACATCTGAGAAATGCTCAAATCACAGTTTAAGACCACTTGTCCAGTTTGTCCAGATTTAAGTGAGGTTGGTGGGTGCATGTCAAATGTCAGCCTGGGACTACCACAAAATAAAAATCATTTTCCATATGTTTACTTCCATTTTTATTTCTCATGATGTGTGGCTAGTAGCTCCTTTTTTCTGAAAGGCCTTTCTTTAGCCACTTACTTTCCAGCTGACCTTATAAGATTGCACTGTGCGTCTGAAAAATCAATTTAAAAAGAACTGAAATACACTTCCATTATATATTAACACGTGTCCTTGTAAAGAAAGGCCATGATCTGAGTATGCAAAAGCTAATAATTGACCAACTTGTGGTGCCATACTATTTGTTCTATTTCTTTTCTTTGCAGAAAGCATGCAAACCCTTTGCAGGGACGCACAAAAAACCCTGCAGAATACCCACACCAAGTTTAAATAGGCATATTTTAAATGTTGAGCAACGATTATCCATGTTTATCACCAAGACTGCAAAAGTCTTCTAACAAAATAGAAAATTTAGATTTTATATGTTAATAGTAGTGCATGAAAAATAGGTTTACTTTGGTTCATTGTAAGACTAAAAAAATAAATCCAAACAAAACCAAGTCAAGATCTAATGTGATTAAGGCACATGAAACAACAGGTTTGTGGTTTTGTGTTACAAGAGACAAGTTCAGCGTTTGACTTCAGGAAGTTTCTGAGGGCTCCACGAGGTGTCCAGCATTTACTCAACTGTGTCTGCAAACCTCTCGAACGCTGAAGCTCAGCGGTGACATTTGACTCGGAACAGAAAGTCCTCGTGGTCACCTGGGGGGACAAAGAGGACAGTGCATCCCTGTGCCAGCTGCTGTGACACAGGGGACACAGCCTGGAACTATCATGTCCTGTGGCAGCTGAGAACTGATTTGGCCTCTGCCCTTGTTTACCTTCCTTCACTTGTCTGCAGTCTTTTGTACTCCTTTTCCTCCAATGTGAATTTCCCTGTGCCTTGGAAGTATTTCACTTCCACAGATTTTATAGCACAGGACTATTTCTTCTCTAAACTACTTTCATCTACAGTAATCTTTCATAGAATTGTTAATAGAATAATAATATTATTTAAGTTATATTAGCTTAATAAAATTAATTCAAATTTTATTAGAATAATAAAGCTATTAAAATTATTATAGAATAATAAAATAGCCTGGGATGGAAGGGACTTTGAAAATCACCCAGTTCCAGCTTCTGCCATATGCAGGACACCTTCCACTAAACCAGGCTGCTCAGAGCTCCATCCAACCTGGCCTTAAACATTCAGAGATGGGGTATCCACAACTTCTCTGGGCAACCTGTTCCAGTGCCTCACCTCCCTCAGAGTACTTTTTTTTCAGTTTGAGGCCATTCCCCCTATCAGTACATACTCTTGTAAATAGTCTATCTCCATGTTTCTTGTGGGCTCCCTTCAAGTACTGGAAGGCTGCAATTAGGTCACCTCAAAGTCTTCTCTTTTCCACTCTAATTGGTATAATTTTGAGAATAATTTTGAGTTTGTATGTTCATGGTGGTACCACACCTCCTTTGGCTTCATGGTACGTCCACGTGATGCCAGAACCTCTGGAAAAGTCTCATAATGTTGAGAACTATCTCACAGTTGTAGGACTAAGGTTAAAATGAGTCACTCTTGCCCTTTCTCAGTAATTTTTTGGAGAACTCATCTTTCCTTCTGGGCAAGGATATACATTCTGGGAAGACATCAGAGGACTTGGAGCATTTGAATAGTTAACTTCTATCCACACTGTTGTAAGGGAATAATGGTCTTTCATCCAGATGAGTACATTCTTTAATTCAGTTTATAACTCACAATGACCATGAGAGATGAGCTAATCTGTGGTGCTTTCAATTCCAGCTTTGTAGCTCGACAGCACCAAGATTTAAGGATTACATTTCTTTTTCTCTAAGAGTTAAACTGAGGCTGTATCTGAACAATGTAATGGCAGACCCAGCCTTGGTATCCAGCTGAAAACTGGACTCTAATCTTTTGGCAGTCATATCTCATTTGGTCTAATTCTCAGATTAATATTCACATTCTGGGTGGGAACGTATTCCAGTCATCTGTTATTACCCTGTTATCATATTGAATATAATCCCTTTCATTAATATATTGCCATTATCTTTTTTGCCCCTGTTTCTCTTTGAAAATCTATTCCAGAACTTACTTGCTCTTATACATATGAAACTTCCTCTAATTCTAAATGTTTTCATTACAGGTTTGTGGGGTTTTTTACATTTTTTCTTATAGCAACTTTAAATTTCAGCTTAATTGATTTGACTGAGAACACTTTCAGAGTCAGGCTGATGTTTTTTGAAACAGCTTATAAATCTGTAATTCCAGTGCTCTCCAGTTTTCTTCAAGGAGAGAGTACATGTTTCCTCCTGCCCAGCACTCCTTTGATACCAGGAGCTATTTATTTGCTTAGAGCAATTCTTCAGTTTGGGGAGTTTCTTTCAATTTTGCTTTTCCAGCTTGCAATATGTGGTCTCTTGTAGTAGATATTAAAGAGAAAATCACCACATACTACCCAGGGTCAACGTTGCTACTAATTGCTTACCCAGAGGAAAAATAACAAAGCAGCTTTGCTGTGAAAACAATTAATGAGGGACAGAATTTTTTTATGGATAAGAAAATTGCATCATTCGCTCAACTTTACCATTGCAGCTGTAATTTTTTGTGTGATTCGGTGATAAATATTTGTGTGACCTTTGATGTGTACTTCTTTGGGTATTGGGATTCCCTCAGCTTCTCTTTTAGTGTTAATGAGCAGAATGCTCTAAAAATATTTTTCCTGAACTTGCCCTAATTTTATGGGACATCAGTGTTCTGATGGGACTAAGCCTTTTGCTAAGGGATTACTGTCAGATTCTGCAGACATCAATGGCAAAAGTTGTTCCCTCATTTCCAGAAAGCTTAAAATAAACTGAGTTTCCACTCCCAGGAGTGGAAGTCTTGCTGATGAGTTAAATGACAGCAAACTTCACAGATTTGAAGAATAGCATAAAGATTTGTCCAAATACCAAAAAGTAAATTCTGAGTATTAACTAAGGGTGGCATTTATTAAATCAACCACATTGTACCAAGCACTTTGTATTTTATTTTGGCAGTGAGATAATATTTGTTGAATATGGATTCTCAAGTCCTGATAAAAACAAAACTTCTGTTATTATAAGATTTCAGGATTAGTAATTGATGGCCTCCTTCCAGCAAATTCCATATGGAATGCTTCAGACTGGTTTGAGAGATATATGCCATGTATGTTTATGTCTGCATAATTCTGTATCTTTAATATAGTATAAAATTAGACCTGTTTATGGTGGGTTTTACATATGGGTGGTTCTCCTATATTTTTAATTAGTTACACATTATTTAATTACTCTTGTAGTGCATGCAGTCAAAATACAAGTGTTACAGCCCTGATTTGAATTTCCCAGACACAAAATGCCTATCATGATAATCTTCTAGATATTAAATATCAGTTCAGATATTCATAATTCTGATAGTTCTGAATAACTGATAACTTTATTAGTTCAGATAGTAGAATAATGCTCAGTAGAGCTTACTACTGTACAATAAAAGTATCTTCCACATAATCAGTCTCGTGCCATCAGGAGTAGAGTGGATGGGTGTGAGGAAATTTGACAAGAGGATGACTGCTGTCTCCCTCCTTTCACCCAAAGCATCTCACCAAGCCTCACTGGAGAGCAGCACTGAGACTCTTGGGACCACTCACCTCATGGTCAGCTCCCAGTGGAAATGGGTCTTGTGTGGACCACAGTAATGCTGGGCATGATAAACAGATTTCACTCAGCTTAAGAGAGCCTCCCACATTTCCCACCCACATTTTTATGTATATCATAAAAGAAAATAAGTTTGTATTTGACTAGAAGACTCTACAGTCAAGTTATACACTTCCTGTTGTCTCTGAAGCTTGCAGAAGTGCTCACAGAAATAGCTGCAGAAATCATTTGCATCTCACTTGATGCAGGACTTTGAATTTTTTTCAATCATCCCCTTGCTCTTCACTCTCCTCCAATATGTAAGTTCTGTGCCCCTCCTACACATGATTTCTGATTTTATTCCCCATTCATTCAGCAGCACTTTTTCACCTTGTGGCAGACTTCCTTGGTCTGTAGAAGTGGATATGATCTTGACATCTGTTCTTTCCAAGCAGATCTTTGTATCCCATGTCTCGTGATTCCAGCAGGCAATCACACTGTATCAATGCTCACTTTCCCAGCACTTTGTGTGAGCTTCTGACTGTGTGCTTATGCACTAACACAAGAGATATTCCTGCTGGTTGCTTCTGTTTGGCTCTCTAAGCTGAATGTTGAAGTAAAGAGCATGAATAGCAAAGTCAATTTGACTTCAAATAACCTAAATTCAAACTATTCTCTGTGCTCTCCCTGCAGAGTCAAGTACTCAGAGCTGAGAGGACTGGCTGCTTTCTGCTGGAAGTTACTAAGCAAAATGAGGACCTATCAGTTACTAATTACAAAGGTAAGAGATACTTTATTTTCATTTTATGGAGGATATTCAGTAGGAAATACTCTGATTGCATGGCCAGCATAACTCTGAGGATTCATGTTAACTACCTTGTGCCTTTCATATGTTAATTCATACCTACCTAGGAATATTATAACTATAACCTCTTCATCAATAACAGAACACAATCAATTAATAATTTTGTTTGTTTGTTTTGTTATCTGTCTTCAACACCTGGAAGTTCTCCTTGATCTATTCCTTTTCTTTAACTCACTTTTTACCTTCAGTGTATCTACTGAGCTTGCATGTGTCTCTAATGTTAACTTGTAATTTTTCATTTAAAGACTCTAAAGTCCAGGTATTTTGCATAATAAGATAATCAAAATTTTAATTGAGAATGAAATAATAATCTTAATGAAGCTACACTGAATTACATTAACTATTTTTTGAGAGCTCTTTGGATTCATTGTGGGGACCACTTTTATGTTCTAGGGTAATTTCTAGATATTTGTTGCTTCTAAAGCTCTTTTGGTAAGGTTTTAGACCCTCTTCTTAAGAAAAACTATAAAAATAAAATGATTTTGAGGTATTTTGAAACAAAAGTTCTTCCTGACATGAAATTATGTTATGATAAACCTTTCCTTATTGTCATTTTCACCATTTTCTAACACTTAGTCAGATTCAAAGCTATTCTCCTGGCTTATTTGTTAGATCTGCACTTGCTATGCTATAAATACATACTTTGCAATTACATCAATGCTATGGTAATGTACAATCTGCAGTCTTTAACTGGATATATCCATCACCATTCATGTGTCAGAATGATTTGCTAATGATCATGACCCTTGGTGCCTTCATCATTGCACATCTGAGGATTCTTCCTTGTACAGCTCCTTTTCTGCCAAAACCAGGAGTTCTATAGTGGGAACTGTGTTGGTCTCTTCCTATGGAAGTGGTCTGCTGACAGGCATTGAAAAGACTGAGGAGCAACTCCAGTTTAGTTTGCAGAGAGCCCAGGCATGCAGGGCAGCCAGGATCTAACATTCCCATCCTCTTGGCACAGGCCTGAGCTGCAGATCTCAGATGGTACAGCAAGGCTTTTAGGAAAACTCTTACCTCTCAGACAGAGCAGCCATGACCAAGCTTCCCACTGGCAGTGATCCCTGACTGGTGTTAATTCCTGAACCATGCCTTGGCAGTGTCCTGGAGAGTTGCAGACAGCCTGAGCCAAAGCTCTGCAGGGACTGTGGACAGTTTAGCAATCAGGACAGTTCCAGGACAGTGCTCAGGCCTGTGCCCTGGTGCTCTGGTTTGCTGGTGGAGATGACAGTGCTGGTTCTGAGCCATCTTTCCAACATGTCACTTTTTGTCCAGGGGAGAGGAGATCTTGGATCTGTATGGATGCACTGTAAACACCTGCTCATTGTGCTTGCCTGTGCCTACCACACATGGAGAAGCATAAAAAACAAATCCTGCAGCAGCTCAATTACAAAGAATAGGTACCTGGGATTAAAGAATGTGTCCTGGATACCAAGGTGTATAGCCAAGCTTTCTGCTTGGTGTATTTGGGACATTCTGATCCTTTGGAAGCCATTGTGCAGAAGAGGTTTCAGATCATTCTGCTCCTTCTTCCTGTTTTTATTCAGTCCTCTGGACAGGGAGGACTGAACCCATAAACTATCACCTTCTCATTGATTCTTCACACATAATGTGGTTTCTGGGGCTCTCCTGTTATTATTTAATACCATGTGAGAGAACACGTTTGGATTGTTTTACAATTGTTGCAATTTTGCTTTCCCTAAAGGGAGCCTTGCCACAGGCCTTGGCTGGAGGTCAAGTGGAGAACACTGCTACAGGTGTGTTCTGGGACACTGTGCCACCAGTACCCTGCAGCATAACAAATTTAAAACTAAATATGCAAAATTTATTTTCTTTGTGATCGTACGGATCATCCTGGAATCGACTGCTTATGCTTGCTTTTGGAAATCATTCCTCTCTTTGCATCTGCACCACCAAGCAGTAACAGGCTGATGTTTTGGGGCAGTCTCACCCCCTTACTCCAGAAGGAAAGTGGTGTTCCTGCCCTCTGTCCTGTCTGAGGCCCAGCACACTCCATGCCAAGGAATAAATTCAGGTATTATCACACAAAGAAGGCTCACAGAATGTGTGTTTTGTAATTCTTCAGCTCTCTGAATTCTTCCCAGCTCACTGGGAAGAACATGGAAGTACTTTCAGAATCATGCTGCTGAAAACACTTTTGTTCTTATGCCTACATATATCTGGTAGAACCATGTCTCTGCCTCCTTTAAATGTTCTTTTGGCTAATGTACTGCATTATGCATATTGTTGGAAAAGAAAATGAAAAGCAGACTCCTCTTGAATTCTATCTGTAATTCTCTGTGTTAATTTGCACAACTGACAAAAATCACTCAATATGGGAAATGAATCTTTTTCCACTGGTTTTGCATATAATCTGTTATATTAAATTTTGATTGAGGTTGTCTAACTTGTAGGTCTATATATGCAAATCAAAAGCTCCAAGTATTGTGTTTGGCTTACAGCCAGAAATTCTCACTCATAATCAGTAGAAAATACAAAAGAAATTTTCCTGTATCAGTAAGGAAGAAATTAGCTACTTTAAGAAGGCTTTGTCATTTCTTCTATGACTCCTAAGTACTAAGAAAACTTGAGGCTGAACAGCATCATTCCAGTTAATGGAAATTTATTTTTTTTATAGAAACCAATATAAAAAAATAACGTGTTACAAGGTACTTCAATCATTGGAAGGCTCTCCTGACTCTCAGAACCAGCAGAGGTTGTGTAAACCTTGAAAAATCAGCCTCAAGGTCTTTTATCAGGCTGTTGTGATTCAAACAGGAAAAAATGTTTTTCATGTTTGTACCTAGTCAGGTCTCCCAGACACTTTCTAGCAGAGGTGACAGAATTATTCTTATTTTACTCTTACAGTGTAGTGATACAAATGAGAAATAGAACTTGCCCATCTGCACAGTCTACAGTGCTGGCACTAATGACCACACAACGGGGTTCAGCTCACAGCACCATGCACCCATCTCATCTCCTGTGCCTGCACTTCCTGTAGGGTCAGTGCTGTGCAGATTGAGGGCAATCACATGGGATTGTGGTTCTGGAGCCATGGAGATGGGACACAGTGAGGCAAGCACTGCAGCTGCCAAACAGGGAGCTTCCTGCCAATCCTTGCACCAGTGCCTGTGCCACGGCCTTCTGTGTACCAAACACACCCATTCTGTGGGCCTGCTCATTTTGAATGAAGACTTCTGAAGCTTTTTGATACCCAGGGTCAGTTGGCAAGATGGACAAGATCTGCAAGTGAAAAAGGAAGTAAACTCAAAAAACTGCCTCTTCTTTTGGCTGTTTGAGAGAAATAAGCAGTCAGATTAAATTAGAGAAACAGCCTAGAAAGTTCCTATGAAACTGCTTCTCTCTCACTTCCTCTCCTCTGCATTGTAGTCCAGACAAAAAGACATCCCAATGACTCAGTGGATGAAGCAGTGCAGCAGCTCTGGAGAGAGTGACCAGCACCCAGCAGAAATGGTGTGACAGCAGGGAGGGAGCTGCAGGACACATTGTGCTGCTGGGCCTCAGGTGACAAGAGAACTCACTGCAGTAACCACTCACGTACCAGAAGGTGTCTGACAGCCTGCAGAGGAAGCACAGCCACCTGTCCACACAACCCCTCTCTTTCACCATAAGTATTTGTCACTCTTTGCTGGTGTTATGTTCCTGGGGTTCTTCTGGGAATCAGGATCTCCTCTCATTAACCTCATTATCTCACCTTGCTTCAGCCACTCAGGCTTTCCTGGCAGACTTGCAATTTATCCTGCAAATTTCCTCACAGAAGGCAATTTTAATTGCAGTTTTGCTGCAAACAATGCAATTTAGCTGTCTGCAGGAATTTCCTCATGTGGAGCCTGTATTCTACTTGACTTGAAATCTGCACCCTGCACCGTGCTGAGTGTCAGCAGGTAGCAGGTGAGTGTCAGTGTGGGCAGACACATGTTGGGGCTGTGTCCTCTGTGGCCTCTACAGAAGACTGGTGCAGGGACTACTGCATCCCAATACTGCATCAGGTTAATTAGATTGTGCTGGTAATTAAGTTAAGGAGCCCTATGCAGCAGGGTCAAATTCAATTTAATAAATGCGTTGAACAAAACCCAAGCAATCGACTTCAAGCGTGCTCAAGGAACTGAGTGGCAAATTGGAGAACAGAGAAAAATGGAGAACAAAATCAGAAGGATGAGGACAAGAGGAAAAGAAAGGGACAGGCAGAGGAGGAAGTGCAGAGACCAAAATGGACCAATATTAACATAAAAAGAGAATAAGGAGAAAAACGGCTGTGATGAAGCATAGGTAGGTGCTGGAATATTGGATACCAGTAATAGCCAGACAAGGTCTTAGGCATCCAGATCTCAAAATGTCTTGATTTTTAATAATTTGTCTCTAAATCCTGGAAGTATTTTTTAAAGGTTTGAAAGTCTCAAATAAGAATATATGTATACATATACTTAAGAAATAATGTGGTCGATCTGAGAAATTAGAATATTTACCCTGGTATGGAATACACACATTATCTATGATAGGGAATTTAGTCACCCAAAGTGGGAGTTCTGCAGGTGCCTAAAATATACCTACAGATTGCATGTGTGAAAAATCTACATTAAATGCTCACAGTAATATTAAATGTATCATTTGCAGAGAAAGAATAATATTTTTTTCACAGATAGCTCTTTTTCTCTACTACAATATATATGATATTACTAACAACAAACTTCAAAGCATTAATGGCTTAAAGCATAACTTTAAACCATTAAATGCTGGTTTTAATAAAGATTAAAACCTACCAGCAACTCACATAGATCTCCCTATTTACCACTTTTTTTTTTTAGATATGCTTTTTCAGTGAAATTTAAAGTCTTTCAAAAAATCTCTACATATTGCATGTGAAATCTCAGCACAAAAGTTCACTGGTAACATATTATTTTCCTTACAGCAACTATAATCAATACAACCAAGGCTCAAAGCAAAGTTTTATGGCTATTTTAGAAACTTATGAATGTACTCAGGGAAATTTGTTATGAAAAAATTGATTCAACCTGTATTTAAGGATTAACCAGGGTAAGTCCTGGGTCAGGGTGTAGCCCAAGATGTGCTGAGTTATAGGAAGGGCTGAGTTATACTGGAGAGCATTCAGGTGGTGTAGAGGAGAGGCAAAGTGTGGCTGGTGTGTTTGAAATGCTGTTCTGCTTTGCCACCCTGAGGGGTCATGAAACCCCCAAGTACTCAGGGTGATGGATGTGGATGCACCATCCCTGAAAGTGTTCAAGGCCAGGTTAGATGGAGCTCTGAGCCACCTGCTCTAGTGGAAGGTGTCCCTGCCCATGGCAGGGGTGTTGGAACCAGATAATCTTTAAGATCTCTTCCAACCCAAACCATTCTGTGATTCTGTGATATTCTCCAGAGTGTTTTAGTACCCATTTGTCTTTGGAACTAGTAAGTTAGATCCTGAAATGCATCTGAAAACATGCTTGTTGGTAGTCAAATTGATCAAAATAACTTTAAATCTCATTGAAAGTATTTACAGTGTTTTTTGTTCATATGCTGCCTACATTTATCCATGAAAGATAAAAAGCAAAAAAGGATAAAAGCATAGTGCCTTTATGTCTGAATTAATTGGTGATTATTTTATAGCAGGGTCTTATTAACACTTGATTTCACCAGGAGTCAAGCTCCTGAACTCTAGCAGCTGTAGGAGGATTTATGCTTTGTTTTGTTGTTTGTTGTATTTTTTGTGGGTTGTTTTTTTTTTTTTTTTTAATGTGTCTCTAATCCTCAGAACTGTAATGAAAAGTTTAAAAATATGACTGGAGGATCAAAGGTCATATTTGAGATCTTAGAAGGTCAAAGGAAAAAAATAAGAATAACCAACCCACTATTGCAGTATTCTGAAAATTATAAACATAAGCAATATAAAGTAATAAAGTTATAAGCATTAAGGCAATATCCTGATGGGGGGAGGTTGATTAGTGGGGGGTTTTTAGGTTTAGGAGTTTGGTCATGCTGCCTTAATGCCACTTTCTGAAATTTCTTTTACAATAACCACAATTATTCATAGAAATAATCTAAAGGAAGAAGAATTAATTTAGATTTTAAATATTAAATGTAGACAATAAATTATAATATTGTGGGAAACAATTTTTCATAAACAAGGGAAAGGACTATTTTTATGGTAGATTTTATTCCACCTTGAATGTTTATTAATTTAATGAAGAATGGCCAGGAGATCTGCTTGCTTACAATACCCATTTCTAAAATCCCTTTAAAGAAATTCTACCTTTTCTTCCCCAATTTTTCAACTTTCAAGACCACAGTAGCTAGAAAAAACATTGTGACAATTTCTTCATAGGCATGCTTATTAGTAATGTTTTCATTTCTTTATTCCAGTCATTCCAATATCCCTTGGCAACAGCACTTTGTTGGCAGAGATTATAAAAATGTTGGGAGACAGGAGGTGTTACAGACCCGTTCACATCCCTTCCTGACCTGGTGTCAATGTTGTTAACCCCTGTCTCATTACCAGGTCTGTTTCCTTCCCTGACATCCTGTAGGAATCTATAGGACAGTCGTCCATTATATTAAAGGAGTCATATTTTTATTTAATTCTGTATGGTTTTAGAAAAGTGGCTACAAACTTTACACCTCTTTGGACAAGCTTTGCACCTCTTCAATACTGAGACTTCCGTAAGGAGGGAAATAAATGTGAATTCTTGTATTTCTTGGTGATAACCACTGCAACCCTGTATTTTTTCAGAAGATAAGATCGCTGAGGAAAACTCTTCCCCCTTCTCTCCTCAACCGTTGTTTTATAGAACCCCCCAAGATTTGCTGGTAGTGATTACAGTGCAGGCTTTCTGAATGCACACACGCACATCTTTGAACCCAGGGAAAATCTGAGTTTAAGTGCTGTGATCAAAGGTCTGTGGCTGTAAGGGGCTCGGTCTAATCCTCAAATTCAGGCAGTGTAGAAATGTGCAGAGATTGTCAAGGGAAGAAGAGCCACTTGTAGAACAAACCCTCCTATTTTGACGCAGAATGTGTGCTTGTTCAAACCACCTGCTTCTGAAGAAAAGACCTCTCTCTCCTTGCTGTCCCACACTGTCAGCCCTGGTGGCAGCCTGGCAGCAGGGGTGGCACTGCGGGTTTGCGCTGAGGCAGCAGCGCAGCCACAGGTGAAGGGATTTTGGAGGCTTTTCCTTCCCCGAGACCCTGTGACGCCAAATCCATTCGCCCGCGGGGGCCGAGCCGCCTCTTTCGCTCGGCTGAATTTGCAAGCGCGTTGAAGGCTTTTTGGAGGGAGGGAGCGGAAAAATCTACGTTCAGGAGTGGACTGCGGCCCTCCTGGGCTTGGCACACGTTCCGTGTCAGCCCGGGGAGGGCAGGCAGCCCGGGGTTTTGCCCGGCGGGAACGAAGCCTGGCGGGGCCCCCTCCGTGCCCAGCGCCGTCCCGGGGCCGCTGCGGGGAGCGCGGGTGCGAGGCGGCCGCCTCGGAGCAAAGAAAAACCTCCCTTAGGGCACGGCCGGGAGAAATCCTGCGGGGAGGGAGGCGAGGAGACAGCCTGGGAGGTCGGGAGGGAGAGGAACCGCGCCGCCTTTGGGCGTTTTTGGCAAGGTGAAACCCAGCCTTTTCGCCCACCTCCGTGCTCCGGCAGCCCCGGGAATGCAGGCACAGCTCCAGCTCCTCTCCCCCCGCCAAGGGTCGGCGGGGCGGCCCGGGGGGAAGCGGCAGCGGGGGGAAGCGGCCGGAGTGCGGGAAAGTTGCGCGGGGCTCGTTTCGCAGCTCCTGGGGACCCTGCCGGGGCTCTCGGAGCGCCCGGGCACCTCCTCCCATCCGCCTGCCCTCCTTCCCTCCCTCCCTCCCCGGTCGGGCTCCCCGCGGGACTCCCCAGTCTGCCAGGAGCGTCGCCCGAGCTCCTTCCCCTTTTCGGTGTGGCCTTTGGGTGTTTTGGGGGTTGTTTTCTTTTTTNTAACTGCGGCCCGTGGGACGGTGGGGAGAGGTGGAAGAAGAGCCTCCCTCTCCAGATCCATCGCTCAGCACCACGCTCGGGTGAAGGCATGGGAAGCACTGCCATGGACAAGAAGAAAGATGCCTCCAGCAGCAGCAGGAAAAGCTCCAGCCAGAAGAAACTCATGTTGCGAGTGCACATCCCCGTAAGTGGCTCCTCGCTCTTCCTCCCCTTCGGCAGCTGGTGTGGCTTAGGCATGTTTTTTTCTGACATGGAGCGCAGCGAAAGGCAGGGAGAGAGGTGTTTCCTGCGCCGAGCTCTGCAGTTTGGGCATGCTGGGCTGGGGTGCACCCCTGCCCCAGGCGAGTCCTCCACATCTGGGGAGGGCTGAAGAGCGGGGTCTTGGTCCCCCGTGCAGTGCTGGGAGCTCAGGATGCAGTGTCCGTGGCACTGGAGTATCCTCACTATCCTTGCTTCAGAAGTGACTCTTACTCCCTGCTGTACAAGTGCTCCTGTGCCCTGGGCTGTGGGTTTGGCTCAGTTTGTCTCGCCCAGTTCCCTCTCAGACTCGCAGCACGGTTTAGCGAAAGGTCTGTTCACTCCCAAACGCTGGTCTCAACATTCTCAAGTTTGGTTCCGGGAACTGTCCCTGCCTGTGGCTGAACCAGGGTTTGAAATGACTCTTCCCTCTCTCTCAAGATTAATCCACTTCTGAATTTCCCAGGGCTGGGGAGTCCAGAGCTCGCTCAGAGGTGGATCCAAGCAGGCTGATCATTGCCGAAAGAGCAGGGCAGTTGTGTTCACAGTGGAGCAAACTAGTGAGCCATGCAGTCTGTCACCAGCTCTGTTTTGTATATTCCACTATGAAGTAACATGCAAGAGATTATAGATACAGAATAACCACAGGTCAAAAGTTTCTCTCTATTTCCAGTGAGTACTAAAAGGCTGACTGGCTCTGTCTTCAGAATTACATGCCTTTCAAAACTTAGATTATTGGTTTTTCTTTGCTATTAGGATGTTCTTGTGATCTATGTAGCTATTAGTTCTCTATTCTCAGTCCTGATGTACTTTTGGTTTCAATGCTTCAGGCAAGACGTGACAAAGTCTTTGTATCTTTTCTGTGCACTCTGTTGCTTTATTGATTATTGGTATTTGGTTTCTTTGTGGGTTTTTTTTGTTTATTAGTTTGTTTTAAGTCTCATTATATAAAAGTGGGAAACAATTCTCTCCATGACTCTGCCAGGCCACCAAGGAGCAAAAAGATATTTCTGGTTCTAAGTTTTTCCTTTGTTTTAGGAAAGAATAAGAAGTCAAAGCAAATTTATTAGGTGTCTCGAGTGTGTGGAATAAAATGGAGGAAAAATACATGACTCTTCTGCAGATTTTATTTTTCTCTGGGGAGGAATGCAAGCCCAAGAGCCCAAGCCAAACTTCTGGAGCTCTGAGTGCATTCAGTACTAGAAGAAAAGGGTCTGTTTCTGCTAACGTGGGTGTTGCCTATGTATTTGTGACAGAAGATTTTAGGCAATAAAATTTACCATGTTGCCAGTAGTACTTCACAATAGGAATGTAAAATACCAGCAAATAAAATGTACCACACCAAAGCACCGCTCACCCTGTGCTCATTATTCCTTCCCACCCTGGCTGCTATATTGTCTCTGCCATCTTTTTCCATTGCCCCCCCTCCCCCTCGACTCAGTCTAGCCAGAAACTCTTGTGCAGCTGGATCCCCACTGCTGCTCTCAGGAGCTGCATTTTCTGCCTGCTGAGGAACCGTAGGTAGTTTTGGAGTTTCCTGTGGTTGTTGCAGGATTTTACAGCATCCACCTGATGTTTTTGAAATACTTGCTGACCACCAGATATCTCTGACTACACCAAAACTCAGAACAATTTTTCTCCTTTTATGGTGTGAAGCTTTTGTGAAAAAAGTGCCTAAGGAACTCATTTGCACTAAATCATTATTGACAGAGGAATGCTAATGCTTCTTCCTAATTTTCTCCCTAATCCATAGACAACCTTTTTTCATGAGTGTTGCCTTAGTTCTGTCTTGGAACATTTTTAGTAGTGGGTCATAATTTTTCATATTATCAGTCTCTTTTTGCTGTGCAGTTTGTCACCTGAGTAATGGTAGTGACTCAGATACAAGCCTGCAAATGCCTGATGTTGCACTGAAGTCGACATGAGTTCTGTTGTTCACCCAGTTGGAAGCAATTCAAGATTTGGTGATGAGATAATACCTTCCACCCTTCCTCTCCATCCCCAAAATATGATCCTTCTCTTCTGTTCTGCATCATTCTAACATTTCTCAAATGGACTGTTGGGCCCATGGTCTTTCAGGTTGCGCTCACATTCTGTAATCTGGCAGAGTTTGAACATGGCTGTGCTATAAGAAAGAACATTTTTCACATTCTCCTTACTTGACAGAGGAATCTGCATTTGAAGAGATCTGTTTAGACTGTGTTTTTTTCTCTTTCATAACGTTGTCTTGGCTGTTGTTTTGAAGCATCATTCCTATTATTTCAGTGGCGCCTGTCAGTGTAGCTGTAGTTGTCAAGGGAACTTTCACCAGACAGTAATTTTTATTTTGTTCATCCTCTTCTTTGTGTTTCTGTGAGATCATGTTTATTGCTGAGACATGTAATTCATGCTCATTTGGATCTTCAAATTAAGAACAAGAGAAGAACTAACAAGGTCTGAGTAGGAGGGGAGAGGGAAGTCAGTTCTGAAAGAGAAAGCAATGAGACAGAGAGATACTTTTGTGATGCAGTCTGTCCTAAAACATATTTATTGGTCATGCAGAAATGCTGATTGAAAAAGTAATATATATTGGGGAAAAAAAAGGTGAAGGATACAAAAGACACTATAATTTGGTTAGAGGATTGTGGAATAATAGGGATTTCTGAAAAGAGAGGTGTATGCATTTCTTCCCTTTCCCACACAGTTTTATTGGTTTGGGTTTGTCTGTGACAGTGGGGGAAAATGGGTCAGTTGAAGACAGCAGGTTTGTGGCTTGCAACACTCCAGGGCATTTCTCAGGTACACCTTTCTCAAGGAAGAACAAGACATGATGCAAAAACTCTGGAAACACTCTATTTTCACCTTCTTTCTATGCTCAATCTCCTTCAGCACAGGTGGGTGGTGCCCTGCCTGTGCTTTAGGGAGTGACAGTGGACCACTAAGTTCCTGCAGTCTGGCTTTCCTCACTGCTCCCAGCTTGTGCTCAGTGGCCAAGAATAAAGTAGGGACCACTGTATTCTGTAGTGTGGCAGGAAAGTGTTTGCTGGAGGTCTGGGATAATGGAACATCTTCTTGTTTCATTGTTGTTTTCTTTGTAAATACACAACTGACTTTAACTAGTAATTTAGATGGACCATAATAAAATTGCAGGAGCCTTTGTAAAGGTCATATCAGCCTCTGTCTGTCCCAGCAGCACATTCAGAAGCCTTGAAATTAGAGATGCCTAAATGGAAATTTCTGGTCCAAATATCTTTGAAAGCTGCTACAGATTTAAATAGAAACTTTCCCTCTTTAGATGCATCATATCTGTAATATGAAGACATTAGCATTATAAAATTCCTTTTTAAGCCATTAGAAGTTAATGCTTGCACATTGCTTTGAACATTTTTAAAACTCTATTCTGAGATGGGATGCAATTGTCTGCTGAATAGGAGCTCACAGCAGTGAGATCAGAATGTTCTTTTGTCATCTTTCAAAATCGATCTGTTCTAATGTTAATGTTGCCATTGTAGGCCCCTGGTGCTGCAAAAAGAAAAAAAAAAAAAGAGAGATTCTGCTCTTGTTTACTTTGAATTTCATCTGGGATGGCTCAGTCAGTGCCAGCAAAGTTATATTGTATTTACATGAGCACGACTGAGGGCAGAACCTGTCTCAAGAGCCTCACTATGCCAGGTGCCAAGCACCTGCTGCTCCCAGCGGGTGGGAATTGCAGGAGCTTGGCACTTCCTTGGATTTTTCCCAAATACATTGCAAGGTGACTTTTTGTTCAAAAGAACAAAGAAATTTTTTCACAATAAGCACAAAAATAACAGCTGTGAATGAATATCAAAACACCTTTCAGTTCAGTGAGGTGGCTTTTGCCTCTGGTACTTCAGCCCTCACAGCAGAGTTGATGCACAAGAAGGATGTGCTTGGGGATCAGGATTTTTTATTTTCAATGCCACACAAAGAAACATCTCTGCACAGTTTCTCCCTTTTCTTTGTCAACCTCTGTGATTTTGAAGAGACTCCTCAATGTCAGAATTTATTGCTGTTTCCAGGCTTGGTGTTATGCTGGGATGCCAGGCTGAACATCAGATGTCTTAAATATTTCTAACCCGAAAGATGACAATGATGTTCTGACAGCTACTGTTGGCTCAGGCTCTGCCCCTCCATCTTGCTTTCCACACTTGCAAAGTCATTAATGGCTGCATGCCTAATAAATCACTGTGAAATGATTTTGTTCTGTCACAGTTTTTGCAGGGTGCTTCTTGTCTCCCGGTAATTGCAGGGTGGGCTGATAAGAACAGCACTTCAGTCTAGGAGTCGCTTTAAGAAGCTGCAGATGGGGAATAATCTAGAGAATTCTTTCAAAGGTGAAAAGAAATCAGCTTCCAGTGTGATCTATGAATGAAAGAAATGTCTGTTTTCTTGGAAAGAGGTGAAGGGAGAGAGAGACAGAGGAGAGAGAAATGTTTCTCTAAAATTAAATCTGCAACTGTTCTCCCTCTCGCTCTCATAGGGCAGGCTCTGAGTTGTCCTGAGCCTCTGTGGCCTTGAAGTTTAAATTTGGATTCCTCCCTCAAGAGCTGATATATTAAGACAGGAAAGGGCAAGAAGTATTTGCTCAGGAGTGTTGAGATGGCACTTGGAATTTATCTGAAAGATAAAAGAAAGGATTCATGTTTACAGTCATAATAGCTGCCACTGCAATTAAGGAAGCACTTAGACTTTTGGTTCTAAAGCATAGCACAAACACCATCAGCTTGTAGAAAAATGCTGTCACTTTTTCTAGTAGGAGTTTCTGCTCCTAAAGGGTCTTACCCAATCTCCTTTATCTATACCTGAACCTGTGAAGACTGTGGGCTCAGAGGAATGTGAATTTCCTTGGAGAAATAAGTTATGAATGTGGAAGGAACCTCACAGAAATGTGGATGGGGAGACTTTTGGCCTCAGGGAAGTTTACACCATGCTTATATTGGGAATTAGTGGAACAGAAAAAAAGTCCTGCTTCAGAGGGCTCGGGAGAGAAGTGGAGGGCAGTGATCTCCACCAAGGGGGTTCCAGCCTCTGTTCACAGACCCATAAGGTTCAGTTTATGCTCAGCTTCACCTGGGCACCACATGGCATTCAAGGGAGCTACTCAGATGTGACAGAAACCAGAATTCAGCCCTTATTTTGTTGATGGTGTGTGGACAGTCATGGAAGTAGATTGGTGTGCCCACGTGCTGGCTTGGCAGAAAGGAGCAGAAAGGAGCCAAAAACTGAGTCAGCATTGGCTGCCTAAATTATGAACATTCATGCTGAGTGAAGTAACACATGTAATTCTCATCCCTTTGAAGAAAATCTGAATTTCTGTCAAAAGGCATCCCATGCACAGGGAATTATGAAAGAGCAGAGTTGGTTACAAGAGAAATGAAGCATCAAGGAATGCATTTACAGCAGACAAGAGATGTCACAACGTGGGCTGTTTTACACTAGGTCAATCACCAGGCAAATTGGGAATTGGCTCTAGGGTCTGATCTGGTTGCAGAGGGCTGCTGTCTCAATTTTCTACTGTTGTTTGCACTGTAGGCACACTGGAGAAAGTGTTGCAGTCTCACAAACAGGGAGACCTGTGCACGTCTTCAAAGGCTAAAAGAAAAAGCAGCATGAGTGTGTCTTGAAAGGAGTATGGCTTTTCTCCTGAAAACTTATGTACACACATGAATATAAGATGCCATCAATAAATATAAAATGTTATTAGTGGTTTGGTGATACAGTGCTGTTCTGCTACTGAACTATTTCTTGTACCAGCAGTGAGGTAAAACACAGATGTATGTGACACTTTCTGCTGCAGATTGATTTTTGTGTTTATTCTTTATGTAGTTGTAGAAACTGGAGTATAATGCTTCAGTTCAGTGTTTGCTTCTGTAATACTGTCTCTCTTAAGTTGCTTGCATATAAATACATATGAAATATTTAAAGCATGAAAGCATTATTTTCACAGTAGAAAACCAAAACACAACACTGTACTGCAGTTTTTGACATTGAGGATTCAGAGAATGGTTTGTAAAATCCTTCAAATTTTCATAAGATTTAGCTTGGCAGTAAATTACATTATGCAAGCATGACCCAGTGGGATGCAGAGCAAATGCATTGCAGTTTGAGTTTCATGGTTGTCATTTATTTCACACACCGTGACTCTTCAGACCTTATGGTCATTATTGCAAAGGGTGCCTGTGACCTTCTGCCCCAAAAACAGAACCTGTGTCATAAGTTGAAGACTTAATCTATTTTTGTGACCAGGGTGAGAGAGCTATATGCCTTTTTTAAGCTGCTGGAGAGCACATTTATACATCTGGGGATTCATTAGGAGGAGGTGTGTGCATTATAAGCATTGTCTGCCGTGTTATGAAGTCTTTATGATCATAAATGCACAACAGGCATTGTGCAATTTTCAGTCAACTTTTCTTGTCAGTAATGCTGCTGGAACAATGAAAATAAGAAAATACTCTGTTTCTGCAAGCTGGAGAAAGCAAATCTTTTTGAGTGGTCAGAGTGCTGCCTGACAACACTACAAAGCACAGGACTTTCCTGCTCATTTATGGACTTACCAGGGGTCTTTTATGAACGAGTGAAGTTTGGGTCTGGTTTGTGGAATCTACATAGAAGAGGTTGGAAATGTGGTTTCCATGGAACTGGAGAAATCAGTACTTAGTGAGCTAGATTAGGGGTAAAATCTGAGTCCAAGCATGAAGAAACTTTTCAGTGAAGACAAGCTCTCCATAGATAGCTTTAGGAATGTGGTGGACTAAACAGGTGCCATAAGCATTGCCTGTGCCTTTCTAGTGGCAGAAATGGATTGGTACCTGCTTGCCACTTATTTTGAATGGGCTGTACAAAGAAATCTGAAAAGAGGAATTATATAGAGATTGCTCAGGTGTGCCACAATTACTCTAATTTTGCCTTAATCCTTGACAAATTTCCACTGCTCCAGGACTGTTCTGTGCCTTGAAATAGGTATGCATTTAATGTGTTTGCTAAGCCTGTATTGCCTTGCTTTTGGCTGTGTGGCCTTTAAAAGGTGTAAGTACAAACAAGTGTTTTTACAGTATCATGGAATTGTTGAGTTTGGGAGAGAGAGATCTGGAGGTTGTCTAGTCCAGGTGTTACTGCTGACCCAGTGGTCAGCTAGAGCAGGTTGCTCAGGACTGTGCCCCATCAGATTTTGAATTCCCCCAAGGATGGAAACTCCTCAGTTTCACTGCTCTGACAGAACACATTTGAGCAGGTAAAAGTTCCTGGAGACAGACTGTTGTTGAGCCACTACACAGGCACATGGAATTTAACTCCACAGTTGTTTGGATCTTGTTCCAAAAGCATGGAGCCAGTCTGAAGAGTGAAATTGAATTTGGCTGGAAGGAGTGTAGAGACTTCTGTGAAAAAGATTCTCTAAGATGAGTATCAAAACTGGAGGCAGAATAGTCCCAACAAGACTTGAGAAAGGAAGGAAGGGTAAGGAAGAGGTAAAAAAGGGTGCTTAGTCAGTGTTATCATGAGTTTGCCATCTTCTCAGTAGATCATTGCATCTTTTGGAATGTGGTTTTCCTCATGCATTGTCATTCCTTTTGCATAAATTCAGTAGAAGGGAATTTGCTGTTACTAATCATGGCTTCTGTGTTGGAAATGTGATCTCAGCCAGGAAGGTTGAGGAAAGATGGTTCAGGGATAAGGGCACTAAATCATCAGCAATCTGAGTCTCTATCTGCTGGATGGCCTGAGGGCAGAGGAGGCATAAGCTGAGTGTTGATGAATGGCTGAGGCTTGAGATCCACAAAGAATGAACTTTTAAAGTGTCAGTGTGCCACACTGAAACATCAGAAGAGCTTGTGGGATCTTCTTTCCATCCATGACTGAATGCTGTTAGATGTCTGTACATAAGTTAGTAAAGACAAACTCTCTGAAGAATTTAAAGCCTTGACAGATTGTATTGGCTGCAGGAGGTGTGAAGAAACAACTTCATCCCTGCAGTTCTGATGTTCAAGGAGATGGCTGGAGTTTAAGCAACTTCTCCCATGTTGTATAGGAATGTGACAGTTGGACTCGTGAAGTTTTCAGACCCACTTCACTTACCTTAACCATAAGCCAAACCTTCTTCCTATGATATTTGTTCCATAATGTACAAGCTCAGCCTAAGTCAGGTCTGTGTATAACATTAACCTAAGTCAGCAGTCAGGAGAAGTATTTTTCCTTTTGCTTTTTGAAAATGTGTGTGAGATGAAAGGATTCCAGTTTAATGTCTACACAGTCATGCCATGTCTTAAAATAACACTATTAGGGCTTTTGGCAGCCTGATCAGGAAGACCAGGGATTGAGGATATTAGATAAATTAGAGGAGACTATTTTAATTTCCAGCATAGAAAGTGGTACCAATGAGTGTACCTAGTTATCACACCCTCCATGTGGTTCACGTGGTTGTTCAAAGCTGTGAAATGTTAGTCTTTTCCATATAGCTGGTGGCACATCCGTTGTAGAATTCTTGAAACAAGGCATCTACAGCTATTTCACATATAGTCATCTACATAGTCAAGAAAATGTGGTTTGGGTACATCTGAAACAGCTCTTTACCAGCCATGTTCAATTTACAGCAATCTCCAAAGAGTTTGCAGGAATTCTGTCTCCCTTCCTGAATTCCACTGACTTGTCCTTCCAGTTGCTGGAGCTGGGCATTCTCTAGTGCTGGCAGCAGGAGAGAGAGTACCAACATGGTCTCAACAGCGTTCTTGGATACTCCTTCCACTAATTCTAGATCAACTCTACATTTTTATGGGAAAAAGGAGAGATTTTGCTGTTTTAAAAGTTGAGCCAACATTATTCCCAAACATAAAATTTAAAACATAAAAAGAATGGGAGATAGACGATGTTATTCAGCTGTTCTCTATGCTTTTTATTTAGTGACTTGATGTTAAAGGTAAATATTAATTTAAGAGACTTCTTTTAGTTGGGTCATGATTAATTATACATTTTCCGTATATTTTTTATGTGTTTTAGAATGACTCTACATGCTTTAAGCTGTTCAGAGGCAGGAGAGTACATGCCAGCATTTTTCTTTATAAAGTAAATCCAGTAATTCAAAAAGTGCAATTACTTGAATTCCTTTTTTTCTGTATTGTTCTAAGAGTTCTGGCTCTTTTCACTGCTGCAGACCTGTGGACATGTCATCAGTTGGCATCCAAAAGTTGCTGTTAAATGAATCCTTGTGATTTTCAGCTGTGAAAAGCTGGAGTCAGAAAAAGAGAAAACATGTCTTACTTAACCATATACAGGAATGGGCTCATCTCCATTACTTAGACAGACAAAACTGTTCTTCATGCAGTATTCCTCAGCTGTCCTGGTGGACCTCAAGCAGTTACCAGGGCAGGGGAAGCTGCTGTTCCCCAGCTGGATTTCCCAACAGTCTGTGTGCATCCTCCTGTCCCCCTGTGATGCTGAACAAAGCATGCTGCCTTACAATGCCTTCCTACTCAGCCAAAATGTTTTATTTTCATTGTCAGATAAAACTTGGTAAGCCTTGGTAACTCATTCGCTTTTGATGCCCATCTGTCTGTAGTCTCAGATCCAAGAATCTGCAAACAACAGATGACTCAAGTTTATTTGAAATGTCATTTACAAGATTAATCCTTGAGAAAAGAAAATAGGTGCTAAGAAGGCTAGTAGCTCAAAGAGATGGGGTTTTCAAAGGAATTTAGGCATCTAAGGTTCCTTTACAGTATTTGAAGATTCTTCCAGTCCATTTGCATCAGGATATCCTTAATTACATTTAGAAATTAAGCTTTACATCTTTCAAACATTCAAGATGCCATTCTTCCCTCTTTGCTATTTATACCTGCATTACAAATAAAGCCAATCTCCTACTTTTCCACTTCCAGTAACATTCTCTTGTGCCTGATGGCTAAAATTGAAAAAAAACCAACCAAACAAAAAATAACAACAAAAATATCAGAATTTTTTTTCCAGTGGAACAGAGATTGAAAGTAATACTAGGAAATAATTTGGGAAGAGATAAATAGCAGCTGCTCTCTTGATGATAAAGACTGAAACTAATACTGATACTTGGTGCGTTGCAATCCATTGTGACACATCATAAAGCCTGAGTATGTTTGTCTTACATTTGAGTGAGAGAGACCAAGTATTGCATGTGATAAAGACTCAGAAAGAAATTTCTTTCCAATGTAACTTGAGAAAAAGCTGCGATCATTTGAAATTGTGAGAGGATTTTTTTATTTATATATTTTTACCTGGGTAAACTTCAAAAGTTTTGTGAGCTACTGTAGGCATTTAATGTGTTTGGCCTCTCTGCAGGTAGTTATTTCAAACTGGTTTTCAAATATAAATGCTTTAAAATGAAAAAAAATATAGATTTCACTGCCATAATCTGCATGTACCTTTTTGTCAGCATGTTTATGAAGCAGAAGTAGTTGGGTTGAAGGAACCAGGGAGGAGGCACACACGTAAAAGCAAAGGCTGTAAGATCAATGACATTGATCAGAATATGCACTTTAATGGATGAGAGTGGGGACACACAGGCTGAAATCTGGGGATGTGTCTGGGGATCGATCATGTTATCTTGGAGGAATGGTAAAATCGAATTTCTCCACTTCAGCAACAAAGTGAGAGAAGATATTAACTACACACTCTGTATGTTTCTGTAAGTTCATTTGCAGAGGGCAGTAAGTTCCTTTGTTTGTGTTTTATGGTCTTGAATGTTCTGTGCACCTGACTAGGTTAATTTAAAAAACAGATAAGGACACAAGTCCTTTCTGACCACATGCAGTTCAACAAGAGAAGGTGCTGGATTCTGCACCTGGGATGGGGTAGCCCTGGATGGCCAGAATGAGAGGCTGGAAAGCAGTGCCATGGAAAGGGACCTGGGGTCCCAATGGCAAGCTGAATGTGAGTCAGCAGTGCCCTGGCAGCCAGGAGGGCCAACAGAGACATGGAGGGCATCAGACCAGCTGGCATCGCCAGCCGGGCAAGGGAGGGGATTGTCCTGCTCTGCTCTGGGCTGGGGTNCATATTTTGTGATTCTGTGATGAGCAGAGCCTGTGTGTGTGGAGGGAAGCTGCCCTGTGTGCAGCTGTTTGCTCTAAACTGAATACATTCAGTGTGTATAGACAAGCTGGCAAATTGCTCATGTTGCAGAGAAATGAGCTGTGATGGAAAATACAATAGATATTTAACTATTGCAGGGGAAAACCCCATGTTATGAATATCCTGTGTTTTCATGTCACAAAACAAACAGAGCAACGAGCTTGACCTTTAGACTGTTTATATTTCTGGTAGGTTTTGGTTTACAAGACTTAAGAAATTTAAAGCTCAATCACCTGGGCTGTTGTGCTAAGGGATTAACAGATAGTGACTTCTGTCCTACTGTCCCAGATGTAACCAGGTCTGAGTTCTCCCTTGCCTCTGTCTGCTTCCCTGCACAGAGCCATTGCTGTAGAAGGCCTCCAAGTCATGTCATGTCAAATAATGCATGGTCTTCAGAGCTCACTGGGGGAGAGAAAAGTCTGGGAACAATGTGAACAGGCACAGCCAGGCACTTCCACTAATTGTTGATGTGGATGGTGGAACACAAAAGCAGAAGAAGGGAGGGGGGAATGGAAATGTGTCTTGGTGTGGAAACAACCGTGTAAAAACAAATATGCCTGGACTTGCTCATTGGGAATGTCAGTGTAGCCCAGGAGAACTCCCACGACAGGAATCCTCTGCTTTAGTCTGCCCCTGCCAGATAATTTTAGGTTTCTTTTTTTATTTATTTACCACTAGAGACTATTTTTGGTTATTTGGGTTTGCGGACTTCAGCAGCCTTGAATTGTAAGAGGTAGTTGCATTTTACTGCTGAGCTACCTTGAAATTATCTGTTACTTTTTGGTTCTGGTCATTTGATATTGCCTAAATATTGGCAATTGAAAACTTGAATTGCTTAATTATTATATGTAACATGGCAGTGGTATTTCAAAATATATCCTGCTGAAGTGGAGTTAAATATCTAAGTAACTCTCTTTCATAATATATACTCTAACCCAGAGCAGGGTGATTTCCAGATCAACTGTTTAAATAAAACTACATATTTGGATGTGTGTGTGTGAGGATTATTCATAATGACAAAACAGAATTTCCTCTTGAGAACTGCTGTGCTGAAATATCTATAATTTATTTTCCTTAAACTCAGAAACAAAACAGGTAAAGACAGTGATGAAGAGATGACCATTTGGTAGGATGAGCTGAAAACTGAATACTTATCCTATAGAATGGGAGCTATATATGGAATTATGAGCAACTTAAAATTAAGTTAGTAAATTTAGTGAGTTTCATAAAGTAAAATTAGTAGATTTCTATTTCACTACACAGTGGAAATTTTTGTACACAGGTAAGCTACCAGCTCATGCTGGAGTTCCTCATCCCCTGGAGATGGAAAGGATTTTTACATCAAGGAAGCAGAAAACACAAGTGATGCACAGGGCACCTGCATGTTCACCTGAAGGATCATCCCACCTATGCTGAGAAGCAGATGTTTCTGCAGTGAAATGCAACAGCTGCAATTAGTAATCAACACAATGCAACACAACTGGTAAAAATCCAAATGCTTACTTTGTCCATTTACTAAATGAATTGCAAATGTCTGACTGAACTGAGAACTATTATGGAGGCAAGAGGAAAGGGAATAGCCAGCAGAAACACCAATTTGTTGATTATATAATGGATCTGTCATTAGTAACTTGATCAAGCCAATGCAATTGCTTTTTCTCCAAGACAGATATTTGTTCTAAGCAGTACTGATTGAAAAGCACTCTAATTATGCCAAAGTGTGTTTTAAATGGAAAGAGGGAGATGGAAAACTATTTAATAGTAGAAATATTATTGCTGATAGCATTGCAGAAAAGTGACAAGGCAGAAGGATAGCATATTTTTATCTAAGCAGTTAGATTGATCCCTTTTTAGTTAAAAATATGTAAATTCATATGCTGTGAAAGTTATCACAAGGACAGCTATAAAGACTGATTGTAGGTCAGAGTGAAAATTGAGTTCATCCTATGAAATTCATCACAACAGTCCATTGTGGCACTTCTATTTCAACAGGCAGGCTTGGCCTCTCAGCAATTACCATTGAAAATATTTATCATTGTAGTGTGGAAATCTGACTTCCTGGCACTGGGCTGGGAACTTCATTTCACAGTAATCTCCTGAACATCTTTGCTGACTAAACCTGATTCTGAGCATGTTGCCAAAAGATCTCAGTTTCTCTGCCTTCTTCCCAGTCTTCCAGTTTTTACATCAGAGTTCTCTTTATTATGTGCTCCTATTTTTGTAATCCTGTGATTTCCAAAAGCCACTGTAAGCCTCCACACAAGTAATATTCTTTATTTAAACTTCTTTATTGTGCAGGCAACCACACACAGATTATCCAGGGAGGGTGTGGAGTCTCCCTTGCTGGAGGTATTCCAGATCTGCCTGGACACAATCCTGTGCCATGTGCTCTGGGACGACCCTGCTTGAGCAGGGAGGTTGGACCAGATGTCCCTTTGTGGTACCTTCCAACCTGATCTGTTCTGTGATTCTCAGCAGTATTCCCCAAGCCAAAAGCACTAGCTGCTATCTCTAGAGTTTCCAAAACCTACCACAAAATAAGAAGAACTAAAATCAGGCTCACAGAATTATGTATTGAGTCTTTATGGAAAGGATTTTTGGATTTGTTTACATCCCTGAGATGCAGGCAAACTTTAGGGGTGAATATCTTGGTTTTTCAGAATTTTTGTGACTTTGCTCACAGATGGGGTACTTAATGCTAATGGGAGCCACAAGGTTCCTGCTATTTCGTGGAGGACACCCACAATTAGCATTTTAGGGCATTTAAACATTATTTTATATGGCTCAGGTAACCTGTTCAGCACAGATCACGGAGCAACTGAACCTGCTGGAGGAGGATTTCCAGCTCTTCTGAGCTGCTCACCACTAGACAGCTGAGTGCCATTCTGGTGTTATTTGCCTTTTGACAGGAACATTTTCTCTTGTCACTGGAGCTGCTATGGACAGTGGGGTTGGAACTGGAGATGCTATTTCTGCATGGGATGGAAGCATTAGGATTTCATTGTGGCTCTGTGCAGCTTAGAGGGATGGGAGAAGGAACTACCTAAAGCTTGTGAGTGTATGAAGTATAAATGAGGAAAATATGTTGTACCAGAAATACCTCATGAATGGATACCAAAATATTGGTATTTTTGGTTTTGATTTTGTAATAATTCCATTTGACAAAAAACCCAGGTTTCTTCTAATTGTTCTGCTGAGAACATTCTCTCCTTGCAGACAAATTTCACAGCTCTGCTTACCACAAGTCTTACCACATATGATAGGACTGTGTAAAGTGTCTGATGTAAGAGAGCTGTATGGAGATGGGGGAGTGAAACCAGGGTACAGTGCTAATATTTATGGCTAATGCTGTGATGCACCCTCTGCTATTCTGACTGTGCTACAGCTGTAATTCTGTAGCTGTGGTCTAAACGGGGAGACAGGTATGAGGTTGAACTCACTGTGAGACAGGAAACCTAAAATATCTCTTGTACTTTTGGCCAGATGCCCAGATCAGAATAAATGCATTCAGACTTTCACATCCCCGTTGTAGAGACAAAATACGAAAACGCCAAACAGAAATCTGACAGACAAGATTGTGTTTATATAGAGGCTTGGTAACTTCATGAGATGAAGAGACAGTTATGAAGCTAATTCCTGTACTTTGTATGGATTTATAGCAGCCATTTAAATAAAGCATGCCTTTGTGCTCAGGCTGAGAATTTGTAAATTCAAACTGTTTTATACATGTTTGCATAATATGTGAGGGGGCTTTATGTGTAGTAGATATACTTCAGTAGATGTTTTTGTTGTGGGAATGATCATGGTGATTTAGTTAATGTTTTCTTTTCTAAGCATTGTCTCAGAATTTATTGCAATTTCATTAATAGCAAAAAACCCTTCTTTTATCTGTCCTAATTTGTACACAAGGCCAGTTTGAGGGAAAGGTTGACTTTTCTGAGAAGCTTCCAGAAGTTCCAAGAAAGGTTTATTTCCATCTGGTAATTAATTAAAAATAGGCTTTAAAAAGTTCCTATTTTCCTTTCTAGGATATTCTGTTTCTCACACCTTTCAGCACTGCTGTCCATGAGTCTGATGGTGTGTCACTTTACAGAACTGCTCAGAAAAAGATCTGTGATACCAGTGAAGGGTCAGGACTTTCCTTTGATGGCTGGAGCTGGAGTTCTTGATCTGGCACATTGATTGGGCTGCACAGGAGGTATATATAGCTTTGTGAAGGAAATTTAATTATACATTCTGGCAATAGCCTTAACATTTTCTTGCTCTTTTTATTGTTGGGAAATTACATATAAAGCAACTGCAGCTGGTGCCACATATTTCTGTATTTTATGTATAACTTCAAAGCAGAGTGAGCACAAATGTTTACCTCAGCCAAATCTTTTCCAAGTACATGTATTCATTAAGCTGACCATAGAAATTCAGTCAAACATAAGCTCAGCTATTGCTGGTAATTCATTAATGGATTTATCTAAAACTTTGTCCAAAGCTTTAGTTTCTGAATCAGGTCATGAACATCTCATTTCCTTACCAGTCCAAAAATGCACAGTGGATTTGGTGGTTAAAGCCAAGTTTAGCCAGACTGAGCAACAGCATAACCTCCTAACCACAAGCTCGCTTTGTCTTGGATCCACTGTGCTTCTCCTTCCATGTGTCAGGGCTGAGGAGGAAGGGGACATCCCTAAAGTGTGAAACATGGCAGTCTTGACCCTGACACCCTGATGCTTTGTTCTTCATCTTGAAGGGAGTGTGTAGCCCAAACCAAGCTCTCGCTCCACTGACCTTTGGGTGGTTCATTACTTGGCTGGGAACAGAGTGTGTGGAGTAAACTCTGGGGCTGATACAAACTTTTACATGTGAAAAGCCCTGAAGTGCTTTAAGAGTTATGTTTTGTCATACATGACTGACATATAGATAGCTATCATCTGGGGCAGTGATCACCAGGTGCTTTGCTGGTGTTTAGCAGTGCTAGGAACATTTATGCTGGAATTCAAGGAAGTTACTTCATCTGGAATCCATGATAGGGAAGACTTTGCCAAAAAATGCCAAGTGTGGAACAGAGTTTGGAGTAAAAATTAATTTTCTGAAGGAAACTGTTGTGACATCCTGAATGAACACAAGAAGTTTACTTCTCTGGAGAAAAACATGTTTTTGTGCATTCCATGTAACTCAAGTTCCTCTGTAGCACTTTGCCTGCCTGCACTGGTCCTGGTTTGGAGAGTTTCCTGGTGAACCCAGTAACATCAGTGTCCTAACTAATCTGGATCAGGAGTGTAAAGTATCACCAATCATTGAACTGTCAATTCTTGGACACATGCAAGATCCTGATTTTCCCCAGTCTTGTCTTGTTATCCATATGTTACTCAGTTTGTCCTCTGTAGATCATAGCTCTTATCAGACAAGTGTGCCTTCTAATATCAACCTCCTGTGCACTCAAGGTTTCACTTACACCTTAAACACCAGGAGACCTGCTTTATTTGCTCTCACCAAAGAAATGGACTCTTGGAGGTTATCCAGGTTTTTATTGAAGGGATATTTGATCCAAGCAATTCTTTTAAAACTCTCCTCGAAAGAAAGCCTGGGGAAGAGCCAACATAATAACTCTAATGCACTGCCCCCCTCCATGTCCTTCCTTCTGCAAATTTCTAAATGTCTAGGAGAAATGGTTGAGTTAATGTTGCCCTGAAAGTATCATTATTTCTGATGTGAAGCTTGGAAACAGCAATTTAGGAAGTAGTTTGCCCAAGACTATAGCATGCTGGAAAGCAGAGCTCAATGGCTCCCTAGTCTTATATGTAAACTAAAAACCCATCATGCTTAAAGCCAGACTGTTGTAGGTAAATCAGCACTGCAGATGTCTTGGCCCACTCTACTCCTGATTGTGCACTGGCTCTGTATGGAGCTTTCCCTGTATAAGATCATCTATAACATGGCTGCCTTTGCCCTCAGGAGTTTACCTGTGATGAGGTCCTGTGTCAATACATTTACTGCCTTCAGTTGTGGACAAAGTCAATTTGAGTCACTTGAGGAAAAATCCAAGAGCACCATGAGCCTTTGGCTGCCCATAAAGCATCCCTTCCCTGCCCTTCACTGCAGTCACAGCTGATGGAAAGCAGCCAGTGTTAAATAAGGGGTGGGAAAGCCCTGCCTTGAGCCGAGTACAGCTGCGCTTTTGTTACTGGAGTTATATGCGAGGGCAGGCGGTGTTTTGGCATGCTCTGGGCTCCTAAAAGCACTGCTGGGGCAGCAGCGGAAGTTACTCCACTATTTTAAAAGGCAGGTCACCAGGCTCCCAAAGTTCCAGCAGCTGAAGCCTCTGGAGAGCCGCCTGTTCCCTAAGCCCTGGGGAGAGCTGAGGAAGAGCCTGTGCCGCGAAGGACGCCCTCACCGTGGGAACTGGGCTTTGAACCTGTGAGGATGCTGACAGTCAGTTCAGAACTGCCCCAGTGAGGGACTGCTTTTTCTGATTGTGATGAAGGAAAATGGCCAGGTGGCTGAGACAGGTGAAATTTGGAACTGTGGTGGTGGCTGGTCAAATGCTGGAAATACCAACACTGCATTTCTAGGTGGCCTTTTCCATCTGTTTTCATGAAGTTGCTTTTTTACTTTTCTTTCTCTGTCCTTGTTTACTTGTAGTTTCACTTTTCAAGCTCTTCCTTCCTCTTTCTGGGCTTCTCTTTCAAATCTGTTAAAAAGAAATTTCTTTCAGATTCACAGAAATCGTGTTTGCTTTCTTGTTTGTTCTCCCAGGCTGTTCAGTAGGTTACAAAGATAATTCCTGCTTCTTGCTTAGTTTACATAGGTAGGATCCCCTTGATTCCCTTTTGGAGTCATTTTTTTATACAGATCTTCATCAAAACTTGGAGAATTTGAAACTCTTCAATAAGCAGATGATACATTTTTCTGAGCAGTATCCCATGTTTATCATGCATAGGTATATGTGGGTGTGCCTGCATACACCCATATTTCTATGTGTATTTTTTGCATATAATCCTTGGGGCACATCTGATCTGGGGCTTTTGAGAAGTACCAGAACCATGGCATCAGGGAGCAAGGATTTCTTATGACAAGTCTGGTATGTTTTGATGCATGTGTAGCCAAAGAAGATGGTTATCACACTCTGAAGGTGGAGAAGGTCACATTCTGATGTGTAGCCACAGGTTGTGTACCAGGCTCTTTCCAGATTTGGAAAACAGTTTAGAATTAACCTTTCTGAATCATCGTATATTTTTATGTTTACTCTCACATTATACATAGAATGACTCCTTTCCCCATGTTTACAACCCTTCCTCATCTTTCAGTCATAAGACATCAGAGCTGTTTTTCTTGAAATGAGTCAGTTATTGGGTCTCAACAGGAGGATCATAATTTCTTGAGACTAGGAAAAAAATGCTAGAAATAATTATTATTTATTTCCCTTCTTGCTCTAGAGGATGCATAAAGCAGGAAGGAACCTTCTTTAACCTGCCATTTATTTCCTGCTCCTGTAGGAAAACTCTTTAGGCAGTGCCCTCATATCTTCCCTGCAATAAACTCCATCAGTTTGCAAAGTGGTGATGTTCCTTGCTCTCATCAGAGCTTTCCTCCAGATCATCACTCTTTTTTCCCTTCCTGATTTCCAACCTCAATTTATGCACAATAATTTTCCATTTTCCAGTTGCACCCAAAAGTGTCCTTTATCTCCTCTCCCTTGTTGATGTTTATGCACCTGGTGTAACTGTGGAGAAGGATCACATACACTCTCAGCTGTCCACTGCTGAACCAAGGCAGCCAAGCTCCTTTAGTCACGTCCCACGAGAGAGACTCTCTGTTCCTCTCATCATCAGAACAGCCTGGTGGTGCACCTGTTGCCAGCTGAATTAACCTTTCCTGAGCAGATAACCAGAACTGTACACATTATTCCAGATGAGCTTTCACACTGCTTATATAATATCAATATGGGATTAAAGCTTTTTATCTGTTCTGGAGGCAGCCTGATGCCTGTTCTGATCATGTGTGCTTTATTCATAGCAACATTGCCCTGACAGCTCCCTTTGAGACAGGTACACTTCTGTTTGTCTCTAACCAGCTGTTGAATGCTCAAGTTTTAGACAAAATTATAGTCCTTGAATACATAATTGAAGGATTAAGGACTAAACTAAAATAATTAAATTAAATTAAATTGATTAAATTAACCTGATTTCTGTTCTTGTACTTGTTCATGTTGTCCAGTCCTTCCCATGAGACATCCTTATGTTTTCTCTTAGGGAATGAGCCCAGTATCTTGGTATCATCACCAAGGTGCCTGGCTTAGCTTAAACACACTATTGTTGTTGTTTACCCAGGTTTCAGGAAATTGTTTCATGGAAAGATTATTTCTTCTCTTTGCACTGGGGACTTGAAATTCCTTGGTGTCCTCCAAGCTGCCTGGGATGCCAGCAAGAGAGAGCACAAGGGACTTCCCCTTTTTCTCAGCAACATTAGCTGGTTCTTGAGTGGCAAAGAAAAACAGCAAGAGGATGCAAAGGGGGTAACAAGGGTTTTCTGTGTGCAAGCTGAATCATGACAGAATTTAGTAAGAAATTGAGATGTCTCCCACAGCTGTCTGGTTTATTGCTAGGACAGAGTTGGGCAGAGTCTCACAGAGATGGCACAAGACAGACCAGGAGACCCTAACAGATTTTATAGTCATAGTGACAGACCTTTGTGATTCTTTTTTTTTTTTTATTTGACAAATAATATATTTTTCTAAATTTTCCTTTTTAATCTTAATTTCAGCTAAAGCTTAGCTTGAAAAAAAATTATATCTAAGGGTAACATCTGTCAAACTTTGTTAAATTACAGCCCAGTAAGACTGGAGTTGGTTTCTGAGTATTTGTGTAGCTACAGGTGTATAGCCTATAGACCTCTTGTTGCAAAACTGTGAATGAAAATAGCTCAGTTTTGTGCAGGGAGGCAAAATAATTATCTGACCAAGTTGTTAAGACAGTATTTAACATGTTTAGTTAGGACTACATCTGTTACCCTTGCAGCAGTGGTAGTTGTCTAGAGCTTTAAATTTAGAGAGTGACCAGAGCAAGTGAATGGAGTAGATGTTGGGTGGTTTGACTAAAACAGTATTGAACCTTTGGAGCTAAACCTGCTTACACATTGTCTCCCTCTGTTTAGAGCTTTCCACACTTCTTTTTTTCATGAGGTGCATATTTCTTGAAAGAAACTGAGCTCATGTAAAGTAGAAGTTGCTGAGATTCTTCTTCAGGGTCTTCTTCAGCTTGCTTGCAAGGCTGATAATGCTTGGAATAGTTTTTAAAGTTTTGTTTCCTTTTTTTTTTATTCTACACTTTATAAAATTTTCTTTCCTGACCTATCTCCTTATTTTTTTTTTAGTTTTAATTTTGCTCTTTTCTCTGGTCTCTTTGAAGGGTGTGAGCTGTCCTTTTTCAGTGGTGATATTCCAGGGAAATAAAAGGTTAATACAAGATCTGGGCAAATAATGATTCATTTCCAACAGTGCTACCAGCAGAATTGGCTTTCAGCTGCATTGTGTGCTGAAAACTGATGACTTACAATTGGCTAAAGCTGACTGTGGGGCTGGAACAGCTGTGGTACAGCAGGGCAGCAGAAACTTACAGAAACAACTGGTTTTGTTCAAGCTGAAAAAGAATGTCATTTTCGTCCCCTCTTGTGTAAGTAGGTGCTCCGAAGGTTTTCTTGTGCTGTTAAATACCTGCTGAGAAACAGCAAGATTTCAAGAACAAAGCTGCTTGCATGTATGTAAACTTACATAGTGAAATGTTTAGATAATTCATTTGGTAATGCTCGAGCTTTAGTAAAGCTTAGGTTTATTTCTTTTCTTATGGATTCACTGCTTGTGGTAAAATTGCTGGATGAGCAGCCCTGTAGCAGTCCAGTTATCCAGGGAGCAGAGACTGCCCAGCCCCTGGCATTTTCTTTGGCTCACCTGCCAAGATTCCCTGGAGAGGATGCTGGTGTCTGTCCACCCCACCACCATCTGTGGAGGTTGTGGAAGTTAAGCTTTGCTGAAAGCTGTGATAGTTTTGTGTTGCAGACTCTGGACCATGTGAAATTCAACCAAGTACAAATTCATCTCATGGCAGTGAAGCTGATTTATGAGGGCACTGTCAGGGAGGGCATTTGCTGTGCCAAGGGAACTGTGTCTGTGTGGCTGGTGATTCTGGAAGGAAACCAGCTGCTGCTCCTGCTTGTTATTCCTACCAGCTCCTCTTTCTGCTCTGCTTCTATTGGGAC
Organism: Notiomystis cincta; assembly: GCA_013398075.1. Lineage (NCBI taxonomy): Eukaryota > Metazoa > Chordata > Aves > Passeriformes > Notiomystidae > Notiomystis > Notiomystis cincta. Next base: position 276,726 of record VZRX01001722.1, read on the forward strand.
CAATGTTCTACCAGAGAGATAGAACTCTTCTTCTGGGAAAAAAAAATGTTTTCTTCTGGGAAAATGCATTGGTTTGGTTTGGTTTTTAGCACTACCTCGAGTCCTTTCATCTGTGCTGGTGATGTTAGTGCTGCTTCCCCCGGGGCTGCAGCACGCACCCTGAAATGCGTCAGTGTGTTGCCATAAATGCTGAGCGCTTCGTTGTTTCCTTAATCCGTGCTGACTCCGTCGTTTCTGGGTATTATCGGGAAAGTGCTCACCTCGGTAGCAATTACACATGGTCCACTGGACTTCATGTTCTTGCCTGAGTCACCACATGAAGTGGTGTTAGAACTGGTGAGATCTTCCCTCCAGAGAGAGAAGAAAACAGAGGGGAAGGAAGAGCCTAAGTGGCTCTTCTTATCAGCAAAAAAAGAGGATTGGGTTTTGAAGGCTAAGCTGCTAATGCTGAATGACATAAAGAAAGAGATAAGAGAGCTGCTAAGTCTTTGAGGAGGGTCCTGGGGACAAAGTGCACTCTCCAAGGAGGATACAAAAGACGAAACAAAGGAAAACCAAGACAGTTATGGAAAGAAAAAGTTACCCCCTCCAAGAAGAAGCTTAGCAGAGAAGATGGGCAGCAGTCAGAAAAGTTGTGATGTCTATGTCAAGGAAGCCAGGGCCGATAGAGACTGGTGAAGATCATCCTCCACGTAACAGAGATAAGATCCATAAGCAGCAGGAGAGAAATTTAGAAGGTAAGGGCCCTAATTTTCCTCACCTTCCTCCAAGCTATTTTACCATAGCTGCACTCTTTGGAAGAGTTACCACACCAGGATGGATTTTTCCCATATAAACTCCCCTGGCTTCCATTGATTGGTAACAAACAGGCTTCCAAGACCAAAGGTAAAAAATATCTTCTACTGATGTAATTATTTCCTGAAACAAAAAGAAATATATGAAATAGCAGAGAACAACATCAAAGACAGAATTTCTTTCTCAAGGGAACTTAGTGAAGAACCGATAAATGGGTTTGAGTATTTAGCTCAAAAAAATATGTAAAGAAAGAAAAAGATTTTGCAGTGTGATGGGATTAGATGAACAGCCTGAAGTGGAAGTGGCAGAAAATCTGACCTTTGCTCTTGATTAAGTAGCCACCAGATTATCTGTGGAATGAGAAGCTTCCAGTAAAGGCTGTGATGAGATACCTTGGCATTGCTGACAAACCTGAGAACTTGGTAACAGTCAAACAGGATGTCCTGAGTATTGTCCAGATCTTTGAGGTTGTTCTTAGTAGGACATGGTGAAAAGAACTGGTGGAAAAAGCAGGATCAGCTGCCTTGAGGAATTCACCAGGATTTCTGGAGTTGGTGCTGTCTGTTACTGAGCCATTTTGCCTCATTTCTTAACAATACCTGTTAATAATGGAAATGGAGATCTGACACAGCACAGCCATACACAGCCTTGTGTATTTTGGTGTTTCCCCCAAATTTAGTTTATTTTACCAGACTGAAATTTTGACATGGGCATGATCTGTCCTTCCTTCTTGCCATGGATTTTGCTACATTTGCCATCTGAGCTTCTCGTGTGCTGGTCAACACAAAGCAGGGCTGCTTCAAAATATAATAGTAGACTTGTTATTAGTAGCTTGTTTGTTTGTCCTCAGGCCTATTTATAAAAACAGCCCCAGGCAGGGAATTCTGCCAGCAGCCCAACCACTAAACAATTACAGATCTTTTCTCGGAGCTGTGTTTTCCAATCTATGCAATAATTTTGCAGCAAACCATAGTCACTGCTCACATGTGTATGAAAGTAGCCATTTTTCTGTGTGGCACTGTTTTTGTTGGTTTAAAAAAAAAACCAAAAATAGTCTCAAAAGGTATCTCTGTTAATGCTAAAAAAATTATGACATTTAGCTTACAGGCATCGCTCCCAGGTTAGTAAAACCAGGTTCAGTACGATATGCAGAGCTCAAAAGTAAGTCAACATGGTCAAATAGATATTAATCAAAAACTATACATAGGCTGCAAATTCAGACAAGGAATTCAAGAGACTGGTACTCATAAAGAACCAGTTCCCAGATCCCTCCTGTTAGGTTTAAGAAAAACAAATTTAAAAAAAAAAAAAAGGCAAAAAAGGCAAAAAAACCCAACCAAACAAAAAACCACCACCACCACCAAAAACCCAAAAACAACTCTAAGGAAAAAGATTCATCTAATTTTGAAAGGACAGTGTAATATCAGGTTTTATTGGTGCTGTGATACTTCATAGATTTCAATTCACAAGTGCAACAGGTGGTTGATTGGGTTTGCATGGTTGGTGGTGCAACACAGATGAGATGCACTCTATTTAGTGGATATGAAACTACAGGGAGCAAATGACAGTCCCTTGCTGGCCAAAATGGGATAGAAGGAGGCTTAAACATTTGGACCTGCCTTTTGGTTTTGTTCAATAACAGCATAGCAAGAGCATTTTGTGAAAATAGCCTGATAAACAAGTCAGTAAATGAGTCTGGTAAGTCTTATGAAAGGTGGGAATGGTCAAATGAGATTTTGGGGGGAAGTCCTGTCCAATGGGGATAACTTTGCACAAGGCTGGATCCCTTCTCTGTACAGAGTTCAGAAGTCATGAACCAGAACATCTCTGCTTGGAGAGTGTGGGTTTGTTAACTAGGTTGGTTGTGTTTCAAGGGTTTGAAATGTTCTTTCTGCACTTGAAATATGTGCCTGTGTTTGCTAGATATGACGCAAGGGTTTGGCAGTTTTGCACTTGATTTATAATTTAAGCCTTAAGGAAGACCTAGAATTTGGGATTTAACCCCAAATCACCATGAAATGTGTTAGGTGTTTAGATATTGAGGTTTTAAAAATTGTTATTTTATTATTATTATTTTACTTTATTCCTTCTTGGAGGGAAATCAAAGCTAATCTGCCTGGCTGCTGCCGTGGAAAGGTGTGGCAGGGACAATTTGTTCCTTAGATAACTTAGGCCTGCCTTGTATAAATACACCCTTGAAACATTCAATCCCTCTATTGATGTCTGAAGATTGTGGCAAATTGTGAAGTAGCTTAAAAATCAACTGCTGTGCAGAGGACAAGGGTTGGAAATGGAGAAACCCTGTGTTTTCCTGTGTATGTGTGAAAATGTGGTCTGTTAAAGGTATGACAGAAGCATCTCCAGCATGCAGAGCAAATTGGAGGGATGTGGAGCATGGATGGTGGAAACTCAGCAACATCTGCTGCTTCCCCCTCACAGCAGCCTGGGAATGTGGCTGAGAAAGGCTGCACTTTAGGAAGCAAACTCTGTTCCTGTCCATTCCTCAGGTTAATGAAAACAGACCAAATATGTCATGTTTTGGATGTCATGGCTCAAAATCAAAGTCAACCAGTACTGAAAAGTGTCTATGAAGTGTCTTGAACTAGGAGGTGTGGGAGAGGGAGGAATCCTGTAGCATTTGTAGAGGCTTTTCTCCTATGACTTCTTTACTTTCTCAAATGAAAACTAGTGTATAATACTGTATTAAGGAGCAGATGCAGACTTTAACAATAAAGTCTTAAGTTCTGCAAAGTTAGCGACCTTTTATCTTTTTTTTTTCTTCCCACACCCTCCCCCCTGCCTTTTGCCTTGTTAGAGTTTAAAAATGGGGAGCAGCAGAATTGTAGCTTTCAGTCTCAGTTCCTCCTTTTTGCATAAAGCCCTTGTTGGATTGTCCTGATCTCCCTCCCTACAGATTATTCAGCCACTCTTCTTATAAAAGGTTAAGATCTGATGGTGTTGAAACTTCTTGTTTACAATCATTGCAGAACTGTAGTATGGAAATTTCCATCTGCAGCAAGATAAAAAAAAATTTAAAAAAAAATCCCTGCTGCTTTTGTGAACATTTGGATCCAAATAAAGAGATAGTGGTTGAATCAAGCTTGTTAATTCTGATTAGCCCATACAGTGTGTTCAGCCAAAAAGGTCTAAGCTAATATCCCCCATCCTGTGAAGAAATTACCTTGCTCTGCTCCTCCAGGATCCACAGTCTCACTTGCAGAAGTCTCTAAACTGCTCTAATGATCTTTGTATCGAGGTCCTCTAAAGTGCAGTGCTGCCTTCCTTAGGGAGATATGATCAAGGTGAAAAATTACTGACTTTGTTGCCAGCAGTGGGTTAATTTTTCCTGTTATTTAGCTCTTTCACCTGTTTGGACAATGACATGTGCAAGGATGTCAGTACATCTGGAGAGCAGTGTTTATAGGGTGAGATGCCTGTGACAGATTTAAGTCTATGATTTGATTGTTTTGGGAAGAAAAAAAAACCCAAACAAACATGGATCCTACAGGCCTCTTGGGGAAACCAGACAGTTAACTTCTCTAAAAGCAACACCAGTGCTGCCTGTATTTCACATACTGTGTTCTATACATTTCCAGTATTACAAGGGGTATAGTTTCACACAGGACTTGGATTTTTCATATCAGTCCTGAGCACACACAAATAAAGCACCCATTGCCCTGCAGCCACAGCTGCCTCTCCTGCTCCTTCCACAGCCCAGCAGGGCAGCAGTTGTGTAATGTTTACACTGGGCACAGAAGGGCACACTGCTTGCATTTAAAACTTGCTTCAAAGACTGATATTTTCTCTTAACACAGCCACAGTAATTGAAATTCCAGGGTTAAGTTCCTGACAGAAGCAGATGACAAAAAGCAAACTTTATGACAAAGTGCAGAGTTGTGGTTTTGGGAAGAGGTTCTTTCTTAAATTGATGCTTTTTGGTTGTGTACATGTTAAGGTTTGTCACTGGGCCAGTCTGAGAAGGAGCATTTGATAACGTTTGTGAAGCTGGTCCATGTGCTGCTGAGAGGCAGGAACTGGCTGATCCTTTTCTGGTGGGCTGAGTGCTCAGTGCTCACTGCAGCACCCTTGGCTGCTGCCTAATGAGCTCAGTGATCTCAGCATCTTCAGGCTGCTCTAAGTGACCCTGGTTTTGTGTGAGAGCGAAATTGAGGGTGTTCCACTTCCTCCTATTTTGCTTTTGGGACAAGTTATAATTAATCTCCTCTTGCCTTTGTGAGCCCTAACCCAAAGCACTGCATAAGCAATAATAATCAAGGTTAATAATTCAACACTGTAGTGATTTCTATTTTCAGAGGCCTCTACCAGCATTACTCAGGTAACTGTCGCAACACTTCTGCTGTAAATGAGCGTTGGGCTCATTTTTTATGTGGAGGAACCTTTTACTGAAGTGCAGGGCTGTGCTGAAAGCATGAGAGAAACAAATGGAAGTGTTGGGATGGATTTCAACAATGCCTTTTGCCAGAATAAGGCAGAATGCCATGGGTTTACCTGGCAAGGGAGAATATATGACAATGCCTCACCTCTGTACCTGCTGGAAGATCAGGCATCACCCACAGCATCCGAGGGGGCTGTGCCATGTGTGTTTTCAGCTGTGCACTGACAGCTGCAGGTGATTTCCTGTCAGATGGTGCCTGCCTGGCTCTCTGCTGCTATGCTGAGCACTTGCAGAGGTGTTGGCCTCCTGCTCATTAACTCTCTGGGCAGGGCACACTGCAACAGGCAGACAGGATTTGTCAGGGGGAATGAGGAAACACTGTAAAAATTGAGATCAGAACTTACTTTTAATCTGACTGCCTTTGGGCTGCCTGTCTCCACATGAAGCATTATCTGTGGCACAAGGAACACTCCAGTGGCTGCTTTTAGACTGTTCTGGGGTTTTTTCAGTCATGGAGTTGTTCCCCTGGCAGCATCCCTGTAGTAAAGGCAGGTGGACATTAAAAAGGATAATGTGGATGAAAATGCAGATGAAATGCCAATGGGAACAATACTCCCACCTCAGCACTCAGGATCTGAATCTCTAGATCAGGTCTGCCCTGTCTCAGGGTGCTTTCCTAAAGGATGCTCTGCAAGCTCCTGTGATACCAGCCTTGTGCCACTATTGAAGTTGGACCATGGTCACTCCAGCTTCACCAGTAGTGGGAAAGGCAGTGAAGTGGGAGGAAAGTTTCTGTATTCCTTGCTATTCCTGAAGCCATGGCTTCAAAAACAACAGAAAAATCCATTTCACAGTTGTTTTTTCCCCAGACAGTTCCATTGTTTTTGTTTGCACCCACAGTCTTCCTAGTTTGTACAGAAAGGAAAATCTACAGTGGCAGAGAGAATATATTAAAAATAAGGAACTCTCCTTCTCCCCCACCCCTGCCAGCTCTGGGGGAGATCACAAAAAGTTTTCCAAGTTTAATTGTTGCAGAGAGATGCACTTGTAAGGTACATCTGGGCCTGCATGTGTGGCTTTGCCTGGTAAAACAGGGCCATGTTCGAGGTGGAATCCTGGCAGTGGTCAAGCCAGTGGGATTTTTGCCAGTGATTTTAATCAGAGCCAGAATTTCACCCTAGGTCTATAATCTTGTGTAATCTCCCTTTGAAGTCACATGGATTTTTAACCAATGTCTTATATAACACCAAAACAATTCACTATCCACCCAATAATGTCTGCTTTCCTGCATAACCAAAACTAAATTTTCCAAACCATGTTTCCCAAAACCTGAGATGAGACGGAATTAAAAACCTGAGATGAGATGGAATTAAAAACCCCTTTTTTCTGAAACAATTGATGTTTGTAGAGTCACTTTGATACTGTGGGTCTAGTCTTGTTTTAAACCCCTGGTCTGACCTTATAGCTAACCATGTTTTAAGCTGGATGTTTGGGATAAAGATTTATGTAGTTCCCTTCCAGCCTGAACTATTCTCTGATCTTACAGTTCTGCTTTGGATCTTGGAGAAATGCCTTTAGGTTCATCTGTTGGTTAAGAAACTGATAGGCTGCTGAAAACAGTTTGTCCAATTAAAATGAATATAATTATCAACCCTAATGATTCCACGTAAAAATTTGAGTTTGGGGTTTTTCTCTGCATATTTGGGGTCTGTTAGCCAGTGACCAGCTCTACTGAAATCTGAGGAAATTCCATTTCCAGCTCACACAGTCCCAGAATTTCACTCTATCATCAATGCAACATCTGGGATTTTTAAGACTGCAGATGTGTCTTGAGCCTGCTGAACTAAAAGAGAGAAGGTGATATGAAAATAATAAATAATGTTCAGTACAGTAATAAAATGCTTCTATGTCACAGACAATTAGAGGGGTATCACACAAACCCACTGTTTTGAGGCAGGAACTCCTATGTCATTTTAAAAGGAGTTGTTTCTTTCAGATCTAAAAGATTATGAATATTTGGAGGTTTTCAAGACCAGACTGGCTAAAGCCCTGTGCACCCTGGTTGAAGTTCCCTGTTGACCCTACTTTCAGTAGGAGTTGAGTCTAAAGACTTTGAAATTCCTTCTCCTTTGAATTGTTTTATGATCTTGAATCATGCACAGATCTCCTTAAATAAGCATTAGTAAATCCTTGTCAGACACAGACTATAAATTATCAGGTGACAGTACACAGGTTGTCTTTCCAGTGCAGATTGTTTTTAAATTCTGTACTCATGCAGGACTGAAAGCTGGATTTTTGCTTTTTAATACAAGTCAGAAAGTAGATCAGTGACAGAGATGACTCTGAATTCCTGACCTGATGGCCTGATAATACAGTCTTCCAGGACTGAGGAATTGTAACCTACATCTGGGAAGATTTTATACTCCCCGAAACCAGCGTGTTAATTCACAAGTAAAATTGCTGTTGACCTGGTTTATATACACATATTTTAATTTAAAAACAGTTAAGGAAAACTTTCTGCCTGTATTAATCTATTTTTATTGTCAGTTTAATGAGTTACCTTTTTTACCTTATAGCAATACCTTGGTGGTTTGGGTTTTGTTAAAAATAACCGGCTGACAGTTCCTGTTTCTTTGTGGCTTCTTAATTTGCATGATTTTTATCTCAATAATTTTTTAACTGTTCATTTCCTTTCATTTCTTTTCTTAAAAGAAAAACCTCTGCCTTTGCAGATCAGTCAGGTTTGAATGAACTTGCAAGTATCTGACTCAAGCTAAGTTTGCTGTTGAGCATATCTTTATAAAGCCATGAGTTTTATTTGTTGAGGGTTAACTATATTACTTTAATTTGAATGCTTCAGCCTGGGAATTGTTTCAAGTGGCAGATTAAGAGGTTTGTCTAAAGCACTTAGGAATGCAGGATTTGCAATAGCAGGTGAAATAATTTGTCAGTTAAGTCTGGTAACCTGCCTCCAGCAGTTGTCAGTCTCTGTGGCTGTGGTGAAAATTTATTCTTTTTCTCATCATCTCTTGTGCAGTTGGGCTGATGTGTAGGATAACTGTGGGAAAACAGGTTGTGTTTTCAAAGAATAATTAAGTTCCTTACACTGCAAATTCGACCCATATTTTAAAATTTTGACCTTGGTACAGAAAGTTTCAGACTGTAAACCTGGTTTTTGTTCCCCTCCTCCCTCAAATGGACAGGCGGCTTTTCTAACTTTTCTGAAGTAATGTGTTTTTTCTGCAGAAGTCAATATAGTTCAGAGCAAAATAATGCATTAGCCTTAGTGATGTACCCAAGAACTACTTTAAGACAATAAGTGGTAACCAAGAGATGACCAGAATTAGAAATCAGTGAATCAAAACTTGTTTGGTTGAAATAAGGCCACATTTCTAAATGAGAAGGTGACCATGGGCTCAGTGCCACTTCTGGCATCCATCATTGGTAACCTGAGAGTTAAAATCTGCATCTGATATTTGGGAATTGGGGGCCAAAGGAAACGTGTGCTGCTCTCATGACTGCCAGCCCTGACCTGTCAGCACAGTGGCCTTTCCTTATTGTCATCCTGGGGAATGTTTTCATCAGCCTGGGTCAGAAAGATGGACATATAACAGTATAATCTCTGTCTAGCTCACAAATGACAGCCAGACAGGAAAGTTTGGGGATTTTTTTTTCCCCATTTCACTTTTATTTTGTCTTTTCAGAGAGTGCAGGCTGTAATCAGTCATGTGGCTTTTCTTTTGCATCATGACTGTCAGCACCTGAAGGAAAATCCTAAATTGCCAAGCATTGCAATAAATTGGACAGGTTGCTGCATGGCTGGTTGGGCATTGTACTGTGCCTGTGTTTCTCCAGCTAAAACAAAAGGAATAAAAAATTGTGTTGAAATGAAAGCTTTACATTTTTGGCTGCTTTGAATTCTCTTTCTTCACTTCTACATTTATAATAAAACACTTTTGAAGACAGCATTTACTGCTTTGATACTAATCAGGGCAGTGTTTCTGTATCTTGAAACTCCAAAACTTGCTTAATTATTAAATGTCATACTAAGCCAGGGTCATATTTCACCCTTGCACTCTCAGCAACTCTTTATTATATAAATATTTTCACAGAAACCCACTGTGGTGGAACAGGGCTTTCCTCAGTGTTACCTAGACCTGTGTTTAAGGAAAATCCAAAAGCAGACAAGGACAGTGCTGGGGCTTGGTGTTACAGCACAGTAACAGCCAGTTCATCTCTCCCAGCTCCAGTCTTCAGGCAGTTCCATAGCCCATGAGAAGATGAAAAAAGGTGTGTTGGCTGAGGAACATTAATGAGTCAGGAAGCTTTTTGCTCTTGAGCCTGTGGTTGACTTTCTGTGTTTTTACTGAATGAAATGGAAAGTGCTTTTGGGTTTTGCAAGAATGCTTACAGGTAGCTGAAGTGTTTGATGAACAGCCCAGATGGGATCTTAGCCTGCTTGGAGCATTTTACTTGGTAAACATAGAATAGAAAAGAGATCTGATCAGAAAATCTACTTGGCCTGTTTGTGAGTTGAACTCTGCACTTTTTCTGGAGCTCTCTTTCCTTCAGGTGATTCCCTGCTGAAGGGGAGGTACAGTTTCTGCTAAAATAATGCCATGTTTGTGGTGCCATACAAGAGGACTTGAGTCTCAAAGGTTGGCACCTACAGGACCCTGCCCATTCACTACGGGAGCAGAGCATGGCCTAACCCCTTCTGTCCACCAACCTCACCTGAAGTTCTGAGTGCACAGGGACAGTGGATTTGATGTGGATGCAGGAATGAGAATGGCTGACAGTGTGTACATGTTTGCTCATGTGCTTCAGAGCTTTTTCTCTTTGTTAATTATGTTATTTATTGAAAACTATAGATATTGCTTAGAGTCCTCTTTGTGGAATGTTGTTTGGTACCACATATTGAATACCTAAGCACTGAATGAAAGGCAAAAAATTATTACAAATTTTGTTCTTGTAAGAATATGTTGAAGACTTCAGCATGTGAGAGGGCTCTTGGGACACTTAAAACCAGGACTATTCAAATATATTTTTTTCTTTTCATTTGTTACATGGAGTGAAGAGAACCAGGTCCAATGTTACAAAAATTATATTTCATTCCTGCTGTGAATCATCAGCTCATAATTGCCTGTTGTGGGCGAAAACAATTGAAACTAGAATGGATTCAGCCTTTATGAAATCAAAGCCAAGGTCTTAAGCCCCACTGGTGTGACACACCCACTGGAAACATTGGCTTCCCATTCTGGACCTTAGGACATCACTCAGTCCAGGCTCTTGCAGTAAAGCAGGTCAGGTGTAGCTGGACTGGACTGAGGGTGTGGAGGGCCAGTAGGTCACAAAAATCCAGCAGGATCAATGAAGAGAGGGAATTCCTGCTAAAGCAGCACATGGTGCTTCCACAGCCACCTCTCCCATCCTGGCCCTGCACACACACAGATTTTCAGGTTGAAGCTCTGCCTCTACTGAATCCAGATGGGAAGAGGAGATAATGCTGCAATTTCCCTTACCCAAGACCACCCTTTCCATGAAAGTGGAGTGTGTGGGATGCTACAAAACTCAGATAAAGCCTCTAAAACTACTAGACCATCTCTAGGTAAGCTCTTACTAGAGCTTCTATCTTTCTTACTAGAAAGATCTACCACCTTTCAAAGCAGCAGGTTCTTCAAATCCCTTGGCTATCAAACTTTGTGGTCATATGGACAGGAAATTATCCCCAATGTCCAACCTAAATCCTCCTTCCTGCAAATTAAGTTAATTTTTCTTTGTTCTTGGCTTAGTGACCATGGAGATTATTTGACTACTGACAGGTTTATTTCTTGTCTTCTCTTTCCTGGAAACCCCAGTTCTGTCAACACACAGACTGTATGTGATAATCCTCCTCTGGTTCTCTGGGCTGCTCCATTTTGGAGCTCTGTGTTTTGAAGAAGCTCTGGACAAACAAGATCTAAAATTAGACTGACAGAAGTCTTATGGGGTGGGGAAATTGCCTGTAATGCTGTCTGACAGCTCTCCTAATGTACCCATTTGGATACATTTGGGGTTTTTTTGCAGTTTCATGTCACTGACATCCTTGAGTAGTTCTCCCTTTTAGCAGCCTGGCTAATAGCCAGCTGTTCCCTGCTTCATATTTAGGTGCTGTCTCTCTTCTTTCTCTAACCTCTTGTGGTCTACAGTGTTTCATTAATGGATAAAGATCTTTTCTTGGTTTGCAAGATCACTCTGGTTTCTTTTACTGTCCCTAAAAAAGCTCAGAAACCTCATACAGTCTAAATAAAATTATTTCAGAGGATAAATAAGTCATTTCCTACAACCAGACCGACAGTGATGCTATACAGGAGACTTCTGACCTTAGTGGCAAGTTACTAATTCCCCTTTTGAGGGTTTTCTGAGAGAGGACACACTCTCACAGTGATTTTTATCTATACCTTATTTCTCTAATTTGGTTGCCAGAGTGTCCTGTGTGGGAATGTAAGAAGTTTTACAGCATTCAAGGCATATCTCATCTGCTCCTCCTTGATTCACAGGCTGTTTGCTGCTTCAGATTATATTAGATTTGTTTGTAGGGTTGTAATTTGTAGATTTATTCATAACCTGCCTATGTAAGATATTTATCTTTCTATCATATGGCAACAATTCCTTGGTCCCCTCAAATAATCCTAAATTACATAGTAATTTTGGGCCTCCTACTCTGTAATTCCATCATTTGGATAATCAAAAGTACCCACCTGAGAGAAGAAAACTTCAGTGCAGTAATTTTTCTTTTTTAATATATATTTTTGGAATATTTCATTTACTTCCTGTATATAAATTGGGAAAAAATAATTAAAGATTTGCTCTGCAGACCTCAGTGGACACATAGGTGACAGTATGGCTGTTATTTGAGTGGGCAGAAAGTGCTTCCCATGCTGATGGAGAGCAGAGCAGTATTTTCTTTGGAGACATTGAGAAGCTTCTACACACCTTTTTTTCCTTCTCTTTCTATGCTTTAAAATGAGCAAGCTTTGTATTTTTTATTATTATTTTGTATTATTGTTGCCAGTTGAAGACTGTTCTGTCATGTAACACATTGTACATCTCTAGAAATATTCTCTGCTCTGACATCTCACAGCATCTATGTGTAGACCATGTTCTCTTGGCTACCTTTATTTTTTAATGTCTGAGTAACACAAATGGGCCATTTTTAAGTTTTCACTGGGTACTGTGTAAGCACAGTAAAGGTCTTGAAAAGACCCTGTTGATTTGTGACCTGGAGGGTCTGGGATGGAAACAAACCTAGGCAGGGCTCTGGCGAGCAAAGGAGAGGGGAGCAGTCCTGTGCTAAGCAGGTAGGAAAAGCTGGGTTTGTGGTGCCAGAAGGTCACTGTGGAGTCCTTCCCTGGGTTGATTCGAGCTATTTTTGGTTAAAAAAACCAAAACAAGCACAATGCTTGACTGTTAGTTTGGACAATAGTTTGAACACTGCTTATGTGTGTGAGATGTGATCTGCAAAGCTATCCTGGCTCTGAAAGCAGCATCTTGTTAATCAAAAAGATTCCCAAAAAGCCATTTCCCAAAATCTGCTGGTGCATTTTTTCCATCTTGAACAAGGAAATAAGGAGCATGTGTACGTATTCATCCCTCTGGGCAGTTTCTCAGCCTTCACTGAATTATGAGCTTTTATTTTAGTTTTTTTTTTGAAGTCCTTAATTCTGTAACAGTCCCTAATCCTCACCTTCCCAATTATCCAGGTGTGACCATTTTTACTCATAGAGACAGCCCTGTTAGCAGCAATGCCAAACACATAGTACTTGAACTTCTCACAAAAAAATATTGCCACAGAAAGAAAACTGTAAGTACAAATAAACTTCCTTGGGAAAGCAGCATCAGCGTGGGCAGAAAAGAAGTTGTTGGAGTGGAACAATGTGGCAAACCCAGCGTTGATTGGATTTAAGGCTGTAATCGCTTTCCCCTGCACATGAGTCTCATATCTGTTGTTAACTTTAATGAGACTTATGTGCCAAGTCTGCAAGGAGAATCGGTCCTTAATTCTCCTTGCTGCCACACTGTTTCATTAGGAAGTATTTCCATGTCCTCCTGCTGAAGTTTCAGTCGGTGGTGCCCACACAGACACGGTCCTGGTGCTGAGGAGTTCTGCCCAGAGCTGGGAGCTGCCGAGGGAGAAGGGCTCGGCTGGATCCGACACTTGTGCTGAGGAGTGTGGGACTGAAGGTGTAAAGTTTGTTAGCTCTGCTCACTCCTGCAGTGGCTCTGGGTGAGCCACTTTCTCTGCCTTTTCTTTCCTTAGTTTCTGAAAAGGAGAAGCATTTGTCCCTATCTCCCTGATGGAGCTATGGGGAGGATGAATTAGGAGGTGTTTGTAGAGCTCTGGGTGTGAGAAGTTTTATTTGAGAGTTACTCCTTGTTAACCCCACCAGCATTTCTCTGAACATTGTTGTTAAGCTTTGGCCTACAAATATTGTATGTGATTCCATAAAAATGAATGCCAGGTAAGCAGCTTCACCACATTTTGCAGTGGCTTAATGAGTGTGTTTATAGTAATGATATTATAAACCCAGAGTAATTGAACCTGGAAAATCCTAATTTGGGACCACTTTCTGCCTCCATCTGCATAACATTTTAAATTTGTTGCTCTTCATTTTCATGCTAATTTACCCTGTGTGTTTCAAAGACTACCTCAGCCTGTTGGCAGCTCAGGAATGGGAGCAGACCTGCTGCTCCTTGGCAGCAGGTGAATGCCTTGGCCCTTGAAGAGCCGTCCAGATTCACGTTTCCCTGGCAGCTGCCAGTTCAGCCAGGCCTCTTTGCTACAGAGCTTTTCTGGGGGAAATTCCTAACTTATTTTCAAACTTCTGAATAGCATTTTGGCTTCAGAATTTCCTTCTGCTCCCAGCACCCTGAGGGTTTGTCTGCTGGGCTGCCTTGGCTCCAGAATTCAGATCTTTTTTGGCTTGAAGGTGGCATTATTTAGGAATTACTCAAAAACCTTTCAACCATGTAGGACAAACAAAGAAAACCAAATTACCATTTTAAGGTGTTGAGGTTCTACAGGAAGGTAGGATATTTTTCCTGGAGTTGTTCCTCGTTGCTATAGTTGATGCAAATATTCCTTTAGTTTTATGTAATACTATTTGTAGTCAAAAATATTCATAGATATCAGTAGAGAAACATGACCTGTGGAGATTGCTGTTGTTGGCAGTGTAATGCAGACTCTGGGTTGCTATTGATATTAATATATGATATTTGTTAGCAAACAGTATTTGAGGTTTGTCAGTCATTGGGAGGTCTCCTGTGGGTCATTTTGGGCTTTCTTGGCTCCTTCACTAGCAAAGCTCTATATCATTTGGGATAACATTAAACTGAATTCTCTAAACTAAGCCCGAACTCTTTCAAACTGAAGCTGAAATTTCTGTGAGTTGAGCTGGTGACAGCTCTTCAGCAAAAATATGTATTTTGTTTTTCACTAATTACAATGCTCTAAGATCTCCTAAGTGAAACATATTGAGTTATATGTGGGCTGTCAATCATGCTTTGCTTTGCTCATGCTGCATTCCTACATAGAAAAATAAGCTAAATTATAGATTGCCACTTCCTTGAGTAGCTCTTACAAGAAATGGGAGCATCTCAGTTGCTCAACCTCTGGCCAGTAATGATGCCTATAAAGCTTTACATGGGTGTCTGACGTGTTTTTCTCAGCTTGTTTTTGTGGATATCGATGGTAACGTTGGGATTTTGCCTTGTTTTTCTCATATACAACTTTACTGGGGTGTTTGGTTTACTTCAGCCCCTGAGGAACAAAATTTCCTTCATAGGCTTGATCTACATGGCAGCAACACTCACACTAAGAAGAGATGTAATCATGCTGGAATATGGATTTTAGGATGTTTTGGATAAATTGTATCATAGATGTGAAACTAGAGTGTGAGCCTCAGAGATGGGGAACAGATACCTAATGAAGATGATGGTTAATGAGGAACAAATTTCTGATGAGGATGAAGGTTAAAGACTGTGTTTTATATGTGTTTTTTGTTGGCTGGGCAAAATTACGAAAAGGCAGAAATAGGAGGAAGCCAAAGAAGTGCCAATTGGAACTGCAGGCAAATGTGTTATTGCCAAAAAATCAGCCAGCTGAATTGATTGCAGGGTATCAATAGCTTAGCTAAATAAAATGGAGTACTCCCTAAAGTTACACTATTTAGTAAGCTACAGTGCATCATAACCAGATGAAGCCAGTTTTTGCATACCCACTTCTGGTTAAGGCAAGATGGCATTGCTGAGATAACTTCCTCTCATATCTGAAAAAAAATTCCTGTGTGATGCTGCTTGGAGACATCTGCTTTTGCACTGGGGGAAAAACTATGTGCTTGCAAATGGAGCAACCTAGAAGAGAAGACATGTTTCCAAAGTAACAATACAATTTATTAAATAATTGAGAAATAATAATTTTTTTAATTAATTTGAAAAATTAAAAATTTATTCTGTACTGTTCCTTTTATGAGTTTGTAAAAACCATGATAGATTGATATGACAGTTGAAATATGGGAGAGAAGAGAATTTATTCCTGTTTTGTCTTGGGATCCCATACTTCTCTCTTCTGTTGCCTGTTTTTTTATCATCTTGTTCCTTTAGTGAAAGCAACAAATCAGAAAGTTTTGGTTAGAAGAAATAGCAGCAGAGTATCAAAATCAGTTGAAATATATTAGATGTTATTACAGTTTTGGGATGATGCACTGGCATTGTGGATATTGTGGATATTGGGATATTGTGGATTTTTTTTCCTCAAGGGCATTTGTGCATTCCCACTTAGGGGATCTGGTGTGAAGCTGTGAACTTGTTATTGAAATGTTGTACAGCTACAAAACTGGGCCTAAAAAGCTGAGGTTGCTGAAATGGCTTTGATTTAACCTTTCTTAGTGTGTGATAAAAATCACAATCCCCTGAGTGTGGAGCAGGTAATTTCAGTGCTCACTGTGAGAGCTTGGGATGTGTCTGACACGTGAAGAAGCACCTGGTAGTGCTGCTCAGTGTGAAGGGCTGAGGGAGGGGGACTGGGACAGGCTGCCCTTTAGTGCCTCTGTGAAGGACTCACAGCCCATCCCTGCTGAAAAAAATACTGTGTCCCCTTGAAGAGGGAAAATTCATTTCCATTCCCTTTCACAGTTAGTCTCATAGGTTGTTGGGATTTTTTCTGAGGTAAACTGGTAAGCGATAAATCATCTGCACTTTTTTATTTTCTTTTTTTTTTTTAAGCTGCTGACAGCTGATTTCCTTCCTCTTTCTCTTTGAAGATATGAACTCTTCTTTTGTAGTTGTTTGTTGAACTGCTGGCCCAAGGTCTGGTACAGTTCTCAAACCTTTGCAGCTCTGTGGTTACAGAACTTGCTCTAAGATCTCAGGAACTGTGAACTCACGCCAGAAAGTAAACAGCCCTACCAGCAGTACAAAGAGCAGAGTTTTCTTTATTTTTTTTGCACACAGATTGGTGATTGCCAAATATCCACATCAGGTTTGGGGCCTGAATTGCTTGAGTTTGTGTTTGAGATTTCAAACACAAACTGTTCATGATTAACATAGTGCAAAGCATGTATCTGTTTCCAGTTGTTGTCTTCACTAACCTTTTCACAGTGCTTTGAGCTTCCTCTTTGGTCTTCATGAGTTACACAAGGACGTCTCAGTTTGAATTCCTCAAGGAGAGATAAACAGGAGGCAGAGAAATCAAACTGGACTGGCCTTGCTCTCAGTGCCTTGCTATTGGATTTCATAAACCATTTGTTTAAGCATATTTGTCTTTAGTGGTTGGGAAAACCATCTCTGGGCTTGCTTTAGTTGGCAAAGGCACCTATCTCTAGAGAACATGCTGTGCATTATGTATGCCTAGTGCTGTTTTATGGACTATCACAAATCAAAGAGGATTTGTTTGAATTTCATCCGATGCTTCTGGCTACCCCAGCCCAAATTCGTATATAAAGCATGTATAGAAGAATATGCAAGAAGTGTTGAAAGAGTATTGGTGAGGTTACAAAGTCAGGTTACCTCAAAAGCTGGGAGATGTTTGGACACAAGTAGCTTGTCCAACTTCGGTTCCTTTCTTTTCTGCAGATCCATTAGGATGCACATTTATAAGCTTGTAAGCTACCACTGGAGCTGTGCTGAGGTACCCTGCCAGGCCTTCAGCTTTCCTCATTGGCACTGGGTTACTGCTGCTGTCCCCTCTCTGGAGGGGATATGTCAGTCACAAACATGTTTTCTGCCAAAGGACTCCAGGCAAATTGGTGAAGTCTTCTCCCAGAGAGTGCAGTTCACATGTAGATGCTGTGGCAGATGTCAGCCTTGTGTCCTCACCTGTGTTGTCTCAGATGACAATCAGGATATCTCTTTCAGCCATTGGATGCCACCCTTCACATCTGTTTACTGTCCTGGGAATTTAAACACTATGTAGGCACCTGTGGTGAGACACCTGAGTTTAGGTGTCTCAGTCTTAGCTGACTCCTGCCCATAATGTCAGTTTACCCAATCCTGCTGCTTCCTCCAGGAGGAATGGATTCTGTTTCATCTTTCAGAGGTGGGCAGGAAGTGAAGTCTCTTTTGCCCATTCCCAATAAAGCTGTCTCACTCACATCCTGTCCTTTCAGCCACTCTGCTGTCTCTGCCTCATGTCTGCTTCTTAATCCCAGTTTCCATTCTGTGGATGTCTGAACTCAATTTCGGTCTCTTTGTCCAGCAACTATTTGATTCTGTCCTCTACCTCTCAACCCCTTGCTCCTTTTGAGATACTCCCAGCACTACAGCTGCTTACTAGTTAGTCTGTCCCCATTATCTCCCACATTTCTTCTCCTCTTATTTCAAGGAGATAGTTTTTCAGTTCCACTGCTGCCAGTGCTTGTCCAATGTAAGTGTGAAAGTCCCTTTATAAAGTAGTTTAATTTAGATGCATTTTTGTATAGAGAACAGAAATGTTTGCCTTATGCAGTCTGGCTTGCCAAGTCATAACTCAAACCCAAACCAAGGAGGAGCTAGAAATCTCCCTCTAAAAATCACCAGAAAATTGTTTCTTACACAGAAATATTCTCTGCAACATTTTTTTAGGAATGGCTTAAATATTTTGGATGAAGTTTTTCAGATAGTTCCTCTTTGGGCAGACGTAGCTTTGGAAAATTTCTGCTCTTTCTCATTACAGTTTGGCAAGGCTTGAAGGCAACCTAAAACACGTTGTTAAAATAGCAATTGCAAAATACTAGATTCAGATGCAATCCTTGTTTTGAGCATGTGGCTGTAGCTGAAGCCATACATCAAGTTTATGACTTTACAACTAGTTTTATAATGTATTAGAGGCACTGACTTGCTGTGCAGCTTTCTGAGTAGCTGGCACAGAAACTGCCTCTTAGTGATTTTTCATAAACTGAAGAAATTTAGTACTGAGGTAAGATCAATACGGGCTGCTCTGCATTGTCCTCTTACCTCACTTCCTCAATGAAAAAAAAAAAAAAAAGAAAGACATGAAATTGGCCAGAGAGCTTAGCTTAAGCTGCTGAATGTTTGTGGTTACATCTGGAGGAACAAGCTGATCTGGTGGTTGCTTAGGACAACAAATTGAATGTCTCAAAAACTCTGGGCAGTGGCACTGGTTGCCATGAGCACGTTGGTGCGGGTGTGTGCGGGGATGTTTGTGTGAGACAGAAACTTGGAGATACATCCCTGAAGTGCTGTGTTTGCTTTTTGTTCTGTGACTGATGCCAGTTCTTTCCAAGAGGTGCTCATCTGTCAGTAGTTGCCATCTCCAAAGGTTTCGTGCTACATGGATCTACAGAACATTTATAACACCCTTTATGCAGGGACCCAGTACAGTCCAGAGCACGTCACAGCTTCAGTGGAGTGTCACTCAATCCAAAAGCCACCACCATGATGTGCTGCAGGAAAGGAGCTGCAGTAATCAAGACTGCCAGCAGCTTTTTATTCTGAAATTTACTCTCCCAGCAGGAAGAATTTGTTAGATAATTTTCCGAGGTGGCCCTGGAAATGGGACCACGCAGAAAAAGATGAAAACCAATTACACAAAGCACTTTCATGCTGGGGCAGGAAGGAAGAAGAGGAAATCCTTTCTGTCCCAAACCTCCATTTGTTTTAACCCTGAGCATGTGAATCACCTTTTCTTCTCCCAGTGATCCAACAATCAGTTCATACAAGAACATTGTGCTTGTCTTTTCAGTACATGAAGCTCAAACTCTAGCACTAAGTTAGATAAACCTCCTAATTTTTGTAAATTGAAATGAGGAATGGATTCAGAAAGGTTAGCCATGTCATAAACTAGTGAATGTTGCTGATGCTCACTTTTCTCTGGATAGTTCTGAAACACTTGTCTGGGCAAGCTCTGGCTTGGAAGACTACAGCTAAAATTATCACAGACGGGTTAAGGCTGTGACATTTGGAGGGATACTGGCTGGACTGCCTTTCAGCTGGGATGTAATCTAGAGTCTGACACAACATCTGGATCATCACTGACTGGAGTAGATACTGGATTTGGACCTGGGGAAGGAAACTCTGCCCTGGAAATGCAGTGCTGATATGTCTTTGGTGGTAGGAAAAATTAAGTGTTCCTGTAGGTGGCCATAAAGCCCTGTACTGTGCTCCTGTCAATGTTAGGAGTTGCCCTGGATCACTCTTGGACAGGATGCCTGTTAGGAATAAGTTTGTACAGAAGAAAGGGGAATAGTTATTATTCTTGCCTAAAAATAAGCTTCATAGTGCATTTAAATATAGTTCCAGTCAGTGGTCACTTCCTTCCGTGACCTTGAAATCTAGCATTTGAAATGGTGTTTTCCAGGCAGTTGTAGGGGTTTAATTTTCTTCTTCCAGATGCTTTCTGCTTCCCTTCTTCCTGCCCTACAGCAAATAAACCAAATTAGCTCTGTATCTACTGATGCCTGAGATGTTGTCAGTGTATTACACAAAAATCTGATTTCACAGTGTAGCTTCCAAAGGCAATGAAACACTGCACTTCAAACTTCACATTAGATATATTTCTCTTATCCCTTTCCCAGAAACAGTGTCTGCTGATAAACTTTCTGTGGAAATCTGTACTGATGCTCTGAAGAGAGGTAATCAGACTCTAAATACCAAGGAATGAATTCTGTATGGAAAAACCTTTTGTAAAAAATCTTTAGCTGAGGTGGAAGCCAGTTTATTGCACGCCTGTGTGCTGTCAGAGTTTCAGCAGGAGGTCCCCGAGGTCCTCCTGCAACTTGTTAAATGGGAATATTTCAGAAGCATTAGAGTGGAAAGCTGAGAGACTGAGAAATCTGTTTTCAAAAGCTGCTTTGCAATCAAGAGAGGCAGTGGTCTTGGAGAAACAAATATCTTGAGCTGTACGTGGATGGAAATGTTTATTCTATTTTAGGACATTGTAACTGGTATATTATGCCACACTCATAATGTTTTCATTTCAAGTTCTAGGAGAGGGTAAACCCAGGAGTATTTTGTAGCTTCGATCCCTCCCTTTTTTTCTTCCAGAATAGCTGACAACTTGTACATTCTTAAGAAACTGCTGCTAATAACACACACACAAATAGTAATTAACATATCCTAAAGTAAATAAAATTCTCTTTTCAGAATACATTACTGGGCTGTAGGGGAAAATTATCTTTGGCAGGAGCACTACAGAGGTGTCCAACAACAAGGACAAGGTTGAAAGCTTTTCTGGAGCTATTTGCAAAGCCCTCAACCACTGGCTGTTTGTTGATCAAGATCCAAAGCTGCTGTTTGTCATACTTAGCGCTGGTCTTGTGGCCATATGATTTCTCAGATTTCTTGATGCTTCCTTATTTAATGCCATATTATTATCTTTATATCAGAATTTCACTAAACAATACTTGTATGTTCTGTTAAAAGGTGGTAACCCTGAAAAGAGTGTAGTCTAAAAAAACAACAAAGAACAGCCAGGAGGGGAGAAATTAAAACAGAAAAGTTTTTAGAACAGCCATTAGTGATTTTTCCTTTTCTTGATAAATAAAGAAGAGTTGTGGTTGTACCTGCTTGTTCTAAACTGATAGTCCTGCATTTTGCAAATGTGGCTGCACAGCCTGGTGTGGAAGAGTGATTCTTGCTGATAAATCAGTGGAAGTATTGTTAGATCTGATATTAGATCTATTTGGTTTCATTAGACCTGCCATAGCAAAGCACAGCTGTGCCCAGGTGTGTGTGGGGAGTAACCTCAGAGATTGGGACTGGGACTCTCATCCACCACCCCTGTTCCATTGGAAAATGTGTATAGGCTCAAAAGTACTAGAAGAGGAAGAAAAAGACATTTTATGAAGCATGTAAGAATGTGCTTTGAATTACAGAATGTTGCCAAGAAGCAAGATTTCAGTCTCCAACCTTCAAAACTGATGATCCTGCTGTTTATGGGATGTGTTCCTGTTCAGAAGCTGCTCTGGTGCTGACAGCTGGTTGGGCACTCACAGGGGGATTCCTGTCTGCTCAAAAGCCTTTGGACTTATGTTACCCAACACAGCACTGTATCACAGTGATTAAAACAAACACTACATAAATGTGGCCTTTTGAGCTATGGAATTGGTCTTTCCAGGAGGTTTTCAAGATGTAGCTGGACAGGGTGCTAGAGAATCTTATCTTCCATGAAAGGTTGGTCAGGATGATCTTTTGAGGTCCTTTCCAACTTGGGCTATTCTATGCTTTGGGGAAAGTTGGATCAAATTTTAATTTGATATGACATAATTAATGTTCTGATTGCAATCTTCAGTATTTTTGCAGCATAATTCATAGAATCTCCCCAAAACAGGTTTGGGGCTTGTGGTGCTGCCCCCCAGAGGAGTCTGGGACGTTTGGGGCAGCTTTGGAAGCCCAGGTGTCTGTGGAAGACTTCAGTGTCAGGAAGCAAACAAGTGATGCTTTGTGTGTAGGTTGTAGTTGTTGCAGCTATTTTATTTGTGGGTTTAGGTCAATATTGTGTTAAATGTACAAAGTTTAAAAAAATCGTTGCTTTTTCTTCCAGTTCTACAAAATGCTGAAAGTATGTTTAAAAAAAAAAAAAATTTAACTCTTCCTAAACAAACCTAGTCAAGATTGGATTGAGAGAAAAGACCCATCATTCTTCAGGGCTTGCTGGAATTTATCTACTGGGAATAGAATGTGGGTACCCTGCCAACTTCAACCACAAAGTCATCCTTCATCATTTAAAATATAGACATAAAGGAGGCCGTGGAAGGTGGGAAGAACTAAAAATATTCACCTGCAATGGTAGTTTTTATGTATCTATTTCTATATAGGTGTGTGTGTTTTTTCAGATAGATGTACATATATTCACACACATTATTACTCCTATTAATCAGGGTCAAAGTATGAGTAAAATTAATTGAGTGACAGTTTACAGCTTTTTTTGTAAGGTGTAAAGGTTACAGCCTTTAAAAGACTTCCCCTTTTAAATTATTTCATGAACCTCTCAAGTGAAAACAGCCCATTTTATATACATGTCTCAGTGATTGCTTTGTGTGCAATGCTGTCTTACCTTTAAAAATCCCAACCCAAACAAACAAAAAACCAGACCAAAACCAGAATGCTGAAGAAATGGACATAAGTGTTTCTTCTGACATGATCATTTTTACTTGTATTTGATTTTTTAAAATTTTGTTGGTTCTTTATTGGCTGGGTTCTTTAAAATCAAATTACATTCACTTTTCTTTCAGCAATTTTTTTGTCCGGGATGTATTTAAAGTGCTGTTGTCTGTGGTGAGAGATTTTGAGGGCACACTTCTTTTTCTGGTGTGAGTAGATTATTTTGAATTATTATTTATGTGACCAAATTAGGAAGTAAAATGTAAACTTGTATATGCTCTTACTTGTTTGGTTGTGGGTTTTTTTTGTTTGGTTGGGTTTTTTGTTTGTTTATTTTTTTTTTTATAAATAAGTCTCTAGGGTGGTAATCAAATATTTGATCTTAAAATAACTGTACTCTCACTAGGTGCATCCTATATCCAGAACTGCCTCTGGCAGTTAAATAAACACTGAACTTTTATCATGGATGGCATCTATTTCAGAGCTCATTACCACAGGGCTTCTGCTGTGCTTGTGGGCACCACAATGGAACTCTGGGGCTTTGCCTCTGAGCATTTTCCATCCTTTCAGGGAGGGGACGTGGCTCTGCTGGGAGGGTCCTGAGCTGCAGCACCAGTGGAGGGGACCAGGTGCCATGGCCACCATCCCTGTGTGACGTGTGATGTGTGTGCTCTGACACCATCCCCATGTAATATATCTGCTCTGGCACCATCCCTGTGTGATGTGTGTGCTCTGGCACCATCCTTGTGTAACATATCTGCTCTGACACCAGCCCTGTGTGATGTCTGCTCTGACACCAGCCCTGTGATATATCTGCTCTGACACCATCCTTGTGTGACATGGCTGCTCTGACACCATCCCTGTGTGATGTGTGTGCTCTGACACCATCCTTGAGTGATGTGTGTGCTCTGACACCCTCCTTGTGTAACATATCTGCTCTGACACCAGCCCTGTGTGACGTGTCTGCTCTGGTACCAGCCTGTGGAGCATCTTCCCTGAGAGCTGGGCAGCCACTGGTGCTGTGGGAGTGGATGAACCAGCTCTCAGGGAAAGGGTCCATCTGTATATACCAGAAATCCCTGTGATCACCTTGATCACCTCTAGTTACAGTCTGAAACCCTGTGATCACCTCTAGTTACAGCTCATTCTGGTAGGAACCAGCACAACAATGCTGTGGATGTCACTGCTCCTGGGGTGCTCATCCCACTCTGCAAATGTTGATGTGGCTTGTACCCATTACATTCAGCCCCAGCTGCTGTATGTCTCTAAATTAAATTGACTGATAAACTAATTTACTTCTTTTTTGGTTAAGCTGACAAATTCTTTCTGGTGAATTTTTAACTCTGTGTCAGGTTTCTGCGTCAGGATATATTTTAAAGTTTCTTTTCTGGCAATGCTGACCTACTTTAAATGCTGTAAGGTGCTCTTACATCCTTTTTTTTTTTCTTTCTTTCTTTCTTTTTTTTTTTTT